>CM053770.1:561810967-561833860 GCA_028658325.1 Potorous gilbertii
ACCTGATGGTAAGCATTGTTCTTCCTCCTCAGAGAGGAAGCTTGGAATCATTTTTTTCACCAAGAAAATAACCTTCTATGGTCTTAGTTTTTTTGCCTTTTCTGGGCATTTTCCCAGCCAGTTACTTGACTTCTGAGAGTCCTCTCCACCCCTGGCCTAGGTCAGCCCAGCTAGTGTTTGGGGTCTGAGATTCAAATGCTGCTCCCCAGCCTCAGGGCTTTTGGCGGCAGGCCTGGCTGCTATTCAGTGGGAGCTTATCTGCTGGTGCTCAGTTGGGGGCAGGGCTGCCTCCCAGGCTCAGTTCCCTCAGGGGCTTTATGCAGAGACCTTTTGTAATGCAGCTGCTGCAGAGCTCCTGCCTGTTCTGGGAGCCTCTGGCTGCCTGCTGCCTCTGCTGCTGCCTCCCGAGGAGGTCTGAGTCCCCGAGCCACCCTGCTCCCCTCTCAGCTCCTCTCTCTCACTGACCTGTGAGTCTGTGGGTGGAGGGACCTTCACGGCTGCTGGAGATTCCATCCCTGGCGCCTGCTCGGGTCTGCTTGCTCCTCTTGGTGCTGCGCGGCCAGGGCAGGGGAGGGTTCCGCTCCCATCCGGTGTGCGATGGACCTTTGGGATTGGTTTTTCAGGGCTCTCTGGAACGTAAATCTCCTTCACTGTGTTGCTGTGCGGCTTCCATTGTTCCAGAATTTGTTGGGAGTTCTTTTTAGAGGAAATCCATGGGCTGTGGGTTCGGAGGTACCAAATGTTTGTCTTTCTACTCCGCCATCTTCTCTGCTTTTTTATTTCAAACAGCTTCTGGGAGAACCAGAGGTTTTCCTGCCATTCTTAAAAGCTTATATTAAGGAATTTTCCCACAAGAGTATAACAACCAATGACTGGAAAGCCTTCCTGTATGCCCACTTCTAAGATGAGATCAATAGTCTTAACCAAGTTGACTGGAATAACTGTTTCTTCTCTCTTGGCCTGCCACCTGTAAACCAAAATATGATATGACTCTAGCAGAGGCTTGTCTTGATTTGAGCCAATGGTGGATCATAGCCAAAGATAATTTGGACACAGCAGATTTAAAGGATATGTCATCTCATCAGTTGATTGAGTGTCTAGCATTGAAGTTAGTGATGGCACTGATTCCAGTGTCACACACAGAGTGATTGCAGGATGCAACTTCAATGTTGTTAAAAACTTTTAGACACACTTCAGATGGCTGCACCTTTGCATCCAGTCCAAGTGGGAAGATGACATATCTCAGACTCTAGAAATGGCCACAGGACAAGGAAGACTGAAGTTTATCCACCCTTTGTTCAAGTATCTTGCCTTTGATAAATGCCTTGATCTGGCTCTCAGTGCCTACCAGCAACACAAAGCCAGTATGTATTCCATGACCACCATGCTGGTGGGGAAGGATCTGAAAGTGGGCTGAGGACATCACCCACTCACCCCTCTGCCTGCCCACTATTTAGTTTCATAATGAATGATTGAAACATGTTCGGTGAATCACTCTGTAATCACAGTTTCCCATTTACTCCTAGATTTATATCCTATTATACCAGTGATTTTTCTAAAATAAAATGGATCTGAGATTAAAAAAAAAAGATCTTAGGTTTAAGTCTCCCACTGCGTCTTGGGCCATCTCCAGTTCTCCTGATCGATATCTGTACTGGATCCAGATAACTCTGGAGGAGTTAGTGAGACTGATGACTTTGCACAGCACTCCTTCACTCAAATCAAAATCAATTGTAGGTCATGTCATCATCTCCTTGATGTCATGGTCCTTTCAGGAACGAAGGACAAACCATACAACTGGTCATTTTGGCTACAATAGAGACCGCATGAAGAAGGATAACTGAAATAAGCCAAAAAGGTAAGCAGAATTGGATTTTGAAGGACTTTAAATGCTAAGCCAAGGATTTTTTGCTTTATCTTAGAGGCAATAGGTAGCCCTTGAAGACTTTTGAGGAGGAGGAGTGACTGGTTAAGAGCTGTGTTTTAAGAGAATGAATTTGTATTTTATGCAGAGGATAGGCTTTAAAAGGAAGATTAGTAAGCTACTGTACTAGTCTAAGAAAGAGGCAGTAACACATTCCTTATTTTAGATTTCCTATAATTTTTTAAAGTGAAATTTTGTAAAATGAGGCCTTTTACATAAGGTCAAGAATATAATAAGCAAGCACAAGTGTTACAACACACATAGGTACATACAGCTATAGATGGGGATATATTTATATAAAGATGAGCTACATACTGTAAGTATCTCTCTGTCAGGTGAGCAGCTTGTTCCACATTCTTTCTTTGGGGAGTCATGATTTATCACTGCATTTGATCAGAGTCCTAAAGTCTTTTGACGATTTTTTTTCCCTCTATAGTGTCATTATCAACGTATCAAGTGTTCTATGCATTTCCTTATGCATCAATTCATAAAGATTTTCCGAGTTTCCCCTAAAATTGTCTATTTCATAATTTCTTTTGGCACAATAATATTTAAATTATTAGCCATTCCGCAGTAGAAGGTCAGTCACCTAGTTTTCAACATCTTTGCTATTATGCAAAGAGCTGTTTTAGGTTGATATCCATATAAGAAGATAGGTAATTATCTAGATAGATGGTAGAGATAGAGATGTAGAGGTAGATATAAATATGCATCCTTTCCTCTTTGCTTTCTTCAGGGTAGACTAGTATGGGTTTATCTGTGGCAAAGCATAGATACAAGTATCATTCATTATTTGGCAAATTATGGTGTAGATTCAGTGAGTAATACTGGTCCATAAAAAAAGCTAACTATAGGTCCAGAGTTCTTCATTTTTATTGTGTCATAGATTCCTTTGGCATTATGGTGAAACATCTCAGAATAACGCTTTTAAATGAATAAAATAAAATACATAGGACTATAAAAGAGACCAATATTATTGAAAGTTATCAAAAAAAAGTTTTCATACCAGAGGTCAAAAATCTCTGCTATAGAGTGATATTGGAAAGGGCGGAAGTCGGAGCAAGGTTAAGGGCCTAAGAATGCACTGAGGGATAATAAATTCCCTTTGTAGCTGTCATGATTTTGTTGGGAAATTCTCTTTTCCCACCTATGAAAAGTATTTCTGCTTGCGTCATTAGAATTCTCTTTTTGAAAAATACTAGTTTCTCTTGGGTCCAATTGCTTCAAAATATTAGGCCAGGGTTTCCTACCTATCTTTTCTCCAAACCATTGAAATTTTCTCACTCCAAATCTGGGATATATACATACATACATAAAACAGGGCACTGAATTTTTCTCCGTCTGTCTCTATTGAGTATTCCACGATGGAGTAGTCATTTGCTCATGAGCGTCCTGTTGCTTAAACTTCTCTTGTGGGTTCTTTTCTGTGGACCAGAATCAGGTTCAGGATAATATTTCCTCATCACTTCTTCCAATGATCTTTCTACTACTTTTTTGAAGGATAAAATTATAACTACAGAAAGTCACACATTTTTCAGATGCTCTGCTTTTGGCAGGAAGAGAATTCCAACAGATGTCTGAGTTGTCAGAATCCTCCATCACCGTAATATCCTTTCCTTGTGTCTGGTTAGTCATTGTTTCATCAGTTACTTCATTATCTTAATAAATTAGTGATCCAAAAATTTGTTTCCTTCAAAGTTGCTGATGATAACCCATTTACATCTTCTTCATTGTTTGTGACTGTTCAGGTCTGCCCACAGATGCCAGATAGGGTCTAATAAATATTCTGGAGGCCATACTTCAAATCTTTTGACTTATACTAAAAAGATAGAGGTTAAGTGACTTGCTCCATGTCACACAGTAAATGTCTGAGGTCGTATTTGAACTTAGGTTTTGTGTCCAACAAAAATAAATAAATATTGGTATATTTTATACTTTATATGTTTCAGTCAATTGTGATTCTTAAAAAAAGAAAGATTTCATTAGAATGTCTTTTGTAAAAGTTTACCTGTTTCTTTCAAATATTTTCATGAAGTATATTCCTAATAAATATGCAGCTAATTCTCACAAGGATTTTGTTGATATGGAAATAGAAACATGTGAGTTGGGAGTTATTGCTATCCTTTCTTTCACTTTTTGCCTACAGCAATACTGTCTTTTAAAAAAGGTATTATTTTCTTCTCTTTTTTATTTATGAAAATGGATTCCTCAATGTCCTTATAATTGTGTTGCTTCCAGCATGGTTTTACTTTGTATGCTTGATTTACTTTGGTGACATTTCTATTTCCCCATAAAGTGTATTTTAGGGACTTAGATGTTAGAGTTCAGATGAAGCATTTCTATCATCATTACTATGCAGATAGATCTATTCCATTTTTTATTTGTTTGTTGTGCTGTTTCTAATTGAATTTTTTAATTATCTTGGGTTGATCTGGCATGCCAATTCTTTCATCTATTCTTTTTTTGACTTTTGTGTTTTCAGCGCTTAGTAGTGTCTGATGCATAATTGGTACTTAATAAATGTTTATTTACTGAATGACTGACTTCTCTCTCTGGTCCTATTCTCTAAATACCCCAGTCCTACCAGAAACTTAGGGCAGTTAGGTGGTACTGTGGGTAGAGTGCCAAGCCTGGAGATAGAAAGGCTCATCTTCCTGACTACAAATTTAGCTTCAGACATTTATTAGCTTTATGACCCTGGACAAGTTATTTAACCCTATTTGCCTCAGTTTCCTCATATGCAAAATAAGTTGGAGAAAGAATTGGCAAACCATTCCAATATTTTTGCCAAGAAAATCCAAAGTGGCATCGCAAAGTGATGGAGTATGACTGAAACAACTGAACAACAATGACCAAAAATTTAGACTCAAGTCTATGACTCATCTGGCACTGATAGGTGAATTCTTTGTCTTATCTTGCAGTGGACTCAGACTTTCACCTGTCTTCCTAAAGTCTCCTCATCATTCTTCAATTTAGGTAGCCTGCCTTGTTTTCTTCTCTCATTAGAATATAAGCTCCTTGGGGGCAGGGGTCATCTTGTATGCTTATATTTGTACCTCCAGTGCTTGGAAGAGTGCCTGGCATATAGCAAGTGCTTAATAGAAGCTTCGTCTCTCCGAATGTTGAGTCAGAAAGCCTGAATCTAATTTTTAACTCTTCTTCTCCTCTCTCTTCCTCCAGCAGAATGGGCAGGTTGGAACAATTTGGCTGAACCAGACTTGGTCAGACATCAGACACCAAAGTCATCGCCTGCCTCCCCCTCATAGCCAATCATCTTGACTTTTGTCTTGCCATTGGACTTCAGGGACTCTGGAAGGGAGAGTAAGACTGATGACTTTGTTCAACTCTGCCTCACTTAAATCCATCTCATGCAGAGCTCAAGGCATCAACCTCATGATTTCACTGGTCCTCTTCGAAAAGGATGAACAACAACAGCCTAAATTATTCAGTTAGTTCCTTTATGTATTCAATGAATGATTTGCGTGCAATGGATAGAGCACCAGTGCAGTAGTCAGGAGGACCTGAGTTCAAATGTCACCTCAGACACTTGACAATCATTAGCTGTGTGACCTTGGGCAAGTCACTTAATCCCAATTGCTTCATCCTGGGTCATCTCCAGTCATCCTGATGAATGGGTTCAGATGGTCATTGGATTCAGATGGCTCTGGAGGAGAAGTGAGGCTGGTGACCTGCAGAGCCCTCACTCACTCAAAATAAAGTCAAGTGCAAGTCATGTCATTATTTCTCTGATGGCATGGTCTTCTTTAGCAACAAAGGATGAACACATACTTTATCAATAAAATGCTAAGTTTTCAATCTTGTGATCATATCACCAAGTCTCTGCACCAGCAAAATGAGTGCATCCAGCAAAATTGAAACATATGACAAAGATTTCCATTATACGTTTGTGTAATCTTTACTCTTCGTAGAACCCCTGATTTTTGTGCATCGTTAATAATCTTTTACTTGGATATTCCTTCCAATGATATAGGCTATAACTCATCTCATTACAGTGAATCATCTCAACATGCTAAAAATTTCTTCTAATGACATTCTAATTTCTCCTCTCTCCATGGTGAGAATATAAATGGAATACTTAGTCCCTCCACCTGATACCCCTTACACTCACCATCTTCTTTGCCTTATGACACATTTTATTCATTTTTTTCAAAGTTCTTCATTGTTATATGTTGTAGTGTATTGCTAAGGCAATATTCAAAGCACTTAGGTATAGTTGTGAATCGCAAAGTATAGCAGACTCTCCATGTACAAGGTAGAAGAAAAACTTTTATTCAGATACCAGAAAGCCAAATCTCAAAACCAGAAAGTTAAATTCATCATAGCAACAAAGAAATCCATCACAGTAACCAAGAAGTCTATACAACATTATCCCTTCTTCCCACAAATGCACACCCTCAAGCAAAATGCCCTTTTTTCATCATAGCCAGCTACCTGCTTTCTCTCTTTTTCCCAGATCTAACTATTCTGACTCACTTTCTGCTCCACCCATTCAGCAAATTCCTCCCACAACAAGCTCCATGTGACTCAGACTTCCATGTGACCCACGCAGGTCAAACGGACCTATTAATGATCTTCCTATTTAAATTATCATTAAATGTAGCTTGCTCATGCTCACCATTCACCTCTCCATTTTCCTCTGGAATATTCATTTTCAATTCTTTGGAGACCATTATATTCTGTCTTGTAGTCGTACACCAATGTTGGTAGAATATTGATATTTATTTATGGGAGAAATTTATTTATGGAATATTTATTTATAGAAGAAATATGGAATCATTAAAAGAGGTGGTCCATCAAACCAAATGCCATAAAAGGTCAATAAGTCTTCTTCATACAGTATTTTTCTTTTAGTGAACAAATACTTTTGAGTGCTTATAGGAATTTTTTTTCTAGGAGGCTCTGCCATGTTTTTAAGACTTTGTGGAATCAATGCAAATAGAAGTATCTTGGGTACTTAATCTAACCTAAAGAATTATTCTTCAACTTGAACACTGTTAAACATCCCCATCACTGTGGTGAAAAACTTTGGCAAATTCATGTCTTCCTTTTTTATGCTTTCGCTTGGTATTTTTAATCAGAGAGTTATTGAACAAACCTGTTTTCATTATTGTAGCTTTCAAGTAATCCTTAATGTTTTTGACATATTATGGGAGATATCATTTGGGAATAGCACTTGAAAAGTAACATTTTGCTCCATCATGGGATCTTGTATTCTTTACATCTCTCTGGATAGTAAGGATGTGATTCACTCTAGGATACTGATTTCAAAAGCCCAACTGTTCCCTATCAGGATCATCAGTAAGGATGCCTTTGATATGTGTAAGTAATCCCCATAAAAAAAATTTGTATAGGTGGTAAAGTCAACATAAAGATCAGTAACTGATTTTTGTTGCCTTTTTCAGTTTTAATAAGGGTCCAAGATTTTTTTTTCAGCATGTTAGTATATTTTTTCTTTTTATATTCCTTGTGAATTAATTTCTCAATGTCTTCACAAAGACTTATTTCCAGCATTGATCTCTACTAGGCAGCAGTGGTACACTCTGGCTAAGATTTCTGTTTATATCTTCTTTAGTACCATTTATATCTCTTTAATGAGTTCATCTAGAAGAGTGATATTAGAATCAAAGTATGGTAGCTCTACTTTATTTCATGATGAAAATAGGTGTTTTTTTCTTTAATAAAAAGTCAGATCTTTCCCCACTTTTCTTTCTTTTATTGCAATCTTCTTTTCATCCTTAATTGCCCGTGGAATGATTTTGCTTAGATTTTTTTTTTGCCAAGTTATTTTTAAACTGATTTTACTCTCTACTGCCTCTCACTGTTTTATCAAGTGATATTACTTGTAATCATCCACCATTCTTCATCACAAAATTTTTAAAATAAGTTTTAGCTTCTATCTCTCTGCTTGTCAAATAAGTCAAGTATTTGATAATATAGGTTCTTTTAAAGCTTTTTATCTGGGTTCCCTCTGCTTCCCTGTTTGATCCCAAAGGGACATTTTTCCTTTTTCTTATTAGCTGGTTTATATTTTCACATTTGAAGATGTTCTACTTTCTTGCTATTAGAAACCAGTTCCCTTTTGCTTAACTTTATTTTTGCAAGAGTATTTGACATTCTGGGAAGGCTTGTTTCATTTTATTGAGGGAAGGGGTATATGCATGTGTTTTTAAATAGCATAATTCTCATATTTATGTCTTTGAGGCTAATTTTCTGTGCAAATATCTCAGTAAACTGCTTTGTCTAACAAAAACAATTAAAACTGAATGAATAAAAATTTTTTAAATTGCTCTAGTATGATAACTTATTTAAATCAGATAAACTTTGATAAAATAAAATATTATCAGTATCAATGATATTTCTACTGCCCGTTACCTATTTATTACTTATGTAAATAATTCACTACTAAGTTGTTCAAACTATACACCTTACCTTTTATTCATTATTTTACTTTTAACTTTTTATCAATTATGCTTATTACTCTAACAAATTAGTGGTCTACCATCACACAGATGGCTGAGACAACAGAATGATCTCATTCTTCATAGCACAGTTTGGGAAATGTTAAGCTATCAGCATGCATAGTATTATGATACTACTCTGGAGATTGTAAATATTTTGAATTTGGTCTTTTTCTTGGTTATCATGATAGCCAAAATATTGCCTCCCAGATGGTTTGCAATCATGGCAATAAAAATGTTCATTTTAGAGAGGAAACCTGATGTAGTGGAAACAGCACTGAACCTAAACTCAGGCTTAAGTCTTTGCTTTGACTCTAATTATTCATATGACTTGATGCAAGTCACTTGTCTTATTATTAGTTTCCTAATCTATAAATCAATATACTAATAACTGCCTCTTTTGCTCAAAGTAGATGAAGAAGAGAAAGAATTTTGTAAGCTGTCATGAATTAGTAAGTTATTAATATTCTTATTCCTTGAATAAATAGACAGTGTGTGCTCCTTTGTCAGTTTTGTAAAGATAGGTCTCTTTATAGGCTTCCTGAGATAAATAGACAGTTGTCATTTAAAAAGTGAAAGCATTTCTTACATACAGTTCTTTACACTAAACTCAACTTCAGATACCGAGCACATTTGAATAATTACCAAGGAGAAGAGAGTTTAATATTTTAGAAGAAACATTGACATACTAGAAGGTATTCTTCAATAGGCTATATTTTCCCAGCTCTGTTAACTAATCTTCACATGGCATGATGTTGAAATCTTTCCTCATGTTGGTTAATATCCTCTCATTACTCTCCAGTATATCGATATCTATAAAATGTTGTCCATGAAGGGAAATTGAGGAGTATGTATGAGGTAGGGGGAAGGACAGTCCCATTTCTTTGCTTGGTGGTGGTAAAACTTTTCAGTTCATTTAAATAAATATTTCTTGAGTACCTACTCAGTATAAATTTCCATGGCATTTAAAAAGTTTAAGAGACAATTTCTGGGTAATTAGTCATTTAATTAATAATTCCAGCATTTTCAATCAAAGGGTCAGTGGCACTCTTGAATGCCAAATGCAATCATGACTGTAGGCTCACAGTTTATATGCCCTTTGGAAGAAGAGGGTTCTTGAAAGTAGCAATCAACTCTGATTGGTTAACAGTTAATGAGAGGTGGACTTGACAAAGAGAAGTAAATTCATTCCAATGAGGGGCTAAAAATGACATCTTGTCATTGTAGGCTAGAGAGATTGTCCCTATACCCAAACCACCCTCAGCCTTGAGCAATCCAGACTAAGAATCTATATCCTTTACCCAAGCCTGAGCAATACACAGAACGAGGAGAATGCTAATTCTATCTTCCATCAGCCCTGTCCTTGAAAGAGTGGACAAGAAAATAGGACAGGGGAAAGAAAAACTGGAGTTTCCCCATTTTAATAATTAACTATTAATATGAGAGAAATAAGCATTTCTCTCATCTCTTTGCTAGGCTGTTGTTAATATGAAGGAAAATTAGATTTATACTTTCCCTCACTGACTTACTTCTTAGAATGGGCTTATTATATGCTCACAGGCACCACTTCATAATTTCCCCTTGCTCACTCTTCCTAAATTGCTAATGAGCAGGCTTCAGGAAACATAGGGCTTTGATAAGTCATCGCCAGTTGGAATATGTAATATTCTATCTATTCTATATACATATTATTAGATATATTATTAAGTCTTTTATCTATATCTATTATTAGATATATAATATACCTAATATATATTATAAAGAGACTTTAAAAGATCTCTCAGCTCTCAGTCTATGATCTTATGGCAATCATTGCTGGCAAAGGAGAGAGTGCAAAGGCCAACCGCACGGCAGACAATGTGCTAAACACTTTTTGTAAATATTAGTTCATTTGATCCCCATAACAACCCTATGAGGTAGGTCTATTATTATTTTCATTTTATAGTTGAAGAAAGTGAAAAAGGCAGAGATTAAATTATTTGCTTAGGATAATAAAGTTAATAGAAGTCTTAAAACAGATTTGAACAAAATGCTTCCTGTCTCAGGGCTTGGTGCTCCATTGATTGTATTGCTTAGCTGCCAAATGGATAGAATAAAATACATAGAATCACAAAGGATACAAATTATATTGAAATATCATTGTACTGATTTTTTTCAGTTCTATCCAACTCTTCATGACCCCATCTGAGGTTTTCTTGGCAAAGATACTGGAGTGGTTTGTCTTTTCCTCCTCCATAATATAGGGAATAGAGTTATCAAAATAGATTTTAAAAGTCCAGGTACATGTTAAGAATCTCTGCTATACGGCTAGCTCTGATAGAATATAACAGTGCCTTATATCACAGCTTCCAAACAGTCAGGCTTTATAAGGATGAGATCTATTTCTTTGTAAAGTAGGATCACATGATCCAGGATCTAGAACTATAAGGGATCTCCAAAGTTGTCCAGTCCATTAATCCAATGCATTGATCCAATTTCATTTAACAGGTGATGACACTGAGTAAAGTGTTTTGCCTGAGGTTGTATCAATAGTGAGTAGCAGCGTGAGAATTCAAACCTAGATCCATCATTCCTTCCACTGCACTACTCTGCACTGGGTCAACAGTATTTTATAAACAGCAAAACTCTGTCACTGTTATCCATGTGTACTTATTTTCTGTCTTCTCTGGGAGGAAAAACCTCCTCAGATCCATGCGTTTTTGCCTTTATATAACATTTTCTTTGTGCAGTACAAACCACTTTCACTTATATTATCTTATTAAACTTCTTATTCTGAAGCGGTTTCCCTGGCTTTAAATCTGTTCTCTCTCCTTGAGAGTACTGATAGGTCTCAGTCCTGAAACCTGGAATGGGGAATGATATCAAGTATATTTTGATATATGGGTCACAAGTATCTGACCCATGCTTGTGAAGTAAGGAATGAATTGAGGACTACCCTGAGGGTCCAGGTAAGGAAGTGGGTTTTTATTCTGGGCCCCGGGCATATGAAGAAGAATTCCGAACATTTTGTTCTATCACAGAGGATATAGTCCCAGGACTTAAGTCAGGAAGACACATGTTCTTGACTTCAGATCTGGCCTCATATCCTTACTAGCTGTGTGGTCCTGGGCAAATCACTTAACCTGTATGCCTTAGTTCCTCATCAGTAAAAAATGAACTGATATAGGAAATAGCAAATCACTCCTGTATCTTTGCCAAGAAAACCCCAAACTGGATCACAAAGAGTTGGCCATAGCTGAAATGAATGTACAACAATAGAGGCAGCATGGCCTAATAAAATTAACCGTGGATTTGGAATCAGAAAACCTGAAGTCTGACTCTGGTTCTCTCCCTTAGTAGCTGAATGAATTAGAGAGGGTTACTGAAATTCTTCCCTCTCCAGTTTTTCTTTTATAAAATGGGTTTGTCATGAAGATCAAAGGTGAAGCATAACATAGAGTAGGAAGAGCAGTTCTTGGGAATCAAGAAACCCTTAACTCAGGTAACTGTTTAGGATTTAGCTACCAAATCAAAGTCAGCTTGTGGTCCATGGTTTCCATCAAGATTTGAAGAGGGAGTTTTAACATTGGTAGTTTCCTACTGTGAGGAAAACTTAAAATTATCTCTCTTTGTGAGGATGAAAGGAGATAATTTATTTAAAAGTGCTAATAGCCACTTGGTCAAGGTCTCTGAAAACCCTGACAGTCCTCCGGTGTGTCAGCTAGCCCTTTCAGATTTGTGTCATCAACAATTTTGATAAGCGTGCTAATTATTGTTTTATTGTCGGCTATTTGTCTTTGTCCCAGATATAATTGATATAATTATTATTTTTTGCTAGTTATTATTGTTTGACCAAATTTAGGTAACGTCTGCTCTGGCGATATTATATATTCTATAGCATTCTTTCTCGTTTTTTTTCATCTAGTGATTCTGTTCATAAAAGCAATGAGGATAGTCTGTCATGTCCGCTTACTATCAACTTGTTGGCTCACTGTGAATACCATTTCATTTTTTTGATGTTCACTGAGGATCCCTTTAATAGTAGGTTCAGAAATATTTCCAAGAATCAAAGTCAAGCTCACTGGTTTATAGTTTAAAGATTCCATTATCTTACCTTTTTTTTGAAAAATGAGGACACCAAACGACTGAAAAAGCAGTATCCACTGTGGTGTCCCACATTTCTTTGCTGGGCCCCATGCTTTTGATATTCTTATCAAAGACTTAGAGAAAAGGATAGATTACAAGGTTATGAAATTTTCAGGTAACTTCTGACATTAGGCAACAAAAAGCTGGAAAGTCTACCTCATATATTAGATGACAAAATCCAGATCCAAGAAAATCTCAACAGGGTAGAACATTTGACCACAGCAAGTTACACTATGGAGACAAGGCAAAGTAATTCAAATCTAATTTTACTTCTCTCTTATCTGTTGGGGTGAATGATCCTTGGATTGGAAGAAATGTAGCAAAAATGGCTAAGTAAGGGATTTATATCCCAAATAAGGAGGGAAATGGTAGGAGAAAACCCAGTTGTGCTTGAAAAAAACCAATTCATCAAACACAGATGAATTTCATGTCAATGTACTGAAAGTACAAGCTGATGGGATTACTAATGTCAGCCATCTTTGAACAATCATAGAAAGAAAAAAATATGCTTTAATCTGTACTCAGAGTCTGATAGTTCTCTATCTGGAGGTAGATAACATGTCTCATCATGGGTCTTTTCAACCTGTGGTATATTATTGTGTTGATCAGAATTATCAAGTTTTTCACAGTTGATTATTTTTATGATATTGCTGTTACTATGTAAACTATTCTCCTTGTTCTGGTCACTTCACACTGCACCAGTTCATGTAAGTCTTCAGATATTTCTGAAAATATCCTTCACTATTTCTTATAGCACAATAGTATATCATCTCCATCATTTCTTATAGCATAATAGTATTTAATCACATTCATATACAGTGGGGGAAATACTGTGAGACTGAAGACAGGCAAATGTTTCTTGAATTTTAAATAAAGGGAAAAGAATGAAGTCTTTAACTTTAAGTCTTGCTTCCTGGAACTATTTTATGATGTTATTAACCAAGGAGTGTTTGGTGAATATTCAGAAAGTGGTGATCACAAAGACCCAGCATGGCTTTGTTAGGAAGGAGTTATGCCAAACTATCCTTATTCTCTCCCTCCCTCCCTCCCTCCCTCCCTCCCTCTCTCTCTCTCTCTCTCTCTCTCTGTCTCTCTCTCTCTGACTCTGTCTCTGTCTCTGACAGTGTTACCTGACCATAGTTCAGGGAAATCCTACAGATATATTTTTGCTTAGATTTGAGCAAATAATTTGAAAACTACTGAAAACTATCTCATGCTATCACTATAAATAAGATGAAGAGATGTGGTCTACTTCACAGTACAGTTAAGATGGATTTGGAATTGGTTGAATGCCTAGACCCAAAGAGTGATCATTAATGAGGAAGGAAGGCTCTCGTGAAATGCTCCTGAGTTCTGCATTTGACCTCATGTGGTTTAACATTTTTTAAAAATCAGTTATTTGTCTAAAACCCTAATTATTGTGCTTGTAAATTCATAAATGACAGAAACTATTATGGATGGTTCACTTATTGTATGATATTGTTGGTAGCAAAGAAAGCTAAAGCAACTCCATTTTATCTGCAATTTCTCTATCTTGCCCCTGACCCTCTTTGTATTGCTACCCTAACCCAATCTAAAATAGCAAGGACAGTCCTTTCTATTAGTACAGGATTAAAAGAGCTAACCTGAAGAACCTTTCCCATTATTCGCCCAGCAATAGACCTATCTAAATCAAAGGATACCACCTGTCCTATTCCTATCCTGCAAGAACCTAACAATAGCTCTGTTCAATCCTAAAGTAATCCATAACCAATTCACCTCCTACCTAAATCAAAACATACAAGCTTTGCCTTTTTCTTTCTTCAGGCAGTCTCCACCTGTGTGTTGGCAAACTCAGTAAACTCTTGTCGTTTCCTAAATTTATGGTGTTGGAATTGGGTTCTGATTTATTTCAGCACCAACAATTTTACCCAAAATAGTCAAGCTGCAAAAAGTTCTTACAAGTCTGGAACGCTGAGCCAAATTTAATAAAATTATTTTCATTAGGATAAATATTACTCTCACACTTAAGCTAAAAATATCAACTTAATAGAGTCAGGATGTAGGTGGGAGACATGGCTAGACAGCAGTTTGTCGAAATAAGGTCTGGGGATTGTAAATTCAATAAGAACCAATCACATGATATAGCTAAAAAAATGACGCAGTCTTGGGCTTAGTAGAGGCTTGATTTCATGGACTAGGAAGAGAATAGTCCTACTATGGTCAACCCACATCTGGAGTATAGTTTTCAGTTCTTGGTGACCTTTATTAGGTGACATTTTGATAAGCTGACAAATATGCATGAGGGTAACTCAGATAGAAGAGTGTAGGAGGATTGTTTAAAGATGCTGGGACTCCCATGACAAGACCACTCCTTTCTTCTCTTACTATTAGAAAACACCTTGTTTTCTGGAGCTAAGGCCCAGACAGCAATCTGTGCCATGTGCTTGGCATAACAACAATCCTTTGTGCTCACCCTCTGGATGAACTCTGCTGTAGGTAAATCACAAAATTGGCCAAAAAAGAGCCCCAGGTGGTCCCTGAGCTCAATCAAGCACCTGGAGGAACCATATTGAGGTCATGAAGCCCTGTTATGAGCAGACTTTTGGCTCGAGGCAAGTTTGCTTCATTGTTGCTGTTACAACCCACTGCCCGGTTCTTGGTCTAGTCATAACTATATGTATCGAGGCTTAGCTTCACTGTCTTGGATTTCATTGGTCTTAGAGGAGATCTCAGTACACGTCTAGTTTCCCTCCTCCAGTGGAATAAAAAAGGCTTTTTGCCTATAACTTCTGTGACCTCTTTAGTTTCATTTTATTTTTCAGAGTTAATAGTTGGTGTACAACCTCTATGGCTCCCTGGTCTATTTTTTTTTCAGAGTTTACACCACTTGGTATACAACTTCTATGAACTCATTGGTATTTTCAGAGTTAATGGTCATTGTACAATCTCTGTGGTTCCCTGGTCATTTATTTTTGAAAGTTTGACAAAGGAAATGGGAATGTTCAGACTAGAAAAGAGTTTCTCTAGAAAGGAGGATTTGACAATTGTGTTTATATATTGAAGGACTGTCAGATAGAAGGAATATAAAACTTTTAGAACATGTCTAAATATACATCAGAAAGGACAAATAATCAGTCTGTATAAGTCATTTCATGCTTCTCTTTATTCATCATATTTGTCATTTTTTACAGATGAGTAATATTCAGTTACATAAACATACCAGTTTGTTTAGCCATTCCCCAATTTATGGAAACCTACATTGTTTCCCATTCTTTGCTAACACACACAAAAAGGTTTAATATTGTGACATAGGGACTTTCTTCATATCAATGAACTTCCTTTATATTAATGGCCTTGTAGTGGACTCTCTGAGTCACAGGGCATGTGTACTTTAATCAGTTTATTGAAATAATTACAAATTGCCTTACAAAATGGCTATTCTGATTCACAGTTCCACTTGCAATGCATTAGTGTGACTATCTGTCCACATCCCCTCCAACACTGATTATTTTCATCTTTTGTCATATTTGCCTCTTTCCTTGGGATGATGTATAACTTTACAATTGTTTTAATTTTTATTTATCTTATTATTCATGATGTGGATCATTCTTCCATGTGTTTATTAATAGTTTGCAAGTCTTCTTTAGAGAACTCTGTTCACATCCTTTGATTGTTAGTTCTTCATTCTTTAGAATGGGAGATGATATTTTTAACAGTATAAGTTTTGCCAGAGCTGGAAGGCAGTGGAGGTGTTCTTCACTTTTAAGGGACAGGTCAGTTTTCAATTAAGGGGATCCCACAATTCAGTCATTTTTCAGTCATATCTGACTCTTCATGACCCCATTTGGAATTTTCTTGGGAAAGATACTGGAATGGTTTGTCATTTCCTTTTCCAGTTCATTTTACAGATGAGTAAACTGAGGCAAACAGGGTAAAGTGACTTGCCTTGGGTCATATAACAATTAAGTGTCTGAGGCTGAAATTAAACTCAGGAAGATAAATCTGAAGATAAGCTCTATCTGCTGTGCCATCTAGCCATTCCCCCAAGGAATCCCACCTTGTTATTAAAGAAAAATTCACCTCTCTATTACAGGACCATCAGATCATAGATTTGGAGCCAAAAAAAAAGATACTTAATGGCATCTAGTCTATCCCCCTCATTTTACAGATGAGGAAATTGAAGCCCAGAGAGATTGTCCTTAGTCTAAAGTCATATACTGCAGGTAGTAACACGCAAGATTTGAGCTCAAATTTTGTGACTTCTAATTCAACATTTCTATTGCCCCATTATCTAGTGAAGTTGGCACAATGGGATTGTCAAGTGGGGAAAGGACAAATAATTTTGTTCCTCATTCCAAACAACCAGAAGACAACCAGATGGCAATGGATAACTTATTATATTTCTAAGGCTGACTGAGCAAGTATAGCCTTCATATATTCTCTCTTTCTGATTCTCAGGGAGGGAGAAATCTCATTACATACCCCAATCCCTTATTCTCTAGTTTGCGAACTAGATCAAAAGCTAAAAAAAAAAGCCTCTGACCCTAGTTCAAGACCTCCTGGCTCTCACCATTATGCACATCATCTTAGCAAATGAACTTGAGGAAATAAAGTTACCATTCATTAACATTCTTTTAAGGGAAGTACTTGTCTTTCCCACTTCTATCACTGATAATGAGGAAATTTGGATTCAAAAGAAAGTCTGCTTTATTTGAAAAAAATGGCAACATTTTAAAATAAATTTTTGCATCACTGCAGGGGATCATAGATAATTAGAATTAGTATTTTTTTCCTTTATTCCTCTTCATATTCCAATTCCATAGCTAGTGGGGGACTAAAACTGGTCTTTGTTAAAAGTCCAAGGACATATTTTCCTTCTTAGCTTTGGTGACAAATACTGTGCCTTACAAATCTAATAATAATTTTCTCTATTATCTGTATGATCAACTCAGTGATTACATTGTTAAGGACAAGAAATAGAATTCCAGTTATGCGAAACTTATTGTCTCACACCTCCACTAAGTCTTTCTCTGATGTTTCCTGAAAATATAGAGGTGATTCTTGGTTCTAGAAATCTATGTCAAAAGAGCAGAAGCTCTGGCTGATCCTAACCAGCTGAAAAAGTTTTGAGAACAGACCCAGTTCCTTCAAAAGGATATATAACAAAACATCAAACATCAAGTTCAGTTCTCTCTCCTATGACTCCATGGGACACAGTTCTCATTACCACCTTTCAAGAGCTACCCTAGCATCTGTAATGCAAAGAGCCTACTAATTCTTAAAAGTCAATTTTACCTTCCTTAAAACCTATAAGTAACTCTCAAGTCTAACTCCTAGGAAAATATTAGATAGCATATTGATGTCTGGGAATTCAAAAGGAATCAAGGTGACAGAAGTCAGAGTGAAAAAAACACACACTTCAGCAACTGCTTCTATATAATTGATTTTATTTGAGACTTTTTGAAGGTAAAATTTTATTTACATCTTTTATTATTTCATTTAGATTTTTCCTTATGTCTTTCTTTCTAGAAAGTCTTCTCCCATAAATATTTTTTTAAAAAAAAGAAAAACAAAAATATAGGAAAAGAAAAATATGCTTAGCAAAACTGATCAACATATCAGAAAAAAATTGCCATTTTATGAGATCTTTCACATCCATGGATCTTCCCCATGTCCCCATTCTCACCTCTGCAAAAGAATACAGAGAAGTATTTTTTCGTATCTTTTTTTTGGGACAAATTTAATCTTTATAATGTCACAATATTCATTTTGGTTGTTTTTATTTGTTTTTGTTCTTTCCATTTACTGTGCTTTACAAATATTATCTTATTTCATCCTCCTGACAGCCCTATGATATATAGTCAGGAATAACAGTACCCAAGCTACTTAGGTCACAAAATGTTTTTTTTAAAGGTTTTGTAAAACACACTCCATGAAGGTACTATTGTTATTATTTGAGATTTAGTTGCTCCTTTGGTTTGCACTTTCTCCCACCTAAGAAGATAGTTCTGCAACTGCAGCAATTTCCAATTTAACCTGAAACTGCCAGAAGAAAAAAAATTTTGATTTTTATAGTACGCATAGCAATAAAAGTAGTTCATCAGCAAGCAGCCCAGTTTAAAATGATCACACAGCATTCTCAAAAGACTACATTGCCAGATAATTGACACAGGTGGTGACCTTAAGAACATTTCCATGTATTGCTAATGGAAAGAAATGAAAAATTTAGAGGTTCAATAAAATCAGAGAACTGAGCAGTTCAATCAGGAAGTCTTGATGTCCCATTGCTTCTGCACCAAGTAAGGTGTTTGGCACTGACACCTGAAAGGAAAAGATACTTACTGATGTTAACAGCATTAGACATACGTAAGCTTGAAATTGGCAATCAATATCTTCTGATTTTCAACCTCTCAAAATCTTATCCTTTGCTCAACACTAACACTTAGCTTCTAAAAGAAATGTCCTAAGAAGGGAAAGTTTGTCCTTTAGGATGATTCCAGTTTCCTGAATTTCAAGTTAATGTGCTACAATTATTTGTGCTTCATTGAATCATTGAGTTACGCACATCATAGTCAAAAGTACTTTATTTGTATTTATCCAGATGTATGTGGGGATAATGAATAAGTTTCCCCACACATCAGATGGACTTCTTTTTGATCAAAGATAGTCTAAGATTATCAGGGTACAATGTGATTAAATGAACTCTTACATAACCTGTTTGGGTACTGCTGTGCCTTGAGGATTAACTATGGAATTTAAAATAGGTGACACTAAGCAATTCAACATAGAGTTCAAGTAGAAGTAGAATCCCCTGGGGACAAATTCCTCTAGATCCCCATGTTTGTGTATAGCATTATGCTGATTCTGTCAAGTGCTGGGATGTTCTAGAATCTTTAAATAAATTTGAAACACTCAAGTCTGATTTAATAAATCACACATGTTAAAATTAAGTGGTTGAAAATTTAAGATTATGATATATGTATTTAGGTTGATAACTGTGGGAAGCCAAAAGCTATCTAGACTACCCCAATGCAGCAAACATCCAGCCTTGCGACATGCCACCTCCAATCTGGAACATTCCTCGGTTATCTTAATCTTTACTGCCCCTCCTTGCTTCTGCCCTCTGGAAACCCCCTCCGTTCTCTAGTCCGACTATAATTACTGCTACTCTGCCCTTCAATAAATGAGACTTGATCAGAAAGCCTGTCTTGTCTCCATTCTCCGCGTCTCCTGTCCCCTGCCCGCTCTTTTCGTCCTCCAGGTCCCCGTTCTTGTCCCGCGGGACGGGACAGATAACTTTTGGGATGTGTGGGGGGGCGGTATGGATGTGTGTATGTGTGGGTGTGTGGGTATGTGTGTGCATGAAAATGAATAAAAGGGACTAGACTGAATAAGAGAAAAAGAGATGGCTGGATTGATTGCCTTTGGAAAACTGATCAACACTTCCAATGATTCCAAGTTTTTCCGGAAACAAAATCTGATCTTTTTATACACCAAAATTCTTTCAGTGCTATAGTATGGTTATGAATCACTGTTGCATCTATTACACTATGATGACTGCAGTCTTTTTTTTTTTTTGGTAGTGCCTGATTTAGGGCCAAGGACTTTCTTTATTATGTATATAATTCTTTGTTTGCTCTTTCCATTTTTTTTCTAATGACAAATACATTCCTTTCTTTGAAAATGCAAATCAATCAGTCAATAAGCATTTATTAAGTCCCCATTATATGCCAGGCACATAGTGCTAAGCACTGGGGATATAAAGAAATAGTAGGAATCACCTTGTTCCTCTACTTATCACCATCCTAGAGGCCCTGAAAAGCAAAGGAGCATTCTTTTTTTTTTTTAGTTTTTTTGTTACATTTTAAGTTCTGAACTGTCTCCCTCTCTCCCCTCTTCCCTCACACTAGAAGAGACCATCTCTCTCTCTCTCTCTGTCTCATACAAAAATACATATACACATACGTAAAACCATACTATGCATAACTCCATTTATCAGATCTTTCTCTAGAGGTGGTTAGCATCTTCCTCCATAGGTCTTTTGTATCTTATTTGAATATTTATAATACTCAGAGTAGCTTAGTCGCTCACAGTTATTCTTTGAACAATATTTCCATTACTGTATGTAACTATGTATTTGTTCTGCTCAGCTTAGCCTTCATTATTTTGACAAGGCTTTCTCTGCTTTTCTAAAAGCAAGATGCTCATCGTTTCTTGCAGAACAGTAGTATTCCATCACAATCATATACTATAGGGAACATTCTCTTTCCCCCAATACCATTTTCCCTTCCCAACTTCCCTGTTCCTGTCAGGGACACCAACTTCTTCCTAGTCATCTGGGCGCACAGCTTTGTCATCTTTGACTTCTCTCTCACTTTCCATATATCCAATCTGTTGACAAGTCTTATTATCCCTGCCTTCATAATATCACTCATATATAATCCCTTCTCTCTACTGTTACTGTCCCCATCCTGGTTCAAACCCTTATAACCTCAGGCCTGATTAATAGGAGTAACCTTCTGGTTGCTTTTGTGCTAGAAATGAGCCAGTTCTCCTCAGAGACCCAGGTAGTTGAGGAGAGCGTGTACCTGAAAACTGGGAGGGTGATGTTTGTATATTTTCTCTTGCTCTGTCTTTGAAACAAATATCTTTTGTAAAGGTTAATTGATAGAGAGTACTTCCATGGAACCATTAATGATATCTAATAATGGAGGAACACATCTAGTAGGGGCTCAAATGAATGGCAATAGAGAGGAAACACTCTAAAAACATTTGCAGTACCCTAGAACAATAAGGGTCAGGCTTAATATACTCTCATTCTTAAATAGTGGGTTAGAGTTTATTTGCTACCATTATATCATATGATATTTCATTTTAAGATATGAAATAAGATATGATATAGTAAGACATGAAAAAGATGAAAATACCATTTTATTTCTTGACCATCATAAAACTCAACTGATAATTATCAGTCTAATATTTGGCATTTGTTTACTTTTCCAAGAAATTGTTTTGCTAGGGCCATGTTGGTGGTCTAATAGATTTTATGACATTCCTAGCCTGGCATTCTAAATATTTGAGCATTGAATGAATGAATAATAAATGTTAAAGTATTTAATAAATGATTGCTGTATTTCCAGGCACTATACTATTCACTAGTGATACAGACACAAGTAAACAAGATAGCTCTGTCCTTAAGGAGTGTATGTTCTAATGGGGGAAGTAAACACATGAAGGAGAGATTGAAGGGGGAAGCATGGCTATCAAAATGTCTGGGAAGTGACATGGAGGCTTGATTTTGGGTAACTTAAGGCAAAAAGCTTACCTGCCAGGGCTCAGAGTGATCTCAGCATCAGAGTCCAAGATCTGAGTGAAAGACACAGAGGTTGAGTACTTTGACTAGAGTATAAGCAGCACAGCTCAGAAATGACCAAAAGGAATCAATCATTAAATGTTGGAAAATAAATCCCTCATTCATTCTTATAGCTGTAGTATAGTAGATTGAATATGATATGTATAGGAGCTCACATCTTCTTGAATCCATATTCTAGTTCCTATCCATTGATTTTTTTCCCCCTGTGGTGTTATTTTTAAAGTACTAGGTTTTGTAATTATTTGGTAAAGGACATTTACTTTCCTTATAATTTAGTATTCTTTCACCTTTCCCCCCTTTTCCTTTTTTTCCATTTCTTTTATGCCTACTTCAACTTCTTTCTTTTCCAGAGAAAAGCACCATAAATTTGGAAAGAATTTTAGAGTTTATTTAATCCAAATACAGTAGATTAAAAAGTAGGCTCAAATAGGAAAAATTACCTGCTCCAAACCAAAGAGTGATTTAGAGGCAGCTGTCATGACCCTCACCTCTTTCCACAAGACCAATACTGAAGATAAGAAATACTTATGCAGCAGGGGAAGCCAAACTTACGCAAGGATACCTTATTCTGAGCCTGGTATAGAGTAAAGGCTCAGAGATAAATGATGCATTGATGTGTATAGCAGAGGTATCAAACTTGTGAGTGGGCTTGAACCAGATTAAAATATAATTAGGGCCAAAATGCAGAGGACAAAATGGAAGGTCAGTGGAAAAAACTGACCCCGCCCAGAGGGGTCTCAACGGGGTACCGAGAGTGGACACAGCCGAAGGGGGAGCAGAGCTCGGGAAGGCGGCAGCCTGGGAACACAGTCGAAGGGGGAGCAGAGCTCGGGAAGGCGGCAGCCTGGGAAGACGCAGTGGTCTGGGAACGGGGTCAGAGAGACTACGGAGGCATGGGTGTTGAGCAAGTCTCTGCTTTATTGCATCTACAAGCTGCCTTTATATCTATAGCTCAGTTAGGAAAGAAGGAGGGGGAGGTGAAAAACAGGTTTCACAATGGTCTATGCATA
>CM053770.1:561834360-561896699 GCA_028658325.1 Potorous gilbertii
CGGGGTCAGAGAGACTACGGAGGCATGGGTGTTGAGCAAGTCTCTGCTTTATTGCATCTACAAGCTGCCTTTATATCTATAGCTCAGTTAGGAAAGAAGGAGGGGGAGGTGAAAAACAGGTTTCACAATGGTCTATGCATACAGGGAGGTTGGGGTGGGGGAGGTAAGGGCGGTTCCTCCTGAGACTTAGCTCCCGGCAAAAAACCTGTGGGATCAGTGTGGGGGAGTGGAGTTTGACTTTCAAACACAAGAATCAAGAGAAGCATGAAAAGGTAAACAGGAAAGAAAAATCATAAGAGACTTACTATCATTGAACTGTTAACATTTCTACATGGAAAGACAATATTTGTAACTCTTAAGACTTTTCTCAGTATTTGGGTAGTTGGAGAGATTTTATCTGTATAGACAAAGGGCACAGGGTGAGTTGAATAGGAAGGAATAATGTCTAAAAAAATAAAATTAAGGAGTGAGAGAGGAATATATTGGGAGGAGACAGGGAGAAATAGAATAGGGCAAATTATTTCTCTCATAAAAGAGGCAAGAAAAAGCTTTTTCAGTGAAAGGGAAGAGGTGGGAGGTAAGAACCTTACTCTTATCACATTTGGCTTAAAGAGAGAATAATATGCACACTCAATTTACAATGAAAATCTATCTTACACTACAGGACAGCAGGGGAGAAGGAGATAAGCCGGAGATGGGTTGGGGGGATGATAGAAGGGAGGGCAAATGGAAGGAGGGGGTAATTAGAAGTAAACACTTTTGAAGAGGGATAGGGTCAAAACAGAGAATAGAATAAGTGGGGAACAGGATGGGAGGGAAATATAGTAAATTTTTCACAACATGACTTTTATGGAAGTCTTTTGCATAACTACACATATATAACATATATTGAAATCCTTGCCTTCTCATTGGGGATGGTGGGGTGTGAATGTTTGTCCTTTGTTGCCAAGGAAGACCATACCATCAGAGAAATACTGACATGACTTGCACTTGACTTTGTTTTGAGTGAGTGAGGGCTGTGCAGGTCACCAACCTCACTTCTCCTCCAGAGCCACCTGAAGGAGATTGCATTCATTCATCAGGATGACTGGAGATGACCCAGGATGAGGCAATTGGGGATGTGATTTGCCCAAGGTCACACAGCTACTGAGTGTCAAGTGTCTGAGGTGAGATTTGAACTCAGGTCCTCCTGACTCCTGCACTGGTGCTCTATCCACTGGGCAGGGAGAAAGGGAGAGAAGTTGGAACTCAAAGTTTTAAAAACAAATGTTAAAAATTGTTTTTACATGCAACTGGGAAATAAGATATACAGGTAATGGGGTATAGAAATCTGTCTTGCCTTACAAGAAAATGGAGGGGATGGGGAAAGAGAAGGGAGGGGTGTGATAGAAAGGAGGGCATATTGAGGGAAAAGGCAATCAGAATACATGCTATCTTGGGGTGGGAGGAGGGGAGAGATGGGGAGAAAATTTGGAACTCAAAATCTTCTGGAAATGAACGTTGAAAACTAAAAGTAAATAGATTTTTTTAAAAATTAAAAAAAAATAAAATATAATTGGGAAAAACTTAACAAAATAAATAAAAATACAATGCAGCATATTGTTAATTTGTGGTTTTCTAGGTCAATAGGCAACCATCCCTTTCTATTTGAATTTGACAATACAGGAATACAGAAAATAGAGAATGTAAAAGAAAAATGAATTGAGAAAAATAAAGAGATAAAAAAGTTTAAAAAATAGAAAAAAAACTGAGATGTGATAAAAATGTATACTTTGAGTGCAACAAATTTTGGTTTTAAATGAGTTAGACAATTATGAATACATGAGAATTGAAATCTCACTAAGCCACAGTAATTTTTAGTGAAAATCTATTTTGATCATTGAAAAGTCCATTGGAGTGTTTCATCAATGTATGTACATTTTGTTCCATGTAAGCAGAATAACAAAGAGTTCTTCCGAGTGCTGGGGAAAATTGACATGTTGAGTTGGAAAAGTTTTATTTGTAATTAGCATATGGTGTACATGCAAATAGGTATTGCTAAAGACTTGAACAATTTGTTCTCTTATGCAGATTAAATATTCTTCAGACTTACTTGCTAAGCAAATCTCTTCTTACAGTTATTAAAATGTTAAACCTCAACCCAACCTATGAATCATAATTCATAAATAGCCTTCTGTCGACTAATCCAGCAAGTCATTACAAATATATATCTGACTTTTCTCTCCAAAGATAACTTTTGTAAAACCTGAGGGTAACCGATTATCGGTATTATTTTTTCAGGGCCAAATTTTTTTCCTTGCAAAGAGATATTGTTCAAAGAGCATATCCTATCTTTGTGTAGACGTTTGTTCAGATCAATATCACAGGGTTCATGAAAGTTAGGACTGGGATTGTGGAGGCATCTAAGAAATTATCTAATAGTTATCACTTTTATAGCACTTTAAAGTTTGCTGTTTATATGTCATCTCTTTTGATTCTGCCAACAACCCCATGAAGCAGATATCATCTCCATTTTGTAGATGAGGACACTGAGGCTGAGAGAAGTTAAGTGACTTGCCCCGGATTAAGTAATTAATAATAATCTGAGGTTAGATTTGAATTCAGGTCTTCCAGTCTCTGCCCCGCAGTAGTTTACATGGTGCCATCTCACTGCATAATCTTACCACCTCATTTTATATAGGCGGCTAGGTATCACACAATGCATAACTGGACCTGAATTCAAATCCAGCTTCAGACATTTACTAGTTTTCTCATCTGTAAAATGAGTTGGAGAAGGAAATGGCAAACTACCCTGGTATCTTTGCCAAGAAAACTCCTAAATGGGGTCAAGAAGAGTCAGACACAACTGAATAAAAGCAACATTTTACAGAAGGAAAGCACTGAAATCCAGAGAAATCAGAAGCTTTGTTCAAGATCATCCAGGTAAGAAGTAGCAGAATTCTAGGGTCCTCTAATCCCAGTCTCCAGACCCTTAGTCCTCCCATGTTTCATCACTAATCATCTGCTTCAATACAAACATAAACACCTGAAGTGATAGTGATACTTAGCTTTCTGGTATACAACTGGAGGCTGGATTTCACAAGTGTGTTTGAATTTTTATAATTTATCATTTACTAAGGCTACATGGTAAAAAACCTTTGCTTTGCAACAAAAAGATAGCTTTGCCATAATTGGATGAACACCCCGCCCCCCTCCCCCCAAAAGTCACTGATTTTTCTTTCTTCACTTCTGACATTAGCCAGCACTCGGTTTTTAGTCATGATACTCACATGGAAAGGAACATAGTGGATTGGCACAGAGAATGACTAGCTTCAAGTCTTGCAGCTAACACATACTTCCTAACTGATGTTTGGGCAAATCATTTAATATTTTATCTCAAGTGATCTCTACTTGTCTTAATTATTTTGCATTTATCTGTCTTTATTTACTTTGCTCTATGCTGCATGTATATGTAATTATGTGTATTTATTGTCTCCCCATTGAAATGTAAGATCTTTATCTGTGGGGATTCTTTATTCTTTGTATTTTTATCTCTAGCATAGTTCTTGGTACATCATTTGGTGCCTAATAAATGTTTCTTAATTGATTAATTAATCATTAATTAATCTTAATAAATTCTTAATAATCTTAATAATCAAATAATCTTAATTAATTCTTAATAAATAATATATATATTCAATTGAATATATATACAGGCTTCTATCTCCATGTTTGTGCAGGAGATCCCCCATGCCTAGCATGTGGTCCCTCCTTAGTCTATATCTCTTAGAATCTTCAGCTTCCTTCAAAACTCAGCTCAAAATTTTTTTCCTTATAGTATCTTTCATGATCTACCCCAGTTTGACTCAGATGCACAAATTTAGACATATCTCCATTTCAAATATTTCTATAAACTCTTTGTGTCTGAACTATGGTAAAGTCTTCCAAGCTTATTCTGGTCTAATCAGCCACAATCTTATACACTGTACCTTGATTCCATCATAGTTAATGAAGAACAACCAACCAACCAACCAGTGACTTCATTATATTTATTTATTTATAAATATTATATATAACATATATAGTATGTATATATACCCACATATATGTGTCTATGTCCTCCCACACACATACATACACATATACATATGTATATGTGCATATTTTCTCTCTTAATAGAACTCAAGCTTATTGAGAGTAAGGATGGTTTCATTTTTTTCTGTTTCCCTAGCACCCAGCACAGTGCCTCATAGTGGTATTTAATTCTTATTAATTGACTGGTTGATAATTAATTTACATTGGCAGAAGCAATTCTCACCTCAGAAATTCCCTCACTGATGAAATCATCAGTCTATTTCCCTCCCCCTCTCCCCCAAATAGACAACCATTAAAATATGCAAAACTAAGATAATCTATGAGTAAGAGAAAAATGGTGAGACAAGGACAAGACTTCTCCTTATTAAACCTTCTTCAAAAGGGTAAGAATAAGAGAAGCCAGAGTGGCAGACAGGGCAGAGTCTGATTAGGAGAGTACTTT
The DNA here is from genome assembly GCA_028658325.1 of Potorous gilbertii. Classification (NCBI taxonomy): domain Eukaryota; kingdom Metazoa; phylum Chordata; class Mammalia; order Diprotodontia; family Potoroidae; genus Potorous; species Potorous gilbertii. The sequence goes on from CM053770.1 coordinate 561,838,877, forward strand.
GTATGACATACCTTTTTTATATCATCTTAGATACAGAAATGAATGACTGTCCTATAAATTTTTACCAGCATATCCAACATGACAAAAACATTTTGATTAGTCAATCAAGAAACTCTTACTAAGCTTTTACTTTTATGCTGGGTACTGTGCCAAGGGATGAGGATACAAAGAAAGGAAAATTTAAAAAGCAACAATCCTTGCTGTTGCGAATCATACTTAGTAATGGTAGAGACAACGTGTCTTGCACGTGCATATTCTATATAATATATAATTATATATGCAGATGTGTGTGAGTGCTGATTTTCTCTCCCAATAGAACTGAAGCTCATTGAGGATAGGCACCATCAGATTTTTGTCTTTCTATCCCTGCTATCTAGCACACATATCTAAATAACCAAGCAGCTCAACACACATGCAGAATAGATGAAGCCAATTTGGAAGAGGAAGGTATTTGCACCTGGAAAGACTGGGAAAGGTTTTCTGTCAATGATAAGATTTGAGATGAACCTTGAAGGAAGCAAGGGAAACTGAAAGATGAGATGATGGGGCTGAACATTCCAGGAATGGAAGAAAGTCAATACAAAAAATGGGGAAATGGGAGATGGAGCTTCATGATCAAGGAGTAGTGGGCAGGCAATGTAGTCAGATTGTAGAGTTCATAGAGGGAAATAAAGCCTCAGAAGGTTAGATTATTTAAAAAAATTTTTTTTAATTTTCCTTGACTTTTTAAAATGTAACTTTTTTTCTGGTGCTTCCAGATAGATCTTAATAGGGTGGCAATGCTGCATTGATTTGTGTTGTGAGAAAAATGATCTTCAATGCAGATATGATGGAGGAGCCAGGCAATAAGAGGTAGATAAAAGTAGGACATAAATTATTTTTGTTCCCCATTTTTGTGACTGTTATGTCATGTTTTCCCGCAGTCACATTTCTAATATTTATATAAGCCTGATTAATTTTTACATAAAAGATTTACATAACTGTACCCTATGTAAATAGTGCATCTCTTGTGTATTTATGATATCTTGACACAGACAACATGATGTAAATTGTGCTAAACAAAGGACTCCAAATGCAACTTCTTATCAATCATTTTAATCAATTACAAGTGATACAAAGGTTCTCATCTCCACAGTTTCCTCATAAAATGAGATGATTGGACTAGATGTCCTCTAAGATTCTTTCCAGCTATATGTACTTGATTTCCCCATTTTTAGGACCTAGTCATTGATATCCCATTCTCTTTTCTTGTCCTAAGTTTACAGGAAGCTACAGAAACCACCCAGGGACAAATCATAAAAGAAGAAAAGACTTTCATACAGAGGCAGGGTTTGGGGGTGGGGGGGGTGGGGTGGGGGGGGTGTCTTCCATTCTGGAAGAAAAAAGTTAGATAGGGATCAGGAACATGGAGGAAAGAATAGAGAGGAAATGGAAAATAGGAATAGAAAGAATGTTAAAAGAGGTGAAAGGATTAGGGAAATTGAGGTGGGGGAGATTGAAAGGATTGGGGCCAAAGAGACCTAAGGTAAGTCCCCAAGAAGGACTAAAGAAGCTCCAAATACACTGCTTCAGGTCCTCCTTACATTTATTTCCTATTTACCCTGGGGAATGATGGAATAAGCTGTCATTCTGGCTCACATCCTTCTTCTGGGGGGATAAAGACAGAATCTTTAGCAAATGGCTGAAGCTTTATAGGCAACTATAATGTACAAAAATTGAAGCTGAAAAGGCATGACCATTACCCGCTCCACACTAAGGGGAGAGTTAATAGGATATAGAAGGTGGCAGAAAGGAGCAACGGGGACACCTGTCAAGAGTTACTAGGAAGGGAGTGATGCCGTACAGACAAGTGGGACATTGAGAAAAGCACCAGTGTATAGGAGTAACTTTCATCCTCTTCCCACCCGCTTACAGCAATACTGTAAGTCATAGACATAATACAGAATTGTGAGGAAAGTTGTCCACTATGACATAGGTGTGTTGTGGTGGGATGGGGATGTCTTAGCTGTTTAGGGGCTCAAATAGGAGTCTTTTCTGCCTTTACTAATTAGCAAATAAAACTTTTATAGCATGAGCCTTGTGAGACTGAGGGCTTGAAAGAGGAATTGGTGACCATCCTTGGACAAGTGCCCATGCTAGGTTATCTGGGTAGAAATAATAAAAAAACAACTCATCAGTCACTATAGACTTATTTTCTCTTTCCACTTAATACCCTCCAACGAGAAGGACCCCAATACCTCCTGATATATTCATTGTCTCCTTACATCTTCCCTTACGGTTCCTGGTTCCATCCTAAACAGGAGCTTAATCCTTCTTCCCACATGACAGCCCCTTATGGTCACCCCTTAGTATTAATCTCTTCAAGCTAAACATCCCATTTCATCCAACCAATCCTCATATGCCACAGACTTAGGACCCTTCTCCAGAATGGTTGATCCCTTCTAGGTGCTTTCCAACTTATCGAAATTTCTCCTCCACTGAAGTGCCTAGAACTGACCACAGTGCTCCAGATGTGGTCTGACCAGGACAGTGTGCTATGGGACTATCAGCTCCCTATTCTTGGAACCTGTGCCTCTATTTGAGCAGCCTGAGATTTTTGTCCCTTGATCAGGTACTTACTTATGCAAGTATTTAACCTTTTGATATGCATGTGTCATATTCAGAGTATGACTGTGAGCCCCTCAAGATCTAGCACAATGCATTTATGCTTCTTCATATTGCCCTAGACACTTATTAGGTACTTATATATTTGTAGGATTCAGTTAGATCAGTAGCAAAGCAAGGCATTTGTGGTCCCTAAGAAACTTGTACAAAAGACTGCCTTAATTCTTGTCTTGATTTTCTTAACCTTTAAATTTTGAAGTTTATTACAATCAAACTTCTTCAAATTTTAATTTCACTGAACAATTCTGATACATTTTGTAAATATTTACATATCTGATCATAAAACAATATTATTTCACAAATCTTAATATTTAATTGTCCTACATGAAAAACAGCTTTATTTCACAATTTAAGAAGCATTAACCAAACACAAGAGTTGGCATAGTCAGGACAAATCATGCTGGGTCCCCACTCCCTCAACAAATATTTTTAGGCAAGCAATGAAACCAGTTTCAAAAAAAGAAAAAGTGGCAAAATATGCAGCCTGAGGCTGAGATAGAAAGTAGAGAGAGAGGTACATGTGGAAAGTGGGTGTGCAATCTTATTCAATGACTTATGGGAAATGTATGGGCTGCTGGTATGGATGAGTCGCAAGTCATTTTTAGTACCAAGTTGCATAGCTTGCTCCTTTACATTCCTCTGCTACCTTGTCATAGTAGAGCAAGGACTCTGAAGACCATATAAAGGTCATGACCAATAAGCAAACCCTAGAAATAGTTTTTCCCTACCCCTCTGACAAAGGGTAGTCTTTGTCAAATGTAAGTCATGCAAATCCTGGTTACACATGAATAATATCTATACCTGTGGAGATAGAATGGGGAAAATTAGGAGCTAATCATGTGGCAAGAACAAATAACAATAAGACATTCTTAACCACCCTCCACCTCAGTTTTACTATTTGTAAAATAAAGGGATTCAACTAGATGAATTATAAGGTTACCCAAAAATAGAGGAATGGTGGAAAGTATATAAAAAAAGAGAAAAACATAAGCATGAATTAATCCCTATGATTTACTTCTTGATAGAGACTTAGATGTAGGTGTCGATGAAGTATTTAATCAAACTGGAACGGAGAACTCAGAACACAGATGAAATATTTGTAGCCAGTCTGACTACATTCCAAAGTCAACTAATGGCTCTCTAACTCAGGCTTTTAATAAGCAATAATCACTACTGTCTCTTTTAAAATTTTAAATTAATTTTTTAAATTATAAATTTAAACACCAAATAAAACGAGTTTTTAATATATAAAGAACATAAAAGAGGCTCCTATTTGAAATCATGAATCTCTATTATGTACAACTTGATTTTCCTTTTAAGCCAATAAGAAATACAACATAACTTTCAAAACTGTCCAACTTATCAGTGTTTCCTTCTGGCTTGCTTTCTATTGTCTTCTGTGCTACGGCAACTAGGTAGCACAGTGACTATAGAATGCAAGACCTGGAGTCAGGAAGGCTCAATTTTAAATCTGGCCTTAGACACTTAACTAGCTATGTGATCCTGACCAACCCATTTAACCTTTCTCTCAGTTTTTTCGACTGTAAATATGATAATTATAATAGCTCTTACCATGCAGGATTGTTTTGAAATTAAAAAAGAAATCGTATTTGTACAGTGCCTCATACATAGTAGGCATTTAGTAAATATACATTCCTTTTCCGTTTAAAAAATATATTCCTTTTTCCTTTGCTGCCTCAAGGTGACTCAACACAGAAACAGAACTAAAATTACCAAATAAAAACTCCATTTCTGTACCCGACATATAAGCAATAGATTTTACATTGTTGTGAACTCTTTTTCTACATATATTTTTAAACACATTGAAGCATTTGTTTTAAAAAATTATTTATTTTTTATTTTAAATTTTATTCACTTCTCCACCTACTGAGAACACAAGCATTATGATACCTATTATACATGTGAAATCATACAAAATATATTTCCATATTAGCCATGTTATCAAAAAAAGCAAGAAAAATAAAGAAGGTGAGAAATTACATTTCAATTTGTAATCAGAGATAATCAGTTTTTGTCTCTGGAGATGGATCTCAACTTTCATCACGAGTCCTTCTAAATTGTCTGGGATCATTGTATTGATCAAAGTAGCTAAATCTTTCACAGTTGATCATCATCACATGTTTCTGTTACTATGTACAATGATCTGGTTTTACTCACTTCACTTCACTCTTCCCCATTTTTTTTCAAAAAACACCTCCCTTGACATTTCTTGTAGTACAATAGTGTTTAATCACAACCATATATAGCACAATTTGTTCAGTCATTCCCCAACTGGTGGGTATGTCTTCAATTTCTAATTCTTTGCCATCACAAAAAGGGCTGTTATAAATATTTTTGTACATATGGATTCTTTGTTCTTTTTCTTTGATTTCTTTGTGATATAAACCTAGTAGGGGTATTGCTAGGTCAAAAAGAATTTCTAGTTTTACAGTCCTTTGGACATAGTTCCACATTGCTCTCCAGAATGGTTGGACCAGTTCATAATTCCTCCAACAACTGTACCTATTTTCCCACATCCCCTTCAGTATTTTTCATTTATGATAAGTGTGAGGTGGTAGCTCAGAATTATTTTAATCTGTATTTCTCTAGTTAATGATGATTTCTTAACATTTTTTCATGTGACTAGAGATAACTTTGATTTCATCTTCTGAAAATTGCCTTTTCATATCCTTTCATCATTTATCAATTGGGGAATAGCTCTTATTTTTATAAATTTGATGCAGTTTCTTATATATTTGAGAAATGAGGTCCTTATCAGAAAAATTTGTTATAAATTTTTATATTACTTCATTGTTTATTATGTCATTTAGCAAAATATAGTTTCCCTGATTATCTCTTGTAATTAGATTTATTTTTTCCTTTGTTTTGTCTAATATCTTGATTGCCACCTCTGCCTTTTTAACTTCTGATAAAGCATGATAGATTCTGCTATAGTCTCTTAATTTAACTCTGTGTGAGTTTTTCGTTTAAAGTATCTCTTATAAACAACATATTTTTGGATTCTAGTTTCTAATCTACTCTATCCATTTCTGATTTATGAGTGGGTTCATCTCACTTTCACCATTATGATTGCTGTGTATTTACCTCCATCCTATTGCCTTCTATCTTCTCTCTCTTTTTATCCTGTCCCTCCTCAAGAGTCTGTTTTGCTTTTGACTACTTCTTCCCTTAATACTCTCTTGCTTTTATCATTCCTCCCTTATTCTTTCCCCTTTTTAGTTCTACTTCCCTGTTATGTGAAAGAGATTTGTATACTCACTGATTGTGTACATATATTCTTTCTTCTTTGAACCAATTCCAATAAGATTAGGGTTCAAGCACTACCTGCCATGTACCAATTTTAACTTTCGCTATATAAGTTCTTCCTTACACATCTTTTTTTTTGATGAAGTAATTTTCCCCATTCTTCTTCTCCCTTCCCACTTCTTCCAGTGTATCCCTCATTCTCATTCCTTCACAACCAACATAACCAACTCATATTCATGCCTTCTGCCTTTGTAGACTCCTTATAACTTCTCTAATAATAATAATACAGCTCTTCAGAGTTATATGTATCATTTTCTCACATAGGAATGTAAACAATTGAACCATATTCAATCCCTTATGATTTTTTTTCTTGTTTACATTTTTACATTTCTCTTGAGTTTTGTCTCTGAATATCACAGTTGCTATTTATTTCTGTTTTTTTTTTTATCAAGAATGCTTGAAAGTCCTCCATTTCACTAAATTTCCTTTCTTTTCATAGAAAGATTATACTCAGTTTTGCTTGGTAGTTTATTCTTGGTTATAATCTTAGCTCCTTTGCTTTCTGGAATATCATGTTCCAAGCCCTCTAATTCTTTAATGTGAAAACTTCTAAATCTTGCATGATCCTAACTGTGGCTCCACAACATTTAGATTGTTGCTTTTTGGATGTTAGCAGTATTTTCTCTTTGAGGAAAAGGTAGAGTACTCCCCAAACTCCTCAGAATATCTTTAAATAATGCCATAAAACAATTCTTAGAGCAGAACAACCCACAAAAATATGGGGTGAAATAATTTTCCAACTGAAGATGATTTAGAAGGTCACCTGAAAAGATCTGTCACAGTGGGTCTGCAAGTTTTGGGGGATTTCAAGGTAGTATAATCAGGGAGAACTCTGGTTGGTCACTGCTCAAAGGGACCTTGCTCCACTGTAGTCACTAGTTCTAGTTCTCTTCTCAGCTCTGTGACCACAAGAATTAGTGTACCTCTCTGCCATGGATTGCAACCAAGGTCTCTTCTCCCTTGTGAATAACTACTTCTCTGCCCTGAAACTGCATATTGTTGTGTATCATTGTGACTACTCCTTTCCCCAACTCAGATCTTAACCCCTTCTGGACTTGTTAAAAAATCTGTGAGTTATTGTCACTGGAAGATTTATTACTCTTTGGTCAGTCTAGAAATAAACCTTCTCTAAGCTAATCAGCCTAGTCCTCAGATGACTGATGTATCATATGTTACTAGATTGTTATAAAAACATTTTCAGCTTTTTAGGACCTAACATTGCTTATGCTCTAGATAAAATAGTTTTCAAGAAACATCATCACCCCACAATGAGGTATGATGGAGATTAAACTGGTGAACCCTGTTCAATTTGATGAGTTCTCTTAATCAGTTTGATAAGATCACAACCAAATATACATATATATTTGTCAGAAGAGGGTGGTCTCCCATGGAGCTAGATAATACACTATAACTCTTTAATGTCAGGATATAGAGAACCACATTAATTGATTACCAATTACTAGTGATAAGTTGACTGGAACTTAGAATTGGCCTTTGTTGAAGGTGCTGTTCAGTCTGTGTTCTATAAAGAAAAGTTGTAAACTAGACTATCTCTGCCCTCCTCTTTTTCTATGCTGTCTTTCCCTTGGACTTTGACATCAGAGTTCAACAAGTAGGCAATATTTGAAAAAAGTTTCACCTTTTAATGCTCCAAGAAAGAGTCAGTGATCAATTTCAGTAAAAAACAGCAAGCAGTCTCTCTGCTTTCCTAGGAGTGTCTGTGACGGGAAGTCTTGGATCTTAAATTCCTTGTGGCTATATTTTTCTCTTTCCTGATTGTGTCAGAGACTAAGAAATCTGAGAGTGGACATTTCCAATTCTTGTGAATAATTCTGAGTTCCAAAATCCCCAAGTTCAGGCATTAGGCACCACTCTGTAAAAGGGAAACATTTTTAGTAACATCTCATTTCCTGAAGAAGAAGAAAAATGTGGCCCATGGAAGATTGATTGGCCTACCACTGCAAGACAAAATCTATTTCGTATTTACCAGAAAACCTGAACCTTCCCAACCCTCCATGATATTGCCCTGAATTGTTCCTATGATGCAGACCCAAGGTGAAGGGATCTTGTTCATCAGTCCCACCAAATGACATTGCCTTCTGGAGGGTAAAGAAGTCTGATGAGTACAACGGACCATTTCAGTGTTTTATATTTCATATATTTGTTCATTTGTATTTGAGAGTCCTTTGCTCCAGCTCCCAAAGGCTGTTCTTTGTTTTCTGGGGCCCTTCGGTGCTGGCATGGCCTGCGCTGAACTGCACTCCACTCTTACCCAGTGTAACAGACCTTCCTTCTATGGAGGGAAGATAAAGGCTATCTATGTTACACTGAGGCAGCTAGGTGGTGCCTAAGTTCTGGGTCTGCATAAAGTTCTAGTCCCGGAGTCAGGAAGAATCATCTTCCTTAGTTCACATGTGACCTCAAACACATTAGTTGGGTGACCCTGGGCAAGTTACTTAACTAGTCTCAATTTACTCATCTGTAAAATGACCTGAAGAAGTAAGTGGCAAACCACTCCACTATCCTTGCCAGGAAACCCCCAAATGGGGTCCCAAAGAGTTGGACATGATGGAAAACATCTGAACAACAAATTGGATATTGAGTGCCTCTCTGAGTAGGGATCTTGTCATCCACATTTTGAGAAGGTAACATTAGGACAGAAATTTAAGAATACATTGAAAGGACCAAGTGGCATCTACTGATGCAGTACATTTTTAATAGAATAATAAAATAGAAAAAAGAAGGATAAATATTAGTATCTCAAAGTGAAGTTTCAAAGATTCTATTTTGGTGATTGCTTTCAAATAATAGAATGATTCTTAATTTGTTTCCCCTTAATCTTTTTTTGAAATCAGTTGTTTTTATTATGTTACTTTACATTTTCCTCTTTTTTTTGTCTCTAGATTTTATTTTTAATATTGCCTCATGACTCATTGACATATTTCATTCATTCTAATTTTTATGAAGTTCATTGTTTAGTCAAGGTTTTATCCCTTTTTAGTCAAGCTTTTAATTTTCTTTCCACTACTTTTATAGCTCTCATTTATTTTCCATTTCCTGCTCTAGTGCTCTCATTTTATGTATATAAAAAAATTTAACTCTTTTTGCTCATCTCTTTCAGACATTCTAGTTAAATTTGTACCCAAGTTACGTCTGTCTTTGAGGTTTTACCTATAAGATATTGTGGAATCATTGTCTTCTTCTGTGTTTGTGTCACAAATATCCCTTCCAAAAGAAGGTGACTAACAGTGTAAAAGACTCCAGAGAAATTGAGAAGGATGAGGATTGAGATGAGGCCATTCCTTGATAGTTTCTAAAGGAGTTTGACTGAAAAAAAGAGACATATAGGTTGCATGTAAGCTAATTGACTCAAATAAATTAAAAATGAACCAATTTCAAGAATTCCCAGATTTATTTGTGTGAAGGCCCTTAGGAATATAGAGATACTATCATTAAATTCTTCAAGACTGAATTATGTTCATCTCTCCTCAGGTAACATATGGACACATGAGAATAATGTGACTTACATTACATATCTCAAAGTGTTTTTATACAACAAATGATTTGTAGGCTATGAGATATCCGTGAAATCATCATCCAATCTGCCCTCCTCATGCACTTCCCCAAGTTGTAACTCATGCCTCAAACATTTTATCTTTGCTCTCATTTCAAAGCACAGTTCTGGTACTACCCCCTCCATTAATCCTTCCCTGGTCTCCCTAACTGACAATTCTCTTTCCCTTCTCAAATTATTTGTATTTACTTTTTTATGCACATGTTCTATCACCCAATAGAATGAGTTTTAGTTCTTGTATGAGTGTCCCCAGTCTAGCAAAGTCTTGCACATTTGCGTTGTTTTTCAGTGGGGTCCAATTTTTTATGGCATCATTTCTTGGTAAAATTATTGGAGTGATTTGCCATTTCGTCTCCAATGAATTTTACAGATGAGGAAACTGAGGTAAACAGGATTTAGTGACTTGCTTAGCTGGTAAGTACCTGAGGCCAGATTTGAACTGAAGAAGATGAGTCTTCCTGTTTCCAAGCCTATGCTCTATAGTCTCTACCACCTAACTGGCCCTTATAGATACTAGTGTTTTGCCACTTTTTTCCTCTCACTGACTTTACAAATGTGGAAATTAATGCAAAAAGAAGTTTAGTGACTTGCCCAGAGTCACATAGCTAGTAAATATTTGAGTGTGGATTTGCACTCAGGTATACCTGATACCAGGCTATTGTTATATCTACTGCATCATCTAGTTGCCCTGTTTAAGAGCTATCAATCTAGTTGAATACATATGACAAAGTGTTTTTGTTCAGTCATTTTCAGTCATGTCTAATTCTTTGTGACTCCATTTAGGGTTTTCTTGGCAAACATACTGTAATGGTTTGCCATTTCCTTTGCTAGTTCCTTTTACTGATGAGGCAACTGAGGCACATAGGCTTAAGTAACTTGACCAGGGTCACACAGCTAGTGTCTGAGGCTGGATTTGAATTCAGTAAGATGAGTATTCCTGACTCTAGTCTTGGCACTCTATCCACAGAGCCACCCAGCTTCCTCTCTCTGCATATAGTAGATTCTGAATAAATATAGTGAACTGAATAAACTACAAAAGTTATACAAATATTAATTATTTCCCCAATTGATAAATGGTCAAAGAATATGAACAGGTAGTTTTCAGAGGAAGAAATTAAAGCTATCTCTAGTCATATGAAAAAATGCTCTAAATCACTATTGATTAGAGAGATGTAAATCAAAATAACTCTGGTACCACATCACACCTATCAGATTGTCTAACATGACAAAACAGGAAGATGATAAATGCAGGAGAAGATGTGGGAGAGTTGGAACATTCATTGATTGTTGGTGGAGCTGTGAACTGATCCAACCATTCTGGAGAGCAATTTGGCGTTATGCCTGAAGGGCTGCAAAAATGAGCATACCCTTTGACCCAGCAATACCACTTCTAGGACTGTATCCCAAAGAGATCAGAAAAATAAGAAAGGGTCCTTCATGTACAAAAATATTTTTAGCAACTCTCTTTGTGGTGGCCCAAAACTGGAAATCAAAAAGATGTCCATCAATTGGGGAATGGCTGAAAAAGTTGTGGTATATGAATGTAATAGAATACTATTGTGTTATAAGAAATGATGAACAGGAAGACTTCAGAAACTCCTGGAAAGACATATGTGAACTGATGACGAGTGAAAGGAGCAGAAGCAGGAGAATTTATACACAGTAACAATCACAGTGTGCAAGGAATTTTTCTGGTGGACTTAGTCCTTCATAGCAATGCAAGGACCTAAAAAAATTCCCAATGGACTTTTGAGGCAAAATACTTTCCACATCCAGAGAAAGAACTATGAATTGGATTGCAGATTGAAGCAAACCATTTTGTTTTGTGTTATGTTTTGTTTTATGGTTTCTTCTATTCATTTTCATTCTTCTATTCAACATGACTATGGTGAAATTGTATTTAATAGGAATGAATGTAGGTATAGAACCTATGTAAGATTGCAAGCTTGAGGAGGGAGTGGGAAGGGAGGAGGGAAAGAGGGGGAGGAAAGGAAAAAAATCTAAGATATATGGAGGTGATTATAGAATACTGAAGACAAATATAATAATTATTAAAAAATATTAATTATTGCTAGAAAAAAACAAATGATGACCGATGAATAGTTTAATTTCCTCAAATGAAGGCTAACATTTCACTAAACATTTTCCACTTCCTGAGGCAAAATAAATATGATTGCTGTTGCTTCTTTCATTAGTGAATAAAAATGGTGGAATCTCAACCCAAGTTTGAGATGAGACTCTAATCATCTATCTTAGAAAAGTTAAGTAAGATAAAGCATTGTTTTGAGTTTATCACTTGACCTTTACACTCATGGTCATTATCTTGTAAATTTAGTCGAGCAATTAAATTAATAATAGAAAATTCTATTATGGCATAAATTTACTGAAAAAGCTTTGGCCTTAGTGAACCTAAACGAGAAAACTAAAAATCCAAGCCAAAGCCTAACACAAAGATGACCAAGTCGTTCCCTACCTTTGTGTACCTCTAGAATCAAATACAAACTTAACTGTTTGGCATTTATTGCTCTTTGTAATCTGTCCTTCTTCCTACATTTCCTGTCTTATACTTTATTCTGGGATTTGAAGGTACATTTACTTGATTGAATTATTGATAAAGGTCCTAAGTAATGGACTTGAATCTTTAAAACACTATTAAGGCAGCCAACAAGAGTCCTTCACAAAGTATTCTCCTGTGGTATAATTCCACACGGATCTTTACTTTCCACAATTCAGTGGCACTGGCCTACTTCATCTACCAATCTAACACACACTCTTCAATCTCTATGACTTTCCACCAGTTGTCCCACATGCCTAAAATCCTCTGCTTCCATGCTTTTGATTCTTTGTTTTCTTGGTTTCCTCCAAGTTTCAGGTCAAATCCCACCTTATGTAGGAGGTCTTTCAGTTTCCACAGATGATAATGTCATCTTCCAATCTATTTTATATAGATCTTGCATGTACCTAGTTATTTACATGTTACTTCCTTATTAGGATGTAAGTCCCCTGAAAGTAAGGATTGTGCTTACCTTTCTTTGTGTCCCCAGCACTTGTCCCTGTACCTGGCATGTAATAGGAGCTTAATAAACACCATTTGACTGACCACTGAGCAAATAACTATATATAATAAAACTGAGCAAAATAAGCAATCTGAAATAGTGGTTAGAGAGCTGACTTTAAAGTCAAGAAGATGTGGGTTCCGTTCCTATCTCTAACATATATTGGTTCTGTGATCTCAAGTCAGTATTGACAGTGTAAGCTTATTGACAGTGGAAATTTCCTCACATAGGAGTTCCCTATAATAAAGATTACACAAGTCTAATCCCTCTCCCCTCTAAAGTTTATATAACAATAGAAATTTTTAAAAGTTAGAACACATTAAATAATTTAAAAATATTTTACTTAATATTTAGTAACATTTTATTAATTATTTAATTGATATTTAATGATATTTAAATAATATTTCCCCTAAATTACATGGAAAAATAATTTTAACTTTTTTTTAAATTTTGAGTTCCAAATTTTATCCTTCCTTCCCTTCCCTCTCTCTGGTAAGCAATCTGATACAGGTTAAACACATGCAATCATGTAAAACATTTCCATATTAGTCATTTTGTGTGAAAAAACTCAGGAAGAAAGAAAAAGAAAAAGAGACAGAGACAGAGAGAGAAAAAAGGAAGGAAGGAAGGAAGGAAGGAAAGGGGAAAAAATTGTATTTTTCTCTGGAGTGGATAGCATTTTTCTTCATGAGTCTTTCTGGAATTGTCTTGGATTATTGTATCTTTCAGAATAGTCAAATTACTCACAATTCTTCCTTGTGAAATATTGCTGTTATTTTATATAATGTTCTACTTGTTCTGCATACTTCAATTTTTCTCAGTTCATGTAAGATTTTGCAGGATTTTTCTGAAATCATTCTACTTGTCATTCATTTCTCATAGCACGATAACATCCCGTTACAATCATATACCATAACATGTTTAGTCATTCCTTGTTCAATAGGCATCCCTTCCATTTCCAAGTGTTAGCTGCTACAAAAAGAGCTGTTATAAATATTTTTATACAGATAGGTCCTTTCCCCCTTTTAAAGATGAAATATTTTTAAAATAGCATTTCTCTTAATGATACAAAAAGGTTTTGATATTAATAATGAATATTTAATGAGAGCAGTGTTATATTTTGAAAATATTTGTTTAAAACTTTGTGTTATAGTCATTTGAATTTCAGGTTTTAAGTTCAGTTTATCTTGATATTTGGCATTAATGATTGCCATATTTGAAAGTTATATCTCACAAATATATATAAATCCAAATGGAAGATGTGCATCATTGCCTGTACTTCCTAAATCATGACATTTATTTTTCATTCCTGCTACCAATGTGGCTATAGAACAACCATTTTCCCTGATGTCAATCAGTTGTTCCCAACTGATGGGAAAATGTTGAGTTAGAGCTGGAGGGAGCCTTAGAGATCATCTAATTTAAAGAAGAGGAGACTCAGTGTTATATAGCTAAGAGAGATTGGTCTTAGAGTCTAGAAAGCCTGAGTTCAAGTCCCACCCTTAGCTAATATGACTCCGGGAAAGTCACGTTAATTCTCAGTGCTCCAGACAATTCTCTGATATTGTGTGTTGGTCCTTCATTGCCAAAGAAGACCATGTCATCAGAGAAATGATGACATGACTTGCACTTGACTTTGTTTTGAGTAAGGGAGGGCTGGCCAGGTCACCAGTCTCACTTCTCCTCCAGAACTCTCTGAATTCAATGACCAGATATTCATCAGGATGACTGGAGATGATCCAGGATGAGGCAATTGAGGTTAAGTGACTTGCCCAAGGTCACACAGCTAGTGAGTGTCAAGTATCTGAGATAAGATTTGAACTCAGGTCCTCCTGACTCCTGTACTGGTGCTCTATCCACTGTACCACCTGGTTGCCCCTAAAAACCTACAGAACCCAGTATTCCCAGACGGTCTCCCATCCAAGTACTAATCAGACCCAACCCTGCTTAGCTTCTGAGATCAGATAATATTGGGTGCATTCAGGATGGTATGGTGGTAGACTCTGATATTATGAGTTGCAGAGAAGAAGCCAATTGACTTTGGTGATTAGAGGCTCAGAGAACCTCTAATCCTACTTGATATACCAAGAGGGACTTGATGACCATTAAGTCCTCTTATTTCACTGTCTATATGCCTATAATTTGATCTGAACATTATGATGACTGAATTAAATATGCATAAAGATAGAAATAAAATACATAAAGCCAAAAGTAAAAGCAGCAGCCTGAATAAGTATTTATTTATAAAGGATGCTTTCATTGCAAGCTATCAGTAAGTATTATGAAACATAGTATGACTGCACAATTGGACCATATTACTTTGATAAATGTGAGAGTACATTTATCTTAGTCAGACTCCTCCAGTGATTCAGGTAATTTTTTAGTGGATTTCTAGAACTGACCTTTCTGTTTTTAACCTATATTTCTTTATTTAATTGTTCTTACTAGGGCTCCTAGCCTTTGATCAAAGTGAGACAAACTTTTATGGGAGAAAGAACAGTGGATTAAGAATTATGAGAACTGGGATTAAGTTTTAACTCTGACACTAGCATTAGGCAAGCCCCTTAACCTCTCTGAGCCTGTAAAATGAGGGCAACAATCTTTACCCTGTATGTCTCAAAGTGTTCAAGAAAATAAATGCATATACAAATAAATGTGAGATACATTCAGAGCTAAACTGAGAGTGTGGAAGCTCACCTACATACTAAATATGGGATTACTCTAATCCTAGCTGATGAAACCTTTCTGAAATGTAGCATGACTGTTTTTACACATAGATGACTCTGGAGAAGAAGTGAGGCTGGTGACCTGCACAGCCCTCCCTCACTCAAAGTCAAGTGCAAGTCATGTCAGAATTTCTCTGATGGCATGGTCTTCTTCAGTAACGAAAGATGAACACACACCACTCTGCTCTATACTACATTGGACCAGGATGGATAGAGAAGCATCAACCTCTCCTGGGGACTGACTCTTCACCCAGATACCTGCTGCCATGTATTTAGGTGGAAGACACTTCACCATGCTTCAATGCCAGGTTGCCTGCCATTTTTATCTGAGGATACAGAATCTTTAGTCCTCCATCATCACGAAGGACTCAGGTAGGATAGGGGCTACTACTACTGGGGAGGAAAGATATTGGTAGCCACTTAAGATAAGTGCTTTGTACCTGATAGGCACTTCATATTCATTGAATTGAATTTCATTTGGTTTCAAATGGGACCAGCTTCCCTAAATGAAGAACTACTACACATAGAAACTTTAGCCAAAGACTCATTTGTCTCCACTCTATGGAAAAATCTAATATTACTTTCCAGGTCCAATGAACTTGCTGCCTTTAATCTATTAAATTATGCCCATTTGAGACCAGTAGCTCCATTACAATAATTTGTCTCATAATATCTCATATATTTATGGCCACAGGTGGAGACAGCATGATAAAGTAGAGAGAATTCTGACTATGGAGTCAAAGGAACTAGGTTCGCATTCTACCCCTGAAATTGAATGCCTGGGTGACTTTGGAAAAATCACGGAAGCTCTCTGGGCTTCGGTTTTCTTATCTATAAAATGAAGGCATTATACTAAATGGTCTCTGCTGTGATGGAAGCATCTCTAGAGATATGATCCTGTGTATCTATGTGGAATTAGGATATGCAGTTTGAGAATTCCTAGTCCATGTAATAAGTAAGTTTTTAATTCATCAGTTTTAAGTGTGTTTATGTGTATATACTTATATATTATATACAATGTTTATGTGTGTGTGTTCTCTGATAAATTGTGCATTTCTGCATTTTACTTTAATTTCTTCTCACTGTTCCTGAATTATCATTGGCCCTAAAGTCACACACTAGAAACTTTCAACAGTAAGAAAAGATAAGCACTATCACGCAAAGAGCTAGGAAACTTTAAAATAAATTAAGCTACCCACAAATCTTCTAAACTTCTTTGTTCCCACCCTTCTCTCTTGTCAGAGTCTGTCAAACATGAGAGGGGAAACCAAATTCAAGCAGAGTAATGTATTAGGATTCCAAAGTTAAGTCCAAACTTGAACTCTGACTAGGTGTTTCACCTAGAAAAAAAAACACTTCAAGTTTTTGAGCATTGATTTCTTTATATATAGGTCAACTAGGTGACACAATGCATAGTGTGAAACCTGGAGTCAGAAAGACCTACGTTCAAATAGGTCCTCGAGACACTTAGCAGCTGTGTGACTTTGGGTAAGTCACTTAACTTCAATTTCCTCATCTGTAAACTGGAAATAATAACACCACATAATGCCCAGGGTTGTTGTGAAGATCAAGCAAGCTAATACTGGTAAAGCTAGGTGTTAAATAAATATTATTCTACATAAACTGATGTTGTGAAGGATTTGGGATTTCATAAGTATGGACAATCGCTCTATTTTCATCTTGTTCATGGTATTTGTCCATGTTTTTACCTAAATCCATTTTTTTCCCGTTAAGAAATATTATCTCATGACAAATGTGTTGAAATTCATAAATAAAAACAAACAAAAAGATAAACTATAAAATGATTATACATTATTATACACAGTTTTAAAAATACATATATATTAATTTTACTAAGATCACAACCAAATTGCCTCGTTTGAGTCAGAGGGCCAGCAAATCACGGAATAGTTTTCAGCATAGCTCTTTAAGCTAACAACTTCCAAACGAGATAGGCATTAAATATGTAATGAAGCTGAAACAAGAGATGGAGAGAAGCAGCACACAAAGGAAGTAAATGTCATATGAAATAACATCACAAAACTCAAATGCCTGAAGTTCATAATCACTCTCCTTGCTCTCAGTTCCTCCCCTTACCTCAACACCAACAACCTAACCGTCTTGTGTGTTCACAGTGTGACTGAAGTGGTCCCTGTCCCATTGCACAGAGCAATGACTCACTCCATCACTGCCCCCCTCCCCACATATAGCACAAGATCACATGAAAGAAAGGGGTGCAACTGGGGTAGAGAGAGGTAAGAAGGGTAATAGGGAAGCCTGGTGCTAACTATAAAAGGTTCTTCCATGATTAAAAATGGGGCCCCAAAACTGTAGTTAGTCATCTCTAGGAAATGCATTCTGGAAAAAGACCCAGCTGGGTCCCTATGCTTTCCAACAGAATGAGGCTAAATCTGCCGAGCATACAGGAGAAAGGTGCATACTACAACACCAAAAGGTGGAAATCCAAATAGTGAGGAGAGAAGCCACATGCTACTGGGCATTTTAAAAACGTCTGAAAAACAAAAAAAAAGGTCAAGAAAGAAATCTGTATATAAGCTTTGCTCTCAAACAGGGAATCGCATCATGAGACTCTTAAAGACAGAAAAAAGAAAATGAGCACAAATGTTTTTAAAAGAACCATAACACACAAGTAAGTATCATATGGTGAAGGAAAATAAAATTTTAAAGTCTGATACAAAAATGAACTCTCAGATTTCTCAGAAAGTATATAAAAACAGCCCCTAGAAATTTCATAATGGTTCAAAACAAATAAAATATTTAAAAAGCGATATTAACAGTGTAGTTAGAATAGAATTCAGAGCTCTCAAGGAAAATGTGAGGGCCAACAATAAAAGAGATAACTTAAGTTTTCTTCCCTAATCTTGAGAAAAACTTGCAACTGAAAAATATCTCTTTAGTTCCTACAAGCTTTGCCTTCTCTAAGATTACGTGCTGAATTCCTCTAGTTCAGGAGTTTGTGACTTTATTTTGAAGCTCAAGGACCACTTACTTTGGCAGTTGGATGAATCCCCAAAGACAAAAAAATGTCTTTTAAATGCATAAAAAATAAGTAGTACTTTATAAGTACATAGAAAGGAAATCAACTATATTAAAATATATTTTTAAAAAACATGGACCCCAGGTTAAATACTCGGGATAAGTTAATACTTATCCCCAGCTTCCCTTTCCTTCTCAAAAACAATTTAAATTTTAAATAGTTAATTTACTTAAAATTTATATTTTTTGTATATTTCACACTTGCCTCTTATATGTCTATGTATATACAAATCTGTCCTGTCATCTCTATACATGTAAGTATACACACATGTATATAATATATACATATAATATGTATTATATATATTTGTGCATTTGTGTATATATACATATTATATATACTTATATATATGTATATACATACATAGTGATAGATAAATAGATATAAGGAAAAAGTGACTGTGAATACCAAAGAATGATCTGTTTCACCTTTTTGTTTAATGATAGTCCTGTGACAGCTTATACCAACAGAAGCAAATAAGCTAAATTATACCTTAGTCTGAACTCTACTCAATAGTTTCTACTTCCTGAATTCTATACTTTTCAGTCTACCATTATTAATGACTATTCCAATACCATTCTCCACCCCTTAACCCAACCTGTCAGTTACCACACACAAAAAGTTCATTTTGCAGCTACTGAAGAATCAACAGACCTGACTTTCTAAGCACTCTCTTTAGAGGTCCTAGACTTTAGGCACCAAGGATATAGCACAGGTCAGTTAAGGAAAAACAAGGTGTCACACTCTAATTCACAAACAGGACTTCCACTAACCCTTTTCTCCCCCAGTCAAATGATTCACAACTTAACTGCTACATGTTGGTTTTGTGTCAGTACTTCCAACTGAAAGAACTTACTGCTTCTCTCTCCTGGTGACTCATGTCCCCAGACATGAGAAGGGTGCACATAGGGGTAGTATAGCCCAGATCCACACAGTAAAATCCTGAATCATGGACCACAGCAGATCAATTCCTCATCCTGGAGAATAGCACTGGGGAGGTAAATGTGGGAATGGGAAGAAGATAAGTATTCTAAGTATAAGGTTCAAGGTTGATGCTGTCTCCTCTAATGTTTATTAAGAATCTGTGAAAGCAGAACTAAATTAAGTGAACCATTCCAAGCAACTGGCTTCTCAGATGGAAGAACTTTCAAGAAATACAGAAGACTTCTTATTTACAACTCAAACCTATCCTGTCTTAAGTTAAGGGCATCTGAATGAGGCATAAGGTGTAGAGAGCTGACCTTGGAATCAGGAAGACCTAGGTTGAAGTCTTACCTCTGGCACATATTAGCTTTCACATAGCTGTCAAATTGGTATTCCTAAAGCACAGGTCTAACTAGGTTATTCCCCTCCTCAGGAAGCTTCAATGGTCCCCTTTCACTTCTAAGATAAAGTACTAATGGCTCTTTTTAGCATTTAAACCCCTTTATAATCTGGTTTCATCCCATAATTCAAGACTGATTATACATTATTTCCTCTCATGGATTCTACATCCCAGTCAAATTAGAATACTTAGTACTCCTAATACATGGTATTCCATTTCCCACCTACATGCTGTAGCCCACCTAAATCCCTATGTCTCTGCTTCTACACACACACAGAGTCTTGTGCCCTCTCTTGAGTCTTGTGTTTGCATGTCATTTTTACAAATTCACATCTAGTCTTTCCATCAGGAATACTTGAAAGTCCTCTATTTCATTAAGTATCCCTTTCCCCCCTGAAGGATTACACTCAGTTTTGCTTGGTAGATTATTCTTTCCTGTAATTTTTATTTTGGAATATCATTTTCTAAGTCCTCTTATTCTTTAGCGTACAAACTGATAAATCTTATGTGATCTTGCCTGTGGTTCCCGGATATTGAATTGTTGCTTTTGGCTGTTTACAATATTTTCTCCTTGATCTGATTCTCCAGAATTTGCCTACAATCTTCTTGGGGGTTTTCATTTGGAGATGTCTTTCAGGAAGTGATTGGCGAATTATTCTGATTTTTATTTTACCCTCTAGATCTAATATATTGGGGGATTTTCTTGGATAATTTCTTGGACTAGTGTGTCTAGGCTCCTTTTTGATTATTGCTTCCAAGTAGTCCAGTAATTCCAGGTCAGTTGTTTTTCTGATGAGACATTTCATAGTTTCTTTTAGTTTTTCATTCTTTTGACTTTGTTTTATTGCTTCTTGATGTCTTGTGGAGTGATTGGCTTTCACTTACCCAATTTTAAGGAATCATTTTCTTTGGGGAGATACTTTTCATTTGGTCTACTCTGCTTTTTAAGGAGTTCTTTACTTCAGTGAATTTTTGTGTCTCTTTTACCATTAGGACAATTGTATCTTTTAAGGTGCTATTTTCCTTCAATATTTTTGTGCCTCATTTACCAAGTTGTTGATTTTTTCATAATTTTCTTACATCACTATTCTTTCCCCAATTTTTCCTTTACCACTGATGCAGTTTAGGGGGTTCAGGGACCCTTCAAGGACTGAAGTATAGGAGATGGTCATCTGGAATGAATTTGTGGACTCAAGTATTCTTTCAATCAAATTGACAAACACTAATAGGGAGGGTAGAGTTCCTTAAGGAACTTGAAACTTAAAAGGAATGATGCTAAAGATTTTATAGGAAAAGTAGTGGACTATCTGGCAAATAAGCTAATTAAATAACATACAACCTTAGTCACAGGAGTCATTCGCTACCAGAAAGCAGGGGAAGGGATTTCTAAGGGATATATTTTTAGTCTGTTATATCTATAGCAAGATAGCTTTGAGAGATGATGTCTATAGCTTGACCTCAGGATTGTATGTGATAACTGTGGGAATCAATACATGTAATTTTGTGGTTAAAAAATATCCTGTTTTTACAAGGGAATTTCTTCAGAGATCAGCTTTTTCTTATAATGGGGAAAGATAATTGGTTTTATTGGGGCCCACTTATGAGTAATTGCTAGGCATAGTGTCCTTGGACTGGGGAGAAAATTATTAGAGATAGTGTTTTGAAGTTAGGAAGAAATGTGATCGTGAAACTGGGGTCCAAGTAGAAGTACTCAAGCACCCCATAATCCCTTTTTTATTTTTGGATTTCTGTCCTTAAATTGTTTCATATATTTTTAAAATTAAATTATTTTATTTGTTTTCAGTGCTCTACAATCACTTCTATATATCTTAGATTTTTCCCTCCCTCTCTCCCATCCCTCCCTGAGACTGCATACAATTTTATGTAGGTTCTACACATACATTCCTATTAAATACATTTTCACCTTAGTCATGTTACATAGAAGAATTAAAATGAATGGGAGAAATCATAAAACAAAACATAGTACAAAAGAAAATGGTCTGCTTCATTCTGTGATCGAATTCCATAATTCTTTCTCTGGATGTGGAAGGCATTTTTGCCTCAAGAATCCATTAGTAATTTTTTAAGTCCTTGCATTGCAATGAAGTACTAATTTACCAGAAAAATTCCTCGCACTGGGGTTGTTGCTGTGTACAAAGTTCTCCTGGTTCTGCTCCTTTCACTCAGCATCAGATCATAAAAGTCTTTCCAGGCCTCTCTGAAGTCTTTTTGTTCTTCATTTCTTATAGCATAATAGTATTCCATTTCATTCATATACCACAGTTTATTCAGCTATTCCCCAAGTGATGGGCATCCCCTTGATTTCCAGTTTTTGGTCACCACAAAGAGAGCTGCTATGAATATTTTTGTACATGTAGGACCCTTTCCCATTTTTATGATCTCTTGGGGATATAGTCCTAGAAGCAGTATTACTGGGTCAAAGGGTGCACACATTTTTGTAGTCCTTTGGGCATATTCCAAATTGCTCTCCAGAATGGCTGGATTAGCTTACAGCTCCACCAACAATGAATTAGTGTTCCAACTCTCCCACATCTTCTGCAACATTCATCATCTTCCTGTTTTGTCATGTTTGTCAATCTGATAGGTGTGATATGGTATCTCATAGTTGTTTTGGTTTGCATCTCTCTAATCAATAGTGATTTAGAGCATTTTTTCATATGACTATAGATAGCTTTAATTTCTTCCTCTGAAAACTGCCTGTTTATATCCTTTGACCATTTATCAACTGGGGAATGACTTGTATTTTTGTACATTTGACTCAGTTCTCTATATATTTTAGAAATGAGACCTTTATCATAGACACTAGTTGCAAAAATTCTTTCCCAGTTTTCTGCTTCCCTCCTAATCTTGGTTGCATTGCGTGTGTTTGTGCAAAAACTTTTCAATTTTATGTAATGAAAATTATCTATTTTGTACTTCATAATGTTTTCTATCTTTTGTTTAGTCAAAAATTTCCCCATTCTCTATAAATCTGATTACACTATTCCTTGCTGCATTAATTTGTTTGTAGTATCAATCTTTATAACTAGATCATGTATTCATTTGAACTTTATTCTTGTGTATGTTGTCAGGCATTGGTCTATGCCCAGTTTCTGCCACATTGTTATTCAGTTTTCCCAGCAACTTTTGTAGAAGAGTGAGTTCCTATCCCAGAAGCTGGGATCCTTGGGTTTATCAAACAGTAGATTACTATATTCATTTACTACTGTGTCTTGAATACCTAACGTATTCCATTGGTCTTCCTCTCCATTTCGTAGCCAGTACCATGTGGTTTTGATAATTGCTGCTTTATAATACAATTTGAGATCTGGTAGGGCTAGGAGACCTTCCCTAGCATTTCTTTTCATTAGTTCTCTTGGTATTCTGGACCTTCGGCTCTTCTAGATGAATTTTGATATTATTTTTTCTAGCTCTGGAAAATAATTATCTGATAGTTTGATTGGAATGGCACTGAATAAGTAAATTAATTTAGATAGAATTGTCATTTTTTTATTATATTGGCTCAGCCTACCCACGAGCAACTGATGTTTTTCCACTTACTTAGATCTGACTTTATTTGTGTTAAAAGTGTTTTGTAATTGTGTTCATATAGTCCCTGTTTTTTTTTTTTTGGCAGGCAGACTCCCAAATATTTTATAGTGTCTACTCTAGCTTTAAATGAGATTTCTCTTTCTATCCCTTGCTGTTAGAATTTGTTAGTAATATATAGAAATGCAAAAGATTTGTGTGGGTTTATTTTGTAACCTGCAACTTTGCCAAAGTTGCTTATTATTTCAAGTAGTTTTGTACTTGATTCTCTAAGTATATCATTATATCATCTGCAAAGAGTAATAACTTAGTTTCTTCTTTGCCTATTCTAATTCCTTCAATTTCTTTTTATTCTCTTATTGCTACAACTAACATTTCTAGTACCATATTGGATAATAGTTGTGATAATGGACATCCTTGTTTCACCCCAACCTTATTGGAAATGCATCTAGCTTGTCCCCATCCCATCACCACTCTTATCACTTTCTCTTCCAGGAATTCATGTTGGGTTTATATGCAAGTAGCATTTTTCTTTGAAGCTTTAGTTGTAACTGTTTTCACATTATTTTCTTTTGAGTTTGTGTCTTGGTCTTCTCTGCCACCATAGTAACTTTTTATGATCAATTTCTTTTTTTTCTTGTTTGCTCTTTTTCTAGCCCATTTCTTGACTTTGAACTTTATGGTGAAGTTGTGTTTCGCTCATCTGGGAATAAGGAAACATTTTTCCTAAGCTTCAGGCTTTTTTGTGATACTATTTTCAGAGCTAGTTCTAGGGACTGAAAGTTTTTGGTGCTTCCAATGTGATGTGAACTGGGGGAAGGTGTGATCATTGCTCTCCGGGTCTATGATCTGGTGTCTATCCAGGAAGGGTCCATGTTCCTTTGTATCCACAAATACTAGTGCTCTTCTTGGTCATGGGACTGTAACCAGGGCCCTTGTTTTATTTTAACTAACCACAATTTCTCCTCTCCATACTGGACCTATGACCCAGACCTATATATGGGCAACAGAGTTGCCAATCAGTGCCAGTTGCACCCAATGACAGCAAAAGGTCCCCTGTAATCTCTTTCTGAACTGTTGTCTGACCCCCTTTGTGTCTCTGGGCTGAGAGCTCCAAAAGCTTCTGTTGGTGCTACTACCATTTCTGTTCCAGGCATGACTCTGTTCAGGTGTCATAGATCTCTCCTACCAACCTCCTAAATTATCTTAAGCTGGAAAAACATGTAACCTTAACCTTTTGTTGACTCTGACACTCCAAAATTTGCCTTGAGGTATTATGTTAAAGTCATCTGGTGGGGAATATTGGCAGAATTTGGCTTATCTGCTGCCTCTGACCTGCCATCTTGGCTCTACCCTTGACTATTTTTTAATCAAGCAAGAAATGAACAAGTAATTATCTTCTCTCTTAAGGGACTATGATATGGAGGTGACTAAGACATGCTACTTGCATTCCAAGAACTTAAAATCTAGTTTAGGAAACAAGATATGTACACATGAGAAAATAACAATACGAGACAGTAATAATAGATTACAAAGGAGGTGTGGAAAATACATACTGAAAGAGTTCCAGAAAATGTATCCTTTCCATTTGGGGGTAATTAGAGAAAAAATATTATAGGTTTACACTTTGAGCTGGGCCTTGAAGGATGAAAGAATTTCTGTGGGTGGAAGTGATTACATACAAATTGGAGGGCAGGATTCTACCTTAGGAGAATAACATGAGCAA
Source organism: Potorous gilbertii (assembly GCA_028658325.1). Lineage (NCBI taxonomy): Eukaryota > Metazoa > Chordata > Mammalia > Diprotodontia > Potoroidae > Potorous > Potorous gilbertii. Next base: position 561,863,881 of record CM053770.1, read on the forward strand.
CCTACTGATAACTATGTATATTTGATAGATTAAAACTGAAAGCTTGTTCCTTTCATTCAATTCACTAGGGGCAAATCACAGCACCCCTACATCAGTGGACCCTTGGACATTTAACCAGATATATTGAGGGGCAAAAAAGCATTGGCTTCCTAGAACAGGAATTGTAGTCCCAACTGAAATCAGTCTACTTTGGCAAAGATGATGACCATGACATTGCTTCCTATTGTCTTCTGTTGATTAATATATATACTCAGCTGTTTATAAAATACTGTTGTGTTTTGTACATGAATAGACTGTCACTAAAAGGATGATTTTCTACATGGATGGGTGAATCATAGAAAGTCAACGTATGAGATTCAAAGGACCAGGACTGACGCAGCTCAGGTTAGTGACCTCTATTAATTTTCCTATCATTGTATACCTCCTCACCCTCTTCACCCATTGAATTCCTACTTCTTCTTTACATCTTACTTCAAATGCTATGTCTTCCTCAAAGCCTTGCTTGATTTTCCAAGTGATTATTGCTCTTCCCCTTCAGATGTCACATGGCACTTTATTTCATATAGTATAAGATACGTAGCATACAATGGATACAGCACTGAACTTGGAACCAAGAAGGCTCAAATCCTGTCTCAAGCTGTGGCTGTAACCTTAGACAAGTCCCTTCACCTCTGTGTACCTCAGTTTCTTCATGGATAAAATGAAATTGAATTTGATGGCATCATTCAGTCAATAAACATTTATTGAATGCCTACTATGTGCCAGGCATTGTCCTAAATGCTGGGAATACAAAAATGCACAAAATAATTCCTGCTCTCAAGAAACTCACGGGCTAATGAGTCTATGTGGTATGTGAGAATGTTTCTTACCTAGCAGTACTCTGCATACAGTGGGCCCTTGTTGTAGGACTGGCCTCATTCAAGTTGATTTGGCAGTTCAGGTTTGAAATTAGAAGGAAATAAGGCACTCATGGGGTATTTAACAAAAGACTTAGTTAATCATAGCTTGGAAAGGACACTCAGCTAGGATGCAGCATTGTTTCAGGTATCACCATATAGAAAAAAAGGCTTATCAGTAATAGTTGATATTTCACAAAGCAGTGAGACATCCACCAAGCCTGAGAGGCTTCTAGGGATCTGCCCCCTTTTATAACCTTAGGTCTCTGGGAAGCTATCTCAACAGTCTTATGCATCTGAAGCAATCAAGTGTCAAATATTGCTCATTTGTTTTTTAGTGGGGGAGGAATAAAAAATTTAGCATAATTAAATGGTAGGAACCCTAGTAGATATTATTCCTACTATCTTACTTAATAAATGTTTGTTAAATTGAATTAAATGAATTATATGACATCACAGTAATTATCCTGGCTTCCTTCCTGGAGATTCCCAGCAATTCTTTCTAAGCCACTAACATGAACAACCTGATATCCCAAAGGAATAAGAAGCAGCAGAAGTAAAGATGAGCCCCTTCTATCCAGTTCCTTCTGTTTCAATTTCTCATTACAACTCAGTTTACCCAGCAATCATGTGCCTAAAGTAGGGCCAGAAGGCAACTTTTGCAAATCGAAAAATGACAAGAGAAAATAACACACTATGTTTAATTGCATACCCCAGGACTCCTCTAGGTACACCTTCCATTTACCCAGCACAAAACTGTATTGGTATTTTCCAGCACTGATCTTTGCCCTGCTCCTACTTCCCTCCCTGCATTGCTATCTAACATCTCTTTCTGAACCCATTTCCTCCTTCCCTGAGTTCCCTTTCTGGTGACTCATGGCCATTCAATGCCAGGGCCTGCCTGCCCTATAGATAGTTGCCTCAAACATTCTACTTCATCCTTCCCTTCTAGATCTGACTTTCTTAGCTATGTTTCATGTTCCAGGATGATCTTTTGATCCTCCTTCCTCTCTATTATCAAGATTCCTCTTCCTTTGTACTTTCAGCTAGGTGTTAGGAAAACAAGTCTATTAAACTAATTTCTACGGAGATGAGAATGACTGATAGCTACCCCTTAACCATGAGAGTGACATTTGCTTATTGATCCAATTTTTTTTTTTGTTATTTTATTTTGTTTCATTTTATTTTTTCAGAGTTGACAGTTGGTATAAGGCTTTTCCTGTAACCTTTGTAACCATTTGGTTTATTTTATTTTTCTGAGTTACTAGTTGGTGTATAAACTCTGTAAACTCTTTGTTGATTTATTGTCAAGATTTAAGAGATCCAAGTAATCACTGAGTACATTCCCCTCATTTTATCAAGGAAATAATTGATGTCTGTACAGATGAAGTCATCTAGGTAGGAAGTGGCCCAGCCTGGTCTCTACCTGAGTTCCTTTGGTTCCATTACCAAGGTTGTTTCCATAGGACCACAGAGAAGTAAATACAAAGTTATGTCAAGAGGTAGAGAACTTTAACCAACAAGTGAGTACAGTAGTACTCACAGGAGAGGCCTTGGGGAAGAGATGAGGTACCTGAGCTATCTTTGGAAAGAAGTCAAGGGAGCCTACGAAGTAGAGATGGAAGGAGATTATATCTCATACCTGGGGAAAAACTTGAGTGAGGGAAAGAAGGCAGGAGATAGTGATTTTTTTAAAAATACTGGAGAATCTTTGAATGTGTGTCCACATAATCCCAAATCACCGTCTCCCTCCCTTCATCTGGCTAGCCCTAGAAAGGGGTTGAGAGACAAGAAAGGGGGATTTATGGATTTTAGCTCCTTTCCCTGATAAAGGGAGAGGGTTCTTACTATTCTGTTTTCCCTTTTCTACCAGTTTTCTGTTTGGAAGGTACTTTGTCATATCTTTTCAATTTTGTTTTGTTGTGAAATAATGAAGTAGCTCAACTTCAACCACAAGATAAAGCAGAACTCTTTTACCTTCAAGGGAAGGCCCAAATATCTTCAGGGAATAAACTTGTCAGCTGAAAGGACACCTGAGTCATGAGAGGTGATGTGTTATAACAGAAAGACTTGACTGGAATTGGGGAAAAGCTTTGACAATTACTAGCTGTGCAAGTGTGCACAACATCTCTGTCTCTGTTTCTTTATCATGTGATTTAGATAATTTTATCCTCATCTAAGTGCTCTGGGATAATTGACTTAAACTTTATATTTTGGCCCTCGTGTAGATTTTTTCTCCAAATGGATAGTAGAAAGGTACTCAGTGTGCATTATGAATCAGCTATGGGACAGGTATTTATTTCCTACATGCACAAAAAGAATGCTAAATATAAAATTCTTTAAGTACACAATGAGAAACAATTAAAATAGGATTGAGTAACTTAACATAGCTATTGTTACACTTTTTGGAGGAGGTTAGTACTTGAACCTCATGAGAAAATAAAGTACATTGTGGGACTGTTGAATAGGCATTTCACTTCCCCTTGGTACTGTCTACATCAAAGTTCCTGTCTTCTGGCCAGCTGGACCAGGGCCAATGGTCTTAGGGACTTTTTCATCATACCTCAAATGCCCTTTGGCACCAAGTCACCATGGCCAGCCACAGGCAGCTAAGGAATTTATCATTCTAATAGTGCCTAGGCACTAAGCAAGCACACTCACACAGCCAGACAGAATCAAAAAGGGAAGCTTTGTCAATTAGCCTGTTCAACTCCAGTCACATTAGTGTAAAGAGTAAGTTGGGAATTGGGAGTTAATTATCATCTCATCTTCTACATAAGGGTCAAATCATATGTTTTTTTTTCTCTAAAGCTTTTAACCTGTGTTTCTTCTTTAACCTAGTCACCTCTCTCCTCTTCCTGATTGTGAACCTTACCTACTCTTCTCTCACCATTCTTGTTTTTCTTCTCTTCCTCTGTCCTCTTATTAGTGCCATGAGATTGATAGAGCTGATGGATAAAGAGATAAGAAGATCCAGACTTGCCAGAGGATATTTTGAGGGATATCACCCTTTATATCAGTTAATATAGGCCTTGGAAGGTTAGGAGTGAGGGAGATGTTGGAGGGAAGTAGAAAACAGAAGTGGGATACAGCTTTTGTACCAGGAATAAAAATCTACAATTATACTGATTCCCTGATCTGGGAAATTGAATAAACCTCTGGAGAACTGACAAAACTAAATGGAGCAGAGACAACTTGACTCTAGTTTATTAGTTCAGGCAAACTGGGAGCCAGTAGTATATGTGGAAATTCTGGGCCCCTGTTAAGAAGTCTTAGAAAGATCCATTTAACCTTTGACAATTGGGAAATAGACAGACCTCTAGCTTCATGAATGATATTTATATCTGTAGAGAGAACCATCACTGGAAATAATCCAAGGTTGGCTTCTATCTCTGTAGTAGAACACTGGAAAGAAAGGCAGCACTGGACAGAAATTCATTCTTCTCTAGCTTTTAAACACAAAGCTACTGCTCTAGTAGTGAAAAGGACTACAGTGTGCAAGTGTTTGTATATGTAGACAAACTGGCTTCTCTATCTGACTGACTTTGCTGCTAATTTAGGTCACAGAACTTCCTCTTGTCATATGCTCCTTTACGGGTATAATATGTATATTGTAAATGCTCTAGGTGCTGAGCAAAACAAAATCTTGGTCTCTTTCACAAGTATAATTCTTAAGCTGGAAGAAAAAGGAAAATACAGAGAGGCAATAGACAATTGAACCTGGGAAAAGATAACTTTCAATGCAGTCTAAATCTTGAAGTGCTTGTTTTTCTTTTCCTTTCTCATTTTTGTTGACTTTTTTTAAATTGTCTTATAAGCCATCCTGGTGCATAACAGCTGGCAATCACCAGAACCTTGACAGTATAACATGACATAACTGGAAACTACATTACACCCTTTCGTGAGAGGGCTCAACAGAAAACGTAACTTCCATGTTGTCAGCAAGGTCTGCACATGCTCCCTGAAGTACCAAAAAGTTATTATTTTCTATAAATTGTTGAGATAAATGAATGCTTACATATTTCCTTCAAGTTCAAAACTTAAGTCCCCTTTCAACATTGCTGTTTTGGTCCAATGTAAATCTGCTCTGTTTATTTTTCTCAGTCAACAACCATTCATTTTAAAACGTAATTTAACTGATGTCTTTTGTTTTTACATGACCTAAATCCCCCTTTCTCCTCCCCAAGAGTCATTTCATACAAGTATATTTTAAAAGAAAAAGGGGAAGAAAAGGAAACAAATAAGCATAATTAATCTAAAAATTGAAAAAAAAATCTGAAACTCTATGTAATGTTCCACATTTGTGTGCCTCCCACCTCTGCAAAGGAATTAGGGGAAGTATCTTTTCATATCTCCTCTTTGTGGACAGATTTTCAACATATATCAAGCACTGCCAATGGGAAGGGGATACTAGAAAGAAAAGGAACAAGTCCAAGAAGCTTATATTATCATTTAATGTAAAAGGCTTTTAAAGGGTTAGAAATCAGAAAGGTGAACTTTAAAAAAACAACTTTCCTTTCTACAATGAACCTTTTCATTTGTAAAAGAGTAGGCCTCCCATGATCTCTAAGGTCCTTTCCAGCTCTAACATACTAGGCTAAAATGACACAGATGCCTTTCCCCCAAGCAGCAGAAACAGAATTTCTGTGTCTAGGCCAATCAGCATTTCAGAAGAAATGAATTTGGAAACGAGTAGGTTACAGACCACAGGGTGATGAGTCAAAGAAGTTCTATTTTCCCCAACTTTTATAAACTCACACTGTTCTTTGTTGCCAAAGCACTCTCCTCTCTTATGATTTATCAAATACAGTCTCTTTTAATTACCCACAGGCTGGGTGGAGAACCAGGAAAGGTAGGCTGGCCACAAACACCTTTGTGCCAAGGAAGGAGGGTGTGGATAACTCGCAGGGTGGAGGAAAGGAGGATTGTCAGGGCTCGTCTGTTTCCCTTTTCAGGGAAAAGCCACAGCTACAGCTTTAGCGAAGTTCAGTTCCAGACCTACAGACTCATTTGACTTGCTGGCTACCTGAGCCGGGGAACCACGTCAGCGCCACATCATCTGGGGCTTTTTATACTGAAAGGAAACAGGAAAAGAAGGGGAGAGAGCGGACGAGGGAGAGAGAAAAAAAGAAACACGAACCAGCCAATCACAAGGAGAACCCAAGTGCACAAAGGGAGCCGGAGCCGAGAGTGGAAGAGGGAGGGTGAAGAGAGGGGGGCCAGGAGAGAGGGAACCTTTATTTAAGCGTCTCAAACTTCGGGCGCTGCCTTTACCAACGGGCGGCGGGGGCCGGGGCAGGCCGGCAGCGTGGGGAGCCACCGCAGAGGGGCCGCCACAAGAGTCCGGGGCGGGCTCCTGGACTGCCCCGGAGTTCACTGAGGGATTTGCCCCTTCCCACTGCAGATCCTCTCGGCCCGCGTGCGTGAATGTCGGTGGTTGTGCACGCGTGAGGGAGGGAGTGTATCTGTGTGCGTGTGTGTGTGTGTATCTGTGTGTGTGTGTGTCTGTGTGCGTGTGTGTGTATCTGTGTGTGTGTGTATCTGTGTGTGTGTGTGTATCTGTGTGCGTGTGTGTGCGGGTCGGGTCGTGCGCTGGGCTCCCGGCCGAGAGGCTCGCGCGGTCCGCTGGGGAAGATGCTGCAGTCCCTGGCCGGCAGCTCCTGCGTGCGGCTGGTGGAGAGGCACCGCTCCGCCTGGTGCTTCGCCTTCCTGGTGCTGGGCTACCTGCTCTACCTGGTCTTCGGCGCCGTGGTCTTCTCCTCGGTGGAGCTGCCCTACGAGGACCTGCTGCGCCAGGAGCTGCGCAAGCTGAAGCAGCGCTTTCTGGAGGAGCACAAGTGTCTGTCGGAGCAGCAGCTGGAGCAGTTCTTGGTGCGGGTGCTGGAGGCCAGCAACTACGGCGTTTCGGTGCTCAGCAACGCCTCCGGTAACTGGAACTGGGACTTCACCTCTGCCCTCTTCTTCGCCAGCACGGTGCTCTCCACCACAGGTAGGGAGGCCAGGGCCACCTACCGCCTTCCCCAGCGGGTGAGCCTCAAGCTCTGGTCCCTTTGCCCCGAGGCTCTGGGGCCTCCCCACTCATACCTCCCTCATCTCTTCTGACCGTCTCCCACTTCGTTAGCATCCCACCTTATTCCCCCTCTCCTCCGCCTGGCCCTAGTCCTCTACTGTTTCCTGCATCCTCCCTCCTCCACCTCTGCTTCTGGCAGGACACCGATCTCAGCTTTGGTGAGTCCTGGGGATCAGAGAAAGGCCACAGGAAAGCTTGGTTATCTGTCAACTCCGTCCTAGAGCCTGATTAGTAGGAGTTTGGTGTTGCTGCCTCGCGACTGTGGGGAAAACTGTAGACAAATGTTTTGGCTGGGTGGTTGCTGGGGTTTCTTTCTGCTGCATTCTTTTAGGGTTGCATACGCCAGAGGGTTGGGTGAAAAAACTACAGCTTCCTGAACCCAGGGAAAGCAGAGAATTAGATTCATAGACTCATTGAATTTTAGAAGTGGGAGTAATCTCACCATCTTTTGTATCCCAACCGAGAAAGCCAAAAGGCCTACTACGAAGTGCCGTACTTAATGATCCTCAATAATGCTATAAAAACAGTGTATTGGTTTTACATAAAGTCTAGGTTTTTTTTACTTGTGGGTTGCAGCATTCTTGGCTGACACAGACAGGCTTTTCTCTGGAATCTGCCTTTACAGTTGACCTCTGCCAGGACAAGAAAGATGGGGTTTCTTTTCAAAGTTAGGGGTAAGGGATGGAGCATCTAATTGTTGGTGATTTGTCAAAATGATGACAGTAACTGATTCAGCAGTTTTTAGCATTGGATATTCTAGGTTATCTTTAAAGTCTGAACCATCCCCTGCACTGCACAACTAGGCCAGTGGCTCATAAGTGGAGGTGCTTCCTTAGGTGAAAGATGTGGACCAGACAGTGTCCTAGGGCTGTTAGACTGTGCTGTTGTTGAATGAATGAAAAATACTGCATTTTCTTGGGGCTAGAGTTTACCAAGGAAATAGCATCAGTGTTTATTTAAGTGTAGAATCAGAATGCCAGAGCTGTGCAGGATTTTAGAGTACATCTGATCCAATCTCTTTCTATTGCAGATGAGGTAATTGAGGGACTATGGATTGTGACTTGCCCAAGGTCACAAAGCTAGTTAATGGCATAGTCAGCATCAGAATTGGTTCTACTGAATCCCAGACTAGTATTGAATCTCTAAGTCCAGTACTTGACAACTTAATATTGATCTCTCCCTTAACAACCATTGCCCCCTTCCCCAAATCTCTGTTCTCTAGAAGCTTTGGATTTAAGAGACTCAAAGCCTCAGGGGTAGAAGGGGTGTCAGATGTCATCTAGTCCAACTCAATCTGATCATTTTGGAGAGATTTGAGAATTTCTTCCTAAAGTATGATCCACGAACACAAGGGTCAGATAATTTTTATGGGTTAATGAATAACTTTTGCAATATAAAGTGAAAGAAATGATACAAGAATACCAAAGTGACTTACTAGATAAGTACATAGTGTCATCCTGAAGCAAGTAGAGACAGAATAGATGATATCTAAGAAAGTGGATAATTCCTTTTCCCAAGAACACTTTCTCCTCCCACTCCTTTCATTTAGATAACTTGACATTGTCATTGTCCTAATCTGACCCTACTCCCTTGTCCCCTTGAGAAACATCACCCCTTTCCATTTGGATACATTCACTCTGAGTTATGAATGAAAGCTTCCCTGTGGAAAATATTTGTTTCTGTGGGCCTTCTGGAGCCTTACAAGTGAATCAGAATGTTTCAGTACAGCTAGTTTATAAAGAAACAATGCTGGTAATTGTAACTTCCAGCGCTTTCATGATACCATTAGCATTTCAAACTTGGCTAATTAAAATTTTTTTTTCAGGTGTATGGTATGTAAACATCTCTCTTATGGCCTTAATTTGGAAGGGACTGATTTTGTCTGTTTGCAAACAGTGTGTAGGCGTGAGATTTTACATGACTGATATACTACTTCTATGAATTTGTCACAATTTGATACACTTAATTAGATACCAAAAAAGTTACACTCTGAAGAATTTAATAAAGTTGGATTTTCTAGAACTTGGAGATACTTTTCCTGAACTTGGAAATACTGAGTAAAAATTGCTATTTTTGTTTGCAATTCTGTTTTTTTAAGTAAATTCCCTTTTGTAAGAGCTCAGATGGGCTTAAGTGAGTTTTCCAGTGCAAAAAAAAGTTCATTGCTAAAACTGTGGTAGGGAGCACTTAAGGATAAATTAGCAAGAGAAACATCTTCTTGACTTGTAACATCACCAATGCAGGACTGAACTGAGGGCTATATTAAAAAAACAAACTTGTTGCACAGTCATTTAGAGGGTTTGGGTTTTTTTTATGTCAAATTGAAACCACTATTTATTCAAATAAATCTTTCATACATAGCTGTTAGTTCTGTTATTTTTGATCACTGGAAGAATACTGGGCTGAAGTGCAAACTTGAAAATGAAAACAACTTCCTAGTGGAAAGAGAGGAGGAAAGGTCATAGAGACCAGCTTAGGGAATCAGGCTAATAAATTTCTTGGATAATGAAAGGGACTGCATGATTAAATAATATTGATTCCCTCTTAGCCAGAGGAGATAGTATCCTGGAGAAGGAGTTCTTAACCTTTTGTGTGTGTATGTGTCATGGACTGCTTTGGCAATCTGGTGAAGCCTATAGACCCTTCTGAGAATGTTTTAAATGTATAAAATAAATAAAACCCATAGTAATATAAAAGAAACCAAATATATTGAACAATATGTGTGTGTGTGTGTGTGTGTGTGTGTGTGTGTGTGTGTGTGTGTATAGATCACAAGTTAAGAGCTCCTGTTGTAGAGTATCTCTTTGTCCAAAGCCAAGAAGATAGGGTCAAAATATAACATGAATAAATAGTATGTTTAAGTGTGCCTTACTGGGTTACTGTCTCTCTCCTAGAATTGCATTTCACTTAAGCTACCTTCTGTTGCAATTAAAATTAGTCATTCTGCCCTTGAAATTGCCCTTAGATTTTAAACTGGGGTAACATTTTTCATGGAATTCCAAGAATGATTTAGGCATATTGGTATGTGATCAATAATATGATTAAAGGAGATTTGAGGATAGTTGGGCTACATCCTTAATTTCTTAGGCCAGCAGCAGAGGGCAATTACCATATTTTCATCACAACTCTCCCATGGGATCACTTCTGGACCCAGAATACTTCACCAGGACCTTTCCAACTACAAGAACTCTAATCTCCCACCTAGAAAATTAGGACATTTTGTTTATGACTAAATGACTGAGAGTGATAGTTCTCCGTGGATTAGAGACTTCTTTCCTTTTGTTCTAAGTTTTAGGAGTCACAATAGCTGCTGTTAATTGCAACCTAAGACTTTGTCTAAAGGAACATTTCTAGATGGCATCCATATAGTTACCTAAGTACTGCATGATTTTTAGTCATATTTTTAATTTATATTTCATTAGGAGGGAAACTTGGTTAATGAAATTTCTGTTATTGTTTTTTGTGATCCTTTAGATCAGGGGCTTTTAACTTCTCCTCCTCCTCCTCCTCTTCCTGTGAAGTCCTTTCAAAATAATGTTGTAAAATAATTTTCCCATCCCACTTCAAGACCCCCCTGAAATCTATCCATGAAATTTATCCGGTGGTGGGGGAGGATCCATGGACTCAAAGTTAAGAACACCTGCTTGAGATAGTGGGTGTAACTTTTGTTACATTTAACATCGCCCTCACCAGTATTATTATTTCCACCAAGCCTTTGGTCAAATAACTCTTCTTCGATGAATGTAACTACTATAGAATCATAAAACATTTATCAGTAGAAAAGACGTTAAAGGATGCAAATTATCAAATATTGTTAAGGAGTAGTTGGGAGCAGAACTCTACTGGGAGCTAGAGTGGGGCAGGAAAGCTACTGTTCTTTAGTAGTTTACTTATGGTCTAAGCAGGTGGACATAAACACACACACACAAAATCACATACTTGTCAAACTTAAACTGTGTGTGTGTGTCATCCCTTCGCCTTAGAATGTGAATGTGAGCTCCTTGAAAGTAAGGGCTACCTTATTTTTCTATTGTATTTCTACTTTTATTCCCAATTCTAATAAATACTTTTTCACACATTTATTCATTCATACCTATACAGATAACTGACATAAAATAGTATAAATGAATGAATTAGAGTGGTTTACAAAAAAGTGAAAATGAAATCTGGATGTAGGAGAAATTGTTACCGACAGAGAAATCAGGGAAGCCTTCACAGAAAATTGAGCATTTAAGGTAGGTATAGATAAAAGTACTGAAGATAGGTTTAAATACAAATGCTGAGTATAGATAAAAATGGTGGAGTTTAAGTGATTTGCCCAATGATATATGGCTACTGAATGAAAGAGCAAGAATATAATGGCCTCCAGAAGGCTAATTCAATTTACTTTATCCTATACCATGGTAACTACAAGAATACTATATTCTACTTATATTATAGTAACATCATTGAATACTTAATATATTTTTAAAGCACGGATTTTGTGACAAAGGAATCAGTTCATTCATAGAGGAAATTTTGTGTAGGTTGTCATTACATTCATGAAAAATATGAGAAAAAATCAAAACGAATTTGGAATATTGGGTTAGAATTGCCTTTCAGAGTGATATAGGATATTTTAGACTGACTTTCATTGCTATTTACTAAGAAAGATCAACTCTCAAGATTTTCAGGATTTATCACATTAGTACAGTCTTACCTGGATGTTTTAGGTAGACTCCTTGTTACAATTGGTTCCTGGATCATTTCAAATAGTAAATATTAGTAATTAAAAAGACAGTATTGTTGGTATTTAGCATTTTCAAGACCAAAGCCTAAGCCCATTTGTCATAAAATGTGTCTACCCTTAAAAGAACAAAGCTGCATTTCAAAAAGGAACTTAAAAGACTGTGTGGTTTACTTGGAACAAACTCCTCATCGAAAGGTTATGGATGTAATTCTAGTTTTTATAAGCAGCTGTTCTAAAGGAAAAGAATCATGGATTTGGAAACAGATCGGCTAGAATAATTTGACCTCTCAACTGAGGAACTATGTGAAGGAGAATGGGGTAAAACTACGTGGCACTTTTGCAAGAAATGCTGTAAATGATAGATGATTTTACAAATTAGTTATTTCCCACATACATTTTACACAGAGATTTCTCAAAAACGGAGGGGACCATGCTGAGGTAACATATAAGAAGAAAATTACTACACCCTCCCTCTCCAATGTATTCTTTAATTGCATTGTAAATCTTTAAGCAGTCTGTTTCTTTATTAGATCCAAATAGAGACTGAAATAATTTAATAGTAGATTTGATGCTTTCATTATCTTTCCAAAGCAGATCCAACTTTCTGAGTATGAATGAATCATTGCAATTAAATGTGTATCCAAAATCCAAATGCAGGCAATCCTTTGTGCTGTTGTCCCATTCATTTCCTACAGCTCAATTCTTTGGTATAGTGGAAGGAGCACTCCAATATGGGGGATAGAAACTGGATTCAAACCCTGACTCTTATTGCTTCTTGTGTGTGACTAGGATTAAGTTTTTCACCCTCTCTTTTCCTCTGTAGAATAAGGAGACTAGATTATCTCTAAAGTGCCTTCTAGTTCTAAATCTAAGAGCAACTCAATTCCAGCCAATTTAATTCAACATATATTAAGTACCTAGTAGAAAATGCGCTATAATAATTTCATTTTAACCCCCTTAACCATTCTTGTTTCCCACCAGAAGGGATTAATGGATGTTATCAAAATACTGTCTGTACTTGTCTTAGCAATTCTGAGTTATTCTGAAGTCTTTTTTTTTTTATCAAATTCTAAGTTAATGACTTGCTAAATATTTTTCTGTCTTTCTAGCGTGAGGCAAAACCTTAAGTAAAATAACTCAACACCACTAGTTTTCTGAAGTCTATCTCCAACTTTAAATTAGTCATCAACATGTATTTATTAGGTGCTTACCAGGTTCATCCACTGTGCTGTAAAGATTGTAGGAATACAAAAAAAAAGAGAAAAATAAAATGGTCTTTATGAGTTCACCTTCTAATTGGGGAGATGACATGAAAATAACTGTGTAAAAGAAACGTACAGTGTAAATTGAAGATCATCTCAACGATGGGAGTAGTTCCACATGATTAGTTGCAGTAACAGCTAATTTTTTTGTGCAATTCTCTCTCTCTCCCTCTCTCTCTCTCTCTCTCTCTCTCTCTCTCTCTCTCTCTCTCTATATATATATATATATATATATATATACATGTATAAAATATATGCATACATAATATAAATTTAAAAGATAAAATATTAATCATGTATAATAAAGGGGAAAAGAAAAACCTCTACATAGCCAAGCACTTATTTTACTCACAGAAGACCCTGAAAGTCTTCATTCATAGTCTAAGTGCTAAGACAGAATTATAACAAGTCTTTTTATCTGATTTCCTAGTTCATCAATTTTAAAAACAGCAAATAGTGAGGAGGAGATACTAGAAATGAGCATGTTACCTTTATAATCTTGGGTAAGTCACTTTTCTGAGTTTCACTTTCCTTTTTTGAAGAATAAAGGACTAGATCATCTTTTATGGTACTTCCTACTTTTAATAGTCTGTGATCCTATGATTCTATGTAATTCACCAAGCCCTAAGGACACCATAGTATTAGTGTATAATATATTAACTGACTTTCTAATAATGACCTTGGATCATTTTATTTAGGTTATTCAGTTTAAGAGTCCAGGAAAATCTGCAATGCAGTGTAGAAAAGACAGCATATTTTTAGATGTTTAAATATTGTTGCTTAAAGAACAAATCATCTATTGTCCAGAAAATACCTACTAACCAAAACATCTTATCCCCAGAGGTTTAATGGTAATAATTTTTACTATACATTTACCCTTATTTTGTAGGACTTGGTGTAAAATTTTGCTACTTAAAATTTTAAGCACTTATAATAGTGTAATCCTTGCTTTTATAACTTAATAATAGTTAATATTTATATAGAGCTTTATAATTTGCAAGGCAAGCACTTTGCAAATATTATCTCATTTTATCCTCATAGCAATACTGAGAAATTATTTTACAGATGAGTCAATTGAGGCAAAAAGAAGTTAAGTGACTTGCCCAGGGTCACACAGCTAGTAATTGTCTGAGATCAGGTTTGAACTCAGTTCTTCCTGATTCCAAGTCTAGCCCTCTATCCATTGCCCAATAAATGAATCTATAGGAAGTAATGAGATCACCAAAAAAGAATATAAATTAAAGAAAATATTCTAGGACAAAATTGACATTCACCAAAGTTATAAGCCTATTATGAATGCAAACCCCAAAGGTGACATTAATCTTATGAGAAAATATAATCTGCTTTCCAGGCTGAAACAGTCTACAGTAATGCAGTGGATAAAAATATAGTAGAAATATGATGTAAGTAAGGCTGGTTTTAGATAACATGAATATCAATCACATTATGTGATTTCCCTGTTTTTAGTGAGAATTGTACTGACATCATGTATTCAAGAAACGTAGTTTGACCTGAAAAGTCACTAAATCTCTGGGTACTTTATCAGACAAGGTTTTTCCATTACTTTTTCCCCTTTTGCAAATCCATGCAAAATCATTATACAAATAACTCTCCCTTATACACCTTGAAAAATACTTTGATAAAGTCTACCCATTAAAATGTTAATAGGGTGACCCTTTGGGGGCATGAATGGGGGCTGCCTCCTCAATAGAAAGTTGATGGGGTAGCCCTTTAGGCGTTCTCTGTCTGATTTCCTAATACCACCCTCTCTCATGCCTGTCCCCAACTTTCCTTGTTCTTGTGCAGTAGCATACATCATACCCCAAAGGTTCTTAAACTTTAAAAAAATATGTATCATGGACCCCATTGGCATTTTGGTGAAACCCACAGACCTCTTTGCAGAATGCTTTTAAATGCACAAAATAAAATACATAAGATTACAAAGGAAAAATAATATTGCACCTCAGTTTTGTTCTGTTTTTTAAGTCCCTGGACACTTAGTCAAAAGCCCTTGTCATGGCATCCTACATGTGGAACTGGAAGGAGCTTCAAATCCTTCTGGGCCAACCCATTTATTTTATAAAGAAACCGGGGTCCTGGGAGATTAAATGATAAGGTCGTACAGGTTTTAAGAACAGGGGTACAATTTTAACTCAGGTCTTTGACTTTGAAGTCAATGTGTTTTCCACTGTGGATATGTTCTTTATCTTCAGAGTTATCACCGCAGTTCACCCTATTTGATTGTAAACTCATGACTAGCAGGGATTATGTCAATAAGCAAATAAACCAATTTTTATTAAGCACCTTACATTGTGCAGCTAGATAATGGGTAAAGCACCAGGAAGACTCTTCTTCCTGAATTCAAATCCAGTCTTAGACACTCAGTAGCTGTGTGACCTTGGGCAAGTCATGAAACCCTGCTTGTTCCAGTTTCCTTATGTAAAATGAGCTGGAAAAGGAAATGGTAAATCTCTCCAGTATCTTTGCCAAGAAAACTCCAAATAGGGTCATGAAGAGTTGATCATGACTAAAACAACAACCACCTTACTTATTTTCAGTTCATTCTGTATATGGTTTTGTGCCTACTTGCTTGCTTGTTATTTTCTCCATTAGAATGATATTTCCTTGAGGACAGGGAATTTTTCCTCTTTTTGTATCCCCATAGCTTAGCACAGTGCTTGGCACATAGCAGTTATTTAATACATATTTTTTAACTGACTGATATTTGTACTTAATGTTTGTTGAATTGAGTTTTTGAATGTGGCAGCATGCTACTTGGAGACATAGTACTTAACTACTCAGAGTAAGGGAAAGTGGAAGAGTTGGAAAGGCAAAGAGAGAGAACACACATAAAAGAAGCAAAAAACTGTCCTCCTTTACTGAGTGAATAGATGGAGGGATGAATGTATGAATTTATGGAAAACCATTTATTAAGCACTTACTATGAACCAAGCCCTGGGCTACATTCCTATATAGATAACAGACACAAGTGACTGATTTTTAAAAATTTTCTATGTTAATGCTTTCTGTTCATAATTTGTTAGAAAGTGAGTTGATTGCACAGTGAAGAGATTAATTAGGATTACTGTCAAGCATAAACTTTATTTTCTAATTTGCTGATATCTGTTTGATCACAGAACGTGTTCTAATTCTCTTTTGTGTTGACTTCTTTGACTGGTATTTACTTCTCTTAAGAAAGTAAGGGTATTAGTTTAATAAGAGGCATGTTTTTTCCATCACAGGGGAAATACCTTTTTATCCTTAAATTTCTTTTTCACTTGCTTAAGATATTTTTAAAACCAAATGATTTAGAAGTGACAATATTTCTCTTTTCTCCAATTCTAATGGACAGTTTCCACCTCCCTCAAAAACTAGTTCCGATCCAAAGCTTGGGAAGGCTTACTTCTATTTGTAATATTCAGTTTAACAAAGGAAAAACATGATTTATTCAAGAAATAGGGGTGAGGCAGTTTGGAATTGTCCACCTTTGGGATGTCTTGTCAAAGGGACAAGACTCATTGGCTTAAAAACCACTATAGAGACATTAGACTCCTTTAGGACGTTTCAGTGTCATCTATCCAATTGCAGCTAATGGTCTGAATGACAAAGGTCTCATTTGTCACTCAAGGGAATAATCTTCACCATGTAGATTATACAAATTGAGCTGTGTGTCTTGAAGTGAAACAAAAGAGGAAGATCTAGGTGATGCAGAATGATATGATCGTTATCAGAGAGGGGTGGAATTACAGGAGAAAAAGCAATACAAAGCATAAAGAATATAATGAGGTCTTTGAACTGCAGATTTGAAAATAAGAGAATTTTGCTTGGAATCAGATAACCTTGAGTTTATCTTACCCCTTCTGTGTATTAGCAGTGCAACCATTGGCAATCAGTTAAGCTCTTTGGGCTTCAGTTCCCTTATCTGTAAAATGAGGGGGTTGGACTAGATAGGTCCTAGGGCTTCTTCCAGTTCTAAAATCTATGATCCTAAAGAAAATTATTTTTTTGTTTTTCATTTTACTAAATGTAGTTCAACAAATTTTTGCACGTTAGTAACAGGAACTTTGGGACCTGAGCAGTTTTCAGGTTTGGGTTACTCTAAGATATTTATTTAAGCCATTTAACCAAGCTGGTAACTGAGTGCCTTTAGACTTAAATAGACTCACTTGAGACTGGCTGTCAAATAGAGGGACCTCTAGTGTATTCCACTGGGTAGGAGGAATACCAGTCCAGATCTAATCATTGGAGATGTTGGGGAGGGGACATAGGATCATATAGAAGTAACTAAGGCTGAAAAAAGTGAATCAGCTTGCCCAAAGTCTAACAGGCAAAACTAAGTGACAAAGTTGGAATTTGAAGCCACATGCTCTGACTGCAAACTCAGGGATCTGTCCATTGTCATTATATTGTTGAAAAAAACCCTCCCATGCCAACAGTACCAAGGTGGTATGGTGGAGAGTGATTTGTACAGGTAAATCTGCACAATACTCCTTCAACAAAACTTGTGAGGAAATGAAACTATTAATACTCCATCCTTGTCAACATGGAGAGGCTATTGCATGCATTCATTTCCTGCTTCCACATAACTTGTGGGATCTGGTATGTTTCTGCAGTTATCTCCGAATATGTAGGCATGCTGCCACAACCACTAAGTGATATGGACTGTATAGAGTGACTTAGATGTCTTTTCTTTTATGTCAGTCAGTCAATAAACATATGTTAAGTATTTACCATGAACTAGGCACTATGCTAAGTGATGAGGATGCAAAGAAAGGCAAAAGATAATCCAAACTCTCCTGTTACTGTCCAGGGCACCACCATCCTCCTAGACAAATGTGTTCACAATTTAAGTGTCGTCTTTGACTTCTCAGTCGCTCATTCTACTCTTGTACAATCAATAAGTGGTCAAGTCCTGTCATTTCTACCTTCTACGGCATTTTCATATGTATCCTCTTCTCTCCTCTGGCATTTCCACTGACTTGGTTCAGGCTTTATTATCTCAAACTTGTACTATCATAAAAGATTACTAGTTGACCTCTTTGCCTCAAGTCTCTCCACTCTCTCTACCTTTTACTCAGCTGTCAAAGTGATAATTCTGAAAATCAGGTCTGACTTTATCACCTCCCTCCCTGTTTAATCCAGAAGTTCTCTGTTTCCTCTAGGATCAAATATAATATAAATATATACACACACACACACACACATATATATATAATATAAATAAATATATATATATATAAAATAAAATATAAAATCTTGGTTGGTTTTCAAAGTCCTTCATAACCTGATCACCTCCTACCTTTCCAGTCTTCCTCTAGTTTACTCTCCTTCTTGCCGTTCCTTGAAAGGGATAGTTCCTCTCCCATCTGTGAGCATTTTCACTGGCTGACCGCCATGTCTTGGAATGCTCTCTTTCCACATCTCAGTCTCCTGGCTTCCTTGTAGTCTCAGCTGATGTACTGAATTCTGTGGAAAGCCTTTACCAGTCTTCCTTCATCTTATCATGTCCCTTGGAGATTGATTCAAATTTATCCTGCATATATCTTGTTTCTAAATAATATAAATATAATATAATTATGTAATTATTTACATGTTGTCTCCCCTGTTAGACTAGGAAGTCCTTGAGAGAAGAGACTGCTTTTTTGCCTTTCTTAGTATACCCAGAGCTTAGCATAATACTTGCTACATAGTAGGCACTTAAATGCTGGTTGACAAACTGACTTCTTCTATTGGTGAGCTATTCTGAGAATCTCTATTCTAGAGAGGGGCCCAGGGACCAGCATCCTTCATTTTCCAGACTTTGCCACTTTTTACCCCCTACCCATTAAAATCTAAGTTCCTTGAGGGCAGGGGCTCTCTTTTTTGCTTACATTTGTGTCTCCATTGTTTAATAACATACTACTTGGCACATAGTCAGTGCTGAATAAATATTTCCTGACTTGAATTGAATGCAACTTTTTGTCATCAAATGAAATCTATTTAGATAAAAAGATCAACTGAAATGTTGAAAATTAAAAATGGCAATACCTAAAAATATGCTAAAGATGTCATCCTAAAATTGAATGTTTCCCATGTTACCAAGGAATAGATATAGAAGATTCCATATTTAGAGAGCAAAGTAAGATTGACACAGATTTTCTGCCCTGGAGGCCTGAACATTTGAGCAGTATGCTGTGTTTCCTTAAATTTTTAAATATTGGTGTGACTTTCAGAGGGGAAAAAAGCAATTTGAGTTATTTCATATATTTCCTAAACTACTGATCTAATGTATCTTTATTAAATTACTGATCTAATGTTTGAAGTAAAAATAATCTGTACATGAGGAGATTATTAATGGTTTCTGGAATAAGTTTCCTCTCATTTTGTTAAATTCTGTCAAGGCCTAATGACAGTCACTGGGGAGGAAGAAAGGATGGGAAGTTAAACATCTATTAAGTCTCATTTGACCTTCACAATAACCCTGGGAGATAGATAGGTGTTTATTATCATCCTCATTTTACAGATGGGGAAACTGAGGCAGACAGCTTAATTGATTTTTCTAGGGTCACAAGGCTACTAAACTCAGGCTGGATTTGAACTCAGGATTATATATACCTCTCTTCAGTCTTTGACACTGTTGATCACTCCTTGATATTCTCTTCTTTTAAGATTTTCATCTTTCCATTCAGCCATTAAAGTGATTTTCCTAAAGCACAGGTCTGATCGTATCACCGCCCTACTCAGTAAACTCCAGTGGTTTTTTATTACTTCTGGGAGGAAATACAAAATGCTTTTTGTCATTCACAACCCTTGATAGCCTAGTTCCCCTTGTACCTTTCCAGTCTTCTTACACCTTAGTCTCCAACACATACTCTTTGAGCCAGTGACAGGAGCCTCCTGGCTGTTTCACGAACAAGACAGATTGACAATTGGCAAGTGTTGGATGAAGATCCAGCAAAGGAAGCTGAGAAGGAAGAAAATATGAAAGAGAAAAATGTGACCTCAAAGTGTTTAAGAGAGGTCAAGAAGGACGAGGATTGGGAAAAGACCATTAGATTTGGGAATTAAGAGATCATTGGTGACTTTGGAGAGACCAGTTAAAATTGAACAATAAGGTTGGAGGAAAAGTCAGTTATAAACCTCTCATTTTACAAATGAGGAAACTGAGACCAAGGGAAGTTTAGTGACTTGTCCAAGTCACAGAAGTATTGTGATTTTTGAGTTGACCTGGGTTCCCTTTCTTGAGTCTGTGCTTTTTCACTATACCTACATCTATATTACCAGCTGAAAATTATAAAGGTTAAAACATTTTAACAATGGAAATTATGCTATTTAGTTGCCAAGGCACTCAATTATTTAAGAAGCATGTTTAAGTGGATTAAGTTAATTAAAGAACTTTGAGAGACTTTTCTACAGCTGCCTACATTTCAAACTGAGTCATTTTCGTTTGGGAAGGATGATAACATTTCCATTGTTTTGTTAAAATGCTAGGCAGGAAAATGAAGCCCACATCATTCCCCACCCACCACCCTATGTTCTGACAGTAGCCACTTCAGAAAAATAGCAACTCACCCACAGATGAAATTCACCAGATGCACCTCTCACTTCATGGAAAGATACTACTTCCATTACTTTCTCCCTGTCCTTTCACTGTTGAAAATGTTGTATTTTGGGGTGGTTATGCATTGTTACTCCTTTATTCATCACCCGCCTGGTCTCAACACCTGGTATTTCAAAACAAAACAGAGACCAACAGATAGAACCAGAAAGAACTGGTGGAGCCTCTTAAGGGATTGATATTATCTGCAGGGATAGACATTATGGGATATTTTCCTCAAGTTCTATTATTTTTGCTCCTTTTCTTTCTTGGGGGCAGTCCAATATCTTTGTTCAAAATGTTTTTTTTCACTCTAGGTTTTAATCTGTTTGTCACTGAGGCAACCCAGCTCTACTTGCTATGGTTTCCCTTCCCTTTCCACTGTTTTTTGAACCTCCCCCTCACTTCATTTCAACATTCAGTAGGGCCATAGGAAACAATGGCACTTTTACCTTCTCTGTATCCACAACTCTCCAAGCAGAACCACCTTTCCTAGAAATGCCCAAGTGATCTTAACCTCATAAATAATCACTTTCCAAACCTCCATGTACCTTAGCTTCTTCACTGTAACATGAGGGCATCGGACTCTAGCCCCTAAGGTCTAGCTCCAAACCAGTGATTCCAAAACAACTACAAAAAAGGGAAGAAGGTGGTATGATGTGCTGGTAAAAAGCGATGAGTTTGGCATCAGGGACACGGGTCCAAAAATTCTGGCTCTGTTATTTAGTATTTGTGTGACTCTGGATGAGTCATTTAACCTCTCTGGGCCTCAGTTTCCTTATCTGTAAAATGAAGGGAGATGTAATAGATGACACCTTAACTCTTATGTCTCTCTCTCCATTTCTACTTCTACATCTCTATTTCAGTCTTCTATGTCTCTATCTCCATGTAGCAGTCAAAAAAAATATTAAGTCCTTGATATGTACCAGATACTGTGCTAAGGGTTGGGAATTCAAATAAAGGAAGGCAGGCCCTGCCCACAAGGGACTTACATTCTCATGGGAGGAAGATAATATGTAAAAGAGAGGTAAAAGAGGGGAAGTGGAGGGATGAGTAGAGGGGGTACACGACAAAGAATAATCCTGTGAAGCTAAGTAGTATAGCCTCTTTGGCCTGGGCCTCCTCCTTAAATTAGAAGCTCATGGAGGAAGCAGCTGGATTGGATGAAGCCTCAGGGGAGGAGGGCCCTTCCAAAGTGAGTAGTCCAAGGATGGAGTGAATTTCCAGAGTAAAAAAATTTCTGTGTCATTAAAAAGAAAGTCTTGTGGAGGAATCAACAAAGCAGCTTTGAGATTATTGGGGAAGTGGGGTGCAGAGGGGTGGGATGTGTACACTAGAATATAGCATAGTTGTTTGCACCCTAAATCTGAGATCCTAAGAACAAAACAATAGCCACAAAACCCTGTCTCTCCTTCCTCTTTAGGGTGTGCCTCTGTGTGTGTATGTGGTGTGTGTGTGTGTGTGTGTGTGTGTGTGTGTGTGTGTGTGTGTGTGTGTGTGTGAGAGAGAGAGAGAGAGAGAAAGAGAGAGAGAGAGAGAGATTCTTGTCTGTGTCATTTCTGAAATCCTTAGGGGTTCCATCTTTTTTGTTTTTTTCAGATCTCTTCGTATTACACAGGTATCACTAAAACCGATGACCTATTTGTTATCTCTTACTTTCTATGCATGATCTACCCCCCTCCTTTTCTAGCTGTACGTCACCTTTACACTCCTAGACAATTTTTCATAGATAATTTATTGTAGTCTGTTTGTTCCCACCATGTATTTCTATTTTTTGGGGGGCTATCTACAGTTTTAATTCTTTATTGACTCTGATAGTCCATGGATCAGCCAAAATTAGTATGTGCATATTGACAAGATTATAACATGAAGTAGATAACTCATTGCTTTCATTAGTACATTTATTTGTCTTTTTTTTAAATTCATCTTTTCTAATTAGAAAAGTCTGCCTCTCTCCGTCCTATTCTACCTCTTTTAAGAATGAAAGAAAAACAAGACTCCCTTTACTAAAATGTAAAGTTAAGCAAAATAAATTTTTCTATTGACAATATTTGAAAGAAAACCATGTGTATGTATTTATACATAGAAACATACATATTTGTGTCTCATTCTGTAGTCTGTCTTTCATTTTTCTAGCGGGAGGTGAAGAGCATGTTTTCCCTTTAGTCCTCATGATTTTGGTTGCTTATTACACTATTAAAATTACACTTACAAGTGTAAAATTATACTTATTACACTATTAAAATTATACTTATAAGATTACACTTATAAAAATATACTTATTGCAAAATTAAATATTTTGTAGTTGTTTGTCATTACAATACTGTTGTCATATAAATTGTTATGTTAATGTTATTGTTAGGTTAATGTTCACTTTACTCTGTATTATTCTGTATTCTGTATATATATATATATAATATACCTGTATTCATACAGGTTTTCCCAAGTTTTTTTTTTTTGACACCATCACTATTTATATCACAATGTCTTTCCCTCACATTTACATATAGTAACTTGTTTAGCCATTCCCCATTTGATGCTTCCTTTACCTGAGATTCACATCTATGTTACCTCAGAAAGAGCTATAAATATTTCTGTACATTGTGAGCTTGCTTTGTTTAGGACTCGTCCTCATCTACCCCTCCTCTAATTCCTTCTCCCCCTTTCTCCCTTTTCTCTCCTGTTTCCCTGCTGAGTGAAATGTATTTCTGTATTCAACGTGGTGCGCTTGTGTATGTGTGAATATTTTCTGCTTTGATCAGTTCATGAGAAACTAAGATTCAAGTCTCAGCCACTCTACTTACTTCTTTCTCCTTGTTTGAATAGACATCTCCTTGGGCACATTGATGATGTGAGATAATTTCCCTTCCCTTTTCTTTTCCTCCCCTCTCCAGTAGCATTTTTTCCTCTCCTCCCCTCCCCTTCCCTCTCCTCCCCTCCCCTCCCCTCCGCTCCACTCCTCTCCTCTCCCCTCCTTTCCTCTCCTCTCCTTTCTTCTTTTAAGATAAGACATTTCAGAATCACTTCCTGGTCTTACACTCTCCTTCTGTGACCTTTAATGATGATAGCATTTGGAGGGGATAATGTCAGAATATAACTTCATAGTAGTTTGTGTATTTTAAGGAATTTATTGTGTTTCTCCTTTGTTTTCAAAAAAAACCATGACATCAGGAAAATGATGACATGACTTTCAATAGCCTTTGATTTGAGTGAGGGAGGACTGTTTAAGGTCACCAACCTTACTTTCTCCTCCAGAGCCATTTGGGTTCAGGGGCTAGATATTCATCAGGACAACTAGAGATGGCTCAGGATCCAGTGGGAGACCCTGGCCTGTTTAGGCTAAGGAATTTATAGGTATTTTTAAAATTATTCTGAATTTATGGAATAAGACAAGCATTTCCATAACATAGTACAGTAAAAAAGATGATTGCATATAAAACTGTAAATCTGCTATGGACAACTTTCAAACATATAATAAAATTATCACATAAATTTCTTTTTTTTCTTCCTTCTCCCCCCTTACCCTAGAGACAGTTATTATTGGACAGATGTGTGTGTATATATATATATATATATATATATATATATATATATATAAAATTGTTCTATACATATTTCTATTTATCCATTCTTTCTTGTTATTTATAATTAATTTGGGTATTTATAATAGTCAAAAATTATTCACTCAAAGTTGTTCTTAAAACAATATTGCTGTTACCATATACAAAGTATCTTGGTTCTGCTGATTTTGCCTTCATTATTTTGTTCAAGTCTTTCCATGTTTTTCTAAAATCTGAGTTCATCATTTCTTATAGCACGGTAGTATTCTATCTGGGTGATTTTGCTGTCATAAATCCCCTAAGTTGTGAATAGGCAGGGGTTTTTTTTTTAGCTTTTTCTCTTGCCCTCTACAAAGAAATAAAAAAAAAATTTAAAAACCCCTTGCTCTGAAGTCTGGGTAATGTGGGGTGCAGCATTTTGGCATTTCATTTTACCACTGAATTAAAGAAAGACTATGTGTATTCAACTATGTGGCAGGAAATAAAAAATACATTTTACTTTCCTGAAACCTGCTGCCTAATCTAGTGACTTAGCCATAGTATATTCTGCACTATTTTCTCATTTTTAACTGGACATAGTTGCCACATTTCCTCCTCTCAGTTTTTGAAAAGCATTTGTAAGCCAAAGATAATCAATGAAGGCAAATACATTATATCTTAACTAAGGATTTTCTCTTCTTGATACTTTGCCTATGAAATGCTTTTAAAAGTATTTGCTTACTTGAAAACAGGTTTAAAATGAATTTTATTTTTATTTTATATATTATATGAATTTTATTTTATTTTACTTTTCTGATAGTTGGACCTAATGGCTGTGTTAGAAAAAGATTTAATCTGGCCGCAATGGACAAGTATTCTACCAAATCATGACTAAATTAATTTTAGTTTAAGATATAAATAAAACCAAGTTCTTAAAATAATTTTAAATATCTATAGATTCCAGTTCTATATTACTAAGTCATAACCAGTAACATCTAATTTTTCTCAAATAAATGCCAATAAAGAAAAAATTTAGCTAGTGAATATCAAATTTAATTTTTAGAAGTATGAATTTAGAATAGAAATCCTGATTAAGTTACTTTAAAAGGATATAATTATTTAATGATTTATTCTTTCTTAAGGTGGGCTACATTCTACATGTAATTGAATGGGTGGAACCCTGGGATCTGGAATCTCAGGAGATTTGCAAATCCTACCTCAGGCAGATATGGCTGTGTTTGACTATGAAGGGGTTACTTAACTTGTTTGCCTCAGTTTCCGCATTTGTAAAATGGGAATTATAATAGTACCTACCTCCCAGAACTGATATGAGGATAAAGTGAGATATATGTAAAGCTCTTAGCAAAACTTAAGGGGTTACATAAATATTGTCTATGATTAGTAGTATGAGAATAACTTTATTTTCATTCAGTAAACTTTTATTTACTGAAAGGAAGCTAGGTGGTACAGTAGATACAGTGTCAGACCTGGAGTCAGGATTACTCATCTTCCTGAGTCCAACTGTAGCCTCAGACACTTGCTAGCTGTGTGACCCTGGGCAAGTCACTTAACCATGTTTGCCTCAGTTTCCTCATCTGTAAACTGACCTGCCAAGAAAACTCCCAAAGGGGTCACAAAGTGTTGGATAAAACTGAAAAATGACAGAACAAGAACTTTTTATTAAGCTCCTGCTATGAGTCAGACCGTGTGCTAAGCTCAAGGAGCTAACAATCTAATGGGGAAAACAACATCCAGTCAGCTCTGTACAAACAAGATTGGAGATGCTATGTTACAGTACAAGAGGAACTTCAGATATGCAGGCTGGATTGCAGAGTTGAGTGAAGGGGAATAATGTGGGGAACATAAGAAAGTCTGGAAGCCAGGGAGGAAGCCTTTAGTTGTGGTATGTAGCTATTGGTATTGTTTAAAAGATAATAGGGAGCCACAGTTTTGGGAACAGGGAGTGATATCATAAAACTTGTGTTTTTGTTGTTTTCTGGTCAAATTTTGCCCATGTTTTCTCGTACTGTCTTCCTTTTTCCTTTATGTTCTGTCAACCAAGTAGGCAGGCTATTATACGAGATGACTTGAAAAATAATGTTAAATAGCGTTAAATCTATGGCAAAACTAAGGATCTGACTTTTCCATTTTTTTTTTTTGCTAGAGGTATTAGTATAATTTATTTTACAGATGAAGAAACTTGGAAACACCAAGGTTGAATGCCTGGCAGAGTACAAGGTAGGGACTCTTGTCAGACTTACATTTCTCTGGGAGAAGCAGTATGAATTAATGGACTGGAAACATGGCAAATGTGATTTTGCATTACTGTTTCAACCACAAATTATTTAGGCTTAACTGATTAACAGTCCGAGTTTCTTCTTTTGGAAACAAGTATGTTATGAAAAAGCCTGGGACATCTGGTCACTGTTAATAAAGCTGACCTTAACCCTCCTGCTGTGGATAGTTGGGAATTCATGGCCTTGAAACTTCCTTAAAAGAATTAACAGTGGAAAGCTGAAGGGTGAGTTCAGGGGAACTCCTGGAAATTAGGCGTGAGCATATTTTTCAGTATGTGAGAGTATCTGACCTGCACTATTGAGGCATATTTATAAATAGGTAGGACTGGGAAGAGGGTGGCATTTTGTCCAAATGAATCATTTCATCAAAGAAATGACTGGTTTCTTTGAAGTTGAAGTGATCTATTGTAACATTGACTGTGCTCCAGGCTCCTGCCATGTGGCCCGGTTCCACAGAGAAGGAGAAGCTGGTAAATGAATCCAGGTAGAGTACTGGTAGGCAATTCCTTTATAGCATAGTTTCATCATCTGGGCTGGGGGTGGGGTTACTGTCCATTTATGTTTTCTGTATATGTGTGTAATTGTTTTAAATGTATACATGGTATTTCCCAATACATATTCTGCATACACACACATGATTGCATTTTGATGTAAATGGTTTTCTTTGTAATCCTATGTATTTTACTTTATACATGTGAAAACACTATTCTGAGACAAGGATCTATGAATTGTTTCTGGAGAAGGCAATAGGCTTCATTAAACTGACAAAAGGAGTTCATTGCACAAAAAAAAAAACCCAAAAAGTAAAAAAGGTTAATTCCTGCTGTAGAAGCCATGACTTCAGGCTGGGCACTCAGTGCACTGAGTCTAGAGTCAGGAAAAACTGAGTTCAACTCTGTCCTCAGATACTTTGCTAGGTCACTAGCTCTGTGACCCTGAGCAAGTCACTTAACCCTGTTTGCGTCAGTTTCCTCATATGTAAAATGGACTAGAGAAGGAAATGGTAAACCACTCCAGAATCTTTGCCAAGAAAACCTCATTTGGGGTCACCTAGAGTCCAAAGTGAATGGAAAACAGATGAATAGAAGTTATTTTGTCTTAGTTGTCGTAGTTACTTTGCTTCATCAATAAGCAGTCTTTTATTCTTTTCAGTGACCATATCAGCATTCTATCAATAAGGATTTTTAATCTGTGGGAATAAGTTTCACTATTTTTTTTGTTTTCTTTTTCTGAATGTGTTGTCTTCCTAGCTAGATCAAGAGCTCTTTAAAACAGACTAAGAGTTTCACAGGCCCTTGTGATGTGTGAGGCACTTTGCTAAGCTAGCAAAGTTGTCCCCATGCCAAAGGAGTTTATGTTCTAATGTCAGGAGACAAATTTTAGAGCAGACCCCGGAAATGATGAGAGGAAGGGTACAGCGTACAAGGTGCAAGGAGTGGATATTGGGGCGGGGGGGCTGGTGAGGAGGATCAGGGGATGAGCCTTGAGTGAATTGAATCCAGACCTGGAGGAGAAGTTTCCGCAGGTTGGGAAGGCATTGGGATATAGGGATCGTTGTATACTACAAATGTAGTCCCTCCCCTAGCCTCTTAACACTGTACAAAGGCAACAAACACAACACATAACTCTAAAGCCATGAGACAGGATACTGTTTGTGGTATACAGAAGAGAAGCTATCTCATGATATTTTTGATGTGTCTTCTATTTGATGAAGAAATAAAAAAGTGGGGCCTGGGGATAGTTAAGCATTTTAGTCATTTATCTGTATAGATAGATATAGAAATAGAGATATGTACTATATCTATAGTATATATATATTATATACTATATATAGACAAATCACAACTTTGTCTATAACAGCAAGAAAAGTAGGTATTAACTGATCAGTTGATGAACTTTTGTCAGACAGGTTTGTGGGTAGACAGAGTCCATGAGTCAAGTTGATATAAAATGTGAATGATGAAAGTAGCTCAGACTGTTGGTTTGATATGTAAGATGACGGATAAGTTCAGAAAAGATAGAAAAAAATAATGCCTTCTAAACATTCTTCCTGCAAATTATCTTATTTACTGATGGGTTTACACAATTTTCTTCTCCATCAATTTCTTCCTCATTTGTTTCAAGCTAGGCTTTTTGGTTTCTTCAGATCTAGAACAGGGAAAATCTGAGTAGTTCATTTTTTCTTGAAAACGCCAGGGTCTTGTCTTGATGACCTCCCTTTGAGCTGAGATCAGGGATCAGTGGCTGGAATATCATAGGCTTTCAATAAATATTGATTGTTTGGGCAGTGATCAGGTTGTACTGAGGAGTATAAATAGAATTAAGGTTCCAAAGGGGGGGGAAGTCATAGGTCATATTTAGATCTGGAAGACATCTTAGAGGTTCTTTAGGCTAGTTCACCTCATTTTACAGGTGAAGTAACTTGTCCAAGATTGCACAGGTAATAAGATGACAAAGGTCACCTTTGATCTTTGGTTCTCTTCCTATAAAACCAAGGTATCTTCTACTGTACCATGAAGTTCTCATGGGATAAGCTACACTAGGAATCCCATTTATTTAATTTGAATGGAATGGGCCAGTGTGATAGAACAAGGGGGCTCATAATAAATGAACATTTTACATGAGTAGACTGTCTGGAATCACTATGATTGACTTTAGAAGTAAAAGTCTTAATTTTTTTAAAAATCAGTTTATTTTATAGGAAAGGCATGGGATTTTGAGGTTACAGAAACAATATATCAAAGTCATTCAGAGTGCCTTCAATAGTAATCAAAGCCTGTAGTGGCTCTGAGTTCAGTTTCCCTGGAGGCTTGGGTTCTGGTCCCAGCTGTGCCTACCAACTAGCTATGTGACCTTGGGTAAGTTAAAGAAAATTCATCATATAGTGGAAAGAGCTGTGGATTTGGAGGCAAGATCCTTGGGTTTGCATCTTGGCTCTGCCTCTTACTGCCTCTATGACATTAGGCAAGTCATTTGACCTTTCTCAGATTCAATTTCCTCGTCTTCAAAAGCCGTCTCTCCCAAAATATATTTTGAAGTTGGGTCTGCACTATTAACATTGTTCCATCACTTTGGTAATCCAGACAATAACACAATAGCAAATCAAGACTAGATTTTTAATGTTTGTCAGTTTACTGAAAATTTAGCCATAGGCTGAGGTCCAAACTGGCTCCAACATACTCCTGTTTAAAGTTCCTTCCAGATTTAAATCTCTCATAATATTCAATCTCCTGGAGTCTCAGTTTCTTCATTGAACTATGAGAGGATTAGGTTATATGATCTTTAAGCTATCTCATGGCTCTGATGTTCCATGACTTATTTGCCTGGATAGAGACTCAGAAGGAAAAAGAAAGTTGCATGTCACTTCTCTCTTCTTGTACCAGTGGAGGTGGCCTCATACAGTGACCTCACTTAGATGTCCTTGTGGTATCACAGTGAACTGTATTTGAGGTTTTTAGAGAAAGGAAGATGTCGTTACTATCTTTGTCTGTTTTGCAGCTTGATAAGTTCTCCAGTTGCTTAGAATCCAAACAAAAACAAGATAAGACAAACTAACTAGGAGATGTTCTTAGCAAAATGAAGGAAACGTCCCTTTCTAAAGCAGAAATGGGATGAAGCTCTGCAGTGAACTCTGCCTCAGGCTTCTGCACTGCGGCTGCTTGAAAAGCATGAACACATTGAGGAGATACAGGGTATGGCTGCAGACCTTCAGCTCTCATGCTGGCTGCCCACTCTTGAGGAAGAGCACCTGACCTGCTTCTTTGCAGGCTGACTTGCCATGTTGCACAGGTGCTGGACTTGGGTGAGGAGGTGGTG
Organism: Potorous gilbertii; assembly: GCA_028658325.1. Taxonomy (NCBI): domain Eukaryota; kingdom Metazoa; phylum Chordata; class Mammalia; order Diprotodontia; family Potoroidae; genus Potorous; species Potorous gilbertii. The sequence goes on from CM053770.1 coordinate 561,894,066, forward strand.
CAGCTGGTGACCAGTTGGGTAGGAGAAATGTACTATAGCTCTTCCATGGGAGTAGATGACTAAATTGAGATGCGCTCTGGAGAGTGTTCCAAGCCAGAAAATATTTTTAGAAAGGGAAGGATTCACATGATCCAGCTACACAGTTTGGTCTCTACAACTTTTGGCTCCCCAGAATGGAGGCACCTGGATAATGATACCAGGTGTAAACTGATGATATTCAAGACCAGAAGAAACACAATCAGCCTTATGACCTTGAATGTCTACCAAAATAATTTGAAAGGTTTTTAAGGAATATTTCATCATATAGTGATTTTTTTTTGCCTTTGAATAAAAAATGATAATAAGGTACTAGCAAATTAATCAGGTTTGTCCTTTCCAAATATTTTCTTGAATGTATAGTCGTATTTTGTTTATAAAAGCAATATGACATAATAAAGTGATAGGAAATCAGGAAGATACAGATTTAAATCCTGTTTCTTAGGCTTACAATCTATGTAGTATAGTTTCTATAGTAGTGTCTGTGTCTATATATATATATATATATATGTATGTATAGATATACAATATATAGGTGTATATATATGTGTATGTGTATATCATAATATGTACTATTTATTCATATCCTATATAGATATACACACTATGTAGATACTACTACATATGTGTGTGTTGTGTATACATACTACATATACATATATTATATAGATCTATACACTCACTATATAAAGATATGTACACTATATAGATGCTGTATATATGTGTATGTAGTGTGTGTATATACATGTATATATGGGTATATGTTATGTATATATATTATATGTATATGTAGTAAAAATGCAGTATACATCAATGCAAAATACATCAATGTTTTATATATGTATACACATGCACACAGTATAGGTATATACACATATGATGAAGTTAAGGTAATTTCTAAGTCTCAGTTCCTTCCTAGACAATAATCTCTATAGTGCCTACCTCACTGGGTTATTGTGAGACTTAAACAAGAAAATATATCCAAAGTCCCTCATAAACTTTGTAGTCCTATGTTATTATTTTCTTAAGGATTAGAGGCAAAGGCTTTTAGATTTCCTCTTTCCCACTCCTACTGCCTTCATTCTCTTTCAGGCCCTTATTATCTCTCACCTGGGCTACCCCCACACCATCATGACAAGTTTCTTTTCCTTTAGTTCTCTCCCCTCTACAATCCATCCTTTGCTTTGATGTGTGAGAATTTTTGATCTCTCCTTCTGGCAGCATCATTACCCTACTGAAAAATAAAACAAAGCCCCAAACGATGAAACCTTCAGACATTTCCCATTACGTACTGACTAAAACACGTATGTCTTGGCCTGTCATTCAAAATTCTTCAAAGTCTGCCACCAGTCTACTTCTTCAGCCTTTGCATGTACAACTCTATATTCCACACTGCTCACTATTCATTGCCAGCCTCATCCTTCTCTTCCCTCTTTTCCAGGTCTTCATGTCTACTCTCCCCCATGACTAGTTGATGATCTCTGAGCTAATCCTGCTCTTTCTTGCCTCTGACTTTGCTTATTTTTAGAGTGGGGCGGTGGGGCCATCTAGGTGAGATGACTTTTCCAAGGTCACACAGCTCGTAAGTGTCAAGTGTCTGAGGCCAGAGTTGAACTCATGTTCTCCTGACTTGAGAGCTGGTGCTCTATTCACGGTGCCACCTAGATGCCCCTCCTTTTAGACTTCGTGTACACTGTTCACTGTGGTTGAAATGGTTGCCCCTTACATTTCCACCTTTTGAAATCCTTTCCCTTCTCTTAAGTTCAGTTCAGGGGTTAACCACTTTTATGAAACTTTTCCCTCTGGTTTTCTCTAAGGGTTTCTTAACCTGGAGACAATGAATTTGACTTTTAAAAATATTTTGTTGTTTACTCTCTTAGGGAGAGGAGAGACAAGGGCATGAGGGAGAAAATTTGAAACTCAAAATTAAAAAAAATGAATGTTAAAATTTGTTTTTACATGTAATGGAAAAAATAAAATGCTTTAAAAAATAAAAGTATTTTGGTAACTGTATTTCAATAATTTTTTTCCTTTGTTATCTTATATATTTTATTTTATGCATTTAAAAACAATATTCTGAAATGGGGATCCTCACTGGACTGCCAAAGGAGCCTACAACATAAAAAAAGGTTAACATAAAGGTTTCCTATTGTAAGTGATCTATTCCTCCTTGAAACTAGATCACTTAGAACATCTTCATGCACTTACATAAATAGAATGGCTGTTTTACTGCGTGTATTGCAATTTCTTATGTGCTGGGAACTCCTAATGTGGAAATTGCTTCCTCTAATGCAAGGTGGCAGCTTCCTTGCAATTTTTCATCTTAGTAAGTTGGCTTGTAGTAGGAAAGGTGGTATAGCTAGTACATACCATGGAAGTAGTAGAATTTCTTTTTTTGTCCCTGAGGAAACTGAGACTCAAAAATATGAGTCTAACCTAATGTAAACTTTTTTTTCTTTTTTAAATTTTTATTTTATTTATTTATAAATGTTCTACAATCACTTTCTTAAAATTAAGATTTTATACCCCCACACCTACTCCCCCTATCCCCCTCCCTCCCCATGACAGCATACAATTTTGTATAGGTTCGACATATAC
>CM053770.1:561897199-561996511 GCA_028658325.1 Potorous gilbertii
GGAGAATGGTTTGGAACTATGCCCAAAGGGCTACAAAAATGTGCATACCCTTTGACCCAGAAATATCACTACTAGGTCTATATCCCCAAGAGATTATAAAAATGGGAAAGGGACCCACATGTACAAAAATATTTATAGCAGCACTCTAATGTAAACTTAAACACAGGATTCTATGGTGAGTTTCCAGGCTATCATTCTGGCTCCCTGAAGTCATGATGACAAGGTCTCTCTGTTACAGAAAGATTCTGATTTTAGAGGTACAGGGGAATTTATATCCAGGCCAGGCAGAGGAGAGAACCAGTGGTGTGGAAGGAAAAGAAGCAGATGCTATAATTTAGGAAGGAAACTATTCTTCAGTGATGTTTGGGTCAAGTAGAAATAATGACCCTCTGATAAAAATTGACTTCTATTTCCCCTTGCCCTGTTGCCCTATTTGTAATTCTTATGGTGTTTGAGCTGTTATTTTTGAGAAATGGCAGCAAGGACATATTGCAATAGTAGTGGTTTAACTCCAACGAAAAGTGATTTCATTTGTTGCCCAGTACAGAGGTGAAGAGAGGAGTATTGGAATTTCTCCACAGAATTTTCAGAGCAACTCTTAGGAACGTTGACTCCTTACTTTTGACCTGGTGCTTAGCTTGAATTCATCTTACTCATTCTGGCTCTTCATTTCCATTGAAAAATGAAGCTGAGGATGGAGAAAAAAATAACTAAAGAAAAATCCAAGCAGCGTCAGGAAATGACATTTTTGTCCAGAGAAATAATGGCAGATATTCTCCTGGTGAAGGAAATCTGGTACAGGTATTTTACACATTTCCCTTTGAAGCTTTTATATGGGCACATCTGAGAGGTATTCCCAAGGAGAGAGTCTGAATTTGAGCAAATGTTTGAGGTAAAAACCTTTAAACATCTCTAGAGAAGTGTTGTTTACCTGCTCAGTTGACTGGTGGTAATTGCTAATCTAACAACTAATTTCATCTATGACGATTCCTCACTGAACCTAGAAATCATGTTTGGTCAACTGAAATACAGCTTGAAAATGAGGAAGCAATTGAAAATTAAACTAGTTCTCATAGTCAGAGGTTGGAGAATGAAGCTGAAAAATTCATCAAAGAAACTTTATAATAGGTAATTCTTTATATAGCAGGTATTTAGTTTAAGTCACATTCATAGGGGTGTGAAGTATGGATCAGGGGTGACTGTGCATCTATTCTTTATACAAACCTATGGAATTCTCCTAGCTTTGATTTGGTTTAGTGAGTCATAGATTTCCCAAGATGAGTGATTATTTTTTGGGTCACTTAGTCAACCCTTTTATAGCAAAGGGAACTGAGGCCCCAAGATATTTCTAGGAACTACTCTTCCTTTATAGGTTCATAATTTGTTCAAAATTCATAATTTTATTCAATAATATGTTCATAATCATGATTCCTAATAAATGATATTTTAATTTAGTTCTTATTTAGAAAACATGTAAATTTTATAATGCAAAATTTCCTAATCAACTGTAACCTGTCAGCTTATATCCCAGATTCCAAAAAAAAGTTTTTTTAGATTGCTATCTCTTCCTAACAACTTTTCCTGTCATCATCTAAAAGAACCTCTCTTTTGTAACAAAGATCTTCAATTCAGCTAAGCAAATCAACAGACTGGCCTCATCTGACAACGTAAGTCTCAGTTGCTCATCTCTGAAGCAGAATATAGGAGGCAAGTTTCACCATCATTTGTCCAAAGTCAAGATTGATCATGGCAGTGATCAGGATTCAGAAATCTTTAGGTGTTTCTCTCCTTTTGAGATACCGTGGTATCATGCAAGTTTCAGGCTCTGCTTACTTTGATTATTCGAAAAGTATTTACCAAGTGCCTACTTCCAGACACTATTCTAAGCTCTAGGAACACAAGGATAAACAGGAAATAATCCTTGTCCTCACTGTGTCTGTTCACATGAATCTTCCCAAGTTTCTCTGATTTCTTCATGTTCATCATTTCTTACAGTGCAATAATATTCCCATTACATTCATAGACCATAATTTGTCTAGACATTTTCTAATCTGTGATCATCCACTTTCCTTACATGGTTTTACTATCGCAGTAATTAATAATTTAAATATTTTTTGTGTGTATATATATATGTGTGTGTGTGTATATGTGTGTGTGTATGTATGTATATGTATATATATATATGTATGTATATATGTAGGATATGTCTTTGACCAGAGAGTAATCATTTAATCACAGGATAATTGTCTTTCTGTCTGTCTCTCTGTCTAGTTGTAAATATATGTTGAGGTAAACATAATCATGGTCATTTCTTTTTCTCGAGTGGAAAGATTTGCCCAATAATTCAATGTCCACATTTTACCAACCAAGAAAACTTAAACCATAATAGTAGAGTATATCATTCTTTTGGTGTAAGATTTAGTGTCTTTTTAAAGCCTGTTTGTTGTCTAGACTGTCCTTGTATTCTCTGGTCTAAGAAATAGGAGGCACAACAGATGATATTAGAAATGAAAAACACACCAGATGACTTTACCTTTGCTTTCAAAAGTCTTTTATCAGTTCATTATTCTCAATTTCACTGCTGACATATAAAGTTTATGTACTAATAATTACACCCTAACAAACCTAAAGTGTTCCTCAGTATTACCTTTGGTTAAAAAATTTTGGTTAAAAGAAGTGAACAGGCTAAATGCATATTGTTTATTCCCTTAAAGCTAGTGGTTACATGATCATGGAGCCAGAAAAACATCTGACTGACTAATACAAGAATGACCAGGCTTAAATGTGTTTTAGGACAATCCAAGCTTGTCTGTATCCTTCAGATTTATGGTCTCCATGAGTGATTAACTATACCATGAGAAAGGAATTTCTTAATTGAATAGGTTCTAAATACAATAAGAGAGTTGACAGAGTGTTGATTAAAATTATAACTCAGAACATCTGCATTTTCTGTATCATAGTAGATAATATAGTACATGTCCACAAGATAATAAAAAAGTCCCACTATTCAAGATAGTGTCTCAAGTTCAGGGTGTCCCAAGGAATGCTAAGTCAGCCCCATCTAGACTTGTTTACATAGGAAGAGGTATTCTCTGAGTTTACTTCAGAGAACAAAGAGACTGTTGGGTCTAGGCTCTTCTTAATTCAAACTCTGGACTTTATTAAAAGTCCAAAAATGATATTAAATATTATCACTTTCTAACTGAATATCAGGATTTCCCCAAAACTATCATTGGTTATCTTGAAAAAATAAATTATTTTCATTTGCACTGGTAAAACCAATAAATATTTGTGAGCTATATTGTTTTCTTTGAGATCATATATTCATAAAACTTAGAGTGGGAAGGAGGCTTAAAGATCATCTGGAAAAGAGCCCCCAAGAATTCAGTTGACTTACCCAAGGTCACTCAGGAAGTAAGTTACAGAGCCAGGATTTAAACTCAAATCTTCTGACCTCAAATTCTTAATTCTTTTTTATTACCTTCTAAAAAGCCAAGGAATCTCAAACCAAAGAGCATTTTCTTTAATGTTTAGCTTCTACCTTTTGCCAAAAGAAATTAAATTTACCAGAAAAGTCACATAAATGTTATGATGTAATAAATATATTTTCTTCTATGTATTTTTTAAAACAGTTTCCTGACAGTGTTTTTAAAGGCAAAGCTTGATGTGAATCATGATGCCTTATTACTAGGTCCTCCTACTCACGATTGCTTAATTGTAAGCCTTCTAGGCTCACCTTCATAAACTTTAATGAGGTACTGGGCTCCCTAATGGTAATTACCATTCCTTTGCTGTCCATCAGCGTTGCCAGCAGGAGAGAAGACAATGAACCCTTTACATTTTCTGAGAATCTAGAAGTAGGGCTAGCAATGCCTACCTCTAGGTTCTGGAGACGCAAAAGGCAATTCCTAATGAGAAGAAAGTATCCTTGTCATTTTAAAAATTTGATAATGTTGAAGCCTCTTCCTTGCTTGTGCTTTCTGTGCCTGACTTTTCGAAATTCATTCTGTTAATGAGGAAAGAGGCAAAACAAAACAAACAAGCAGAACTTCCAGGAAATGAATTAATATCATTCCTGTAAAGCTAGAAAGGACACCAGAGGCCATGAGTTGAAATCCTTCTCATTTTAGAGATCAAGAATCTAAGGATCAGAATGGTTAACTGACTTTTCACAAGTCACACAGACAGTTAAATTTCAGAGATGGAATTTGAACCCTGGCCCTCTGACTCCACAGCGAAGAGAATTACTGCTGGACAATGCTGCCTCCTTCATGGCTTTCTTTAACTGATTCTTAGCCAGTGAAATTTTCCCCCTTTGTCAATCAATCAAAAAGAATTCATTTAAGTGCCTACTATATACCAGGCACTGGGGATACAAAGGTAGTACTTACCATAGTTCCAATGAACTATGAACGCTTAAAATAATGAATACTTAAATAATATAATAATAAATATACTGAATAAAATAAATATTTAAATAATATAATAAACATAATGAATAAAATAATGAATGCTTAAAAGTTCTTGTTGATGATTGTCGATTCTTGTGTCTATTTTATTCTTGTTCAGTTGTTTTAGTCATGTACAACTCTTTGTGACCCCATTTAGGGTTTGTTTTTTTTTTTTGGCAGAGATATTGGAGTGACTTGCCATTTCCTTCTCCAGTTCATTTTTACAGAGGAGGAAACAGGCAAATAGGGTTAAGTGACTTGCCCAAGGTCACACAACTTGTAAGCTTTTTTTTAAGGCTGGATTTGAACTGTGGTGTTTCTGACTCCAAGCCTGGCTACACCACCTAGGTGTTATCTATTTTACAATCAGATACAATCAGGTGTAATTACCTGGATAATGTGCAGTGGTGCTAACTTTGGGCTGGACTTTTATTTCTTAAGAAACTTTCTGGGGTAAATTGCACATGAAATAATCATATAATCCTTGTCCATTGTCTAAGTTTGAAGTTTATTTATATAGTAAGGAAAGGCAAGGCTAGCTGGTTTTCTAGGTGTCCCTAGGTAGGCTGTGCCTGATTCACTGAGGTCCGCAGTCTAGTCTTTTACTTTGCCAATTCACAAATTTGATTGTATTAGTTTTCCCTTTCATTAGGCTATGGAGAGATGATTCATGTTAACAGAATTTATAAAAGACTAGTTTATACTTAAGATGTCAATTTATTAATTTTAAGTAATGTGAATGATACTTTTTCAAGACTAGAATAGACATCTCTGCTATTCAGGCTATTATTTTCCCAGTATTGAGGTACCCAGGAAATAATAAATAGAAGGCTGCTTGACAAAAATAGATTGGAGTCGCTGAGCATGGGATGTTTCATCTACCCTGTGTTGCAGCCTAAAGAGCTGTCTTACTCCACTATAAAGAACATCTTTCTTTTGGTCAATCAGTCAGAGCTATACTATCTTCCTTGTTTGATATTTAGTGTCAGTTAAACTGATACATTCTTTGTCTGTTGCTCTATATTTCCTGACTGCATGAGGGCTGGCATCCTTTTGTTTGCACCTTTGCACCTTTGTCATATTATCTCATTTTCCTACCAAATCAGTTTCAAAGTTACAGATTTTCTTTGAATACATTTTAGTTTAGCTTCTTCCAGGTGACATGTTAGAAAGTACCTTGATCTTGTCACAAAAATGCATTCTATTTAAAGATATTTCTTGTAAATCCTTCCATGTTATATGTATTCTAAAATGTCATTATTGACACTTCCTAATTTGACTTATTCTTTCTAGGTCTTTGCCCAAACAAACTCTTAATCTTAGGGTCTTAAAGCATTGACTAGAATTCCAAACATAAATTTAGAAATTATTTCTCTCCTAAATCACAGTTTTCCCTATTTAAACATGGTTTTTGTTGCCATATCTTTTTTTAAAAAAAACAATATTTATGTAACACTTCTTATTTACCAAAGACTTAATAAGTAAGTCCTTATTAACTGAGAGACTACAAGGATTTTGTTTCAGAGTATTTTATTTTGAAGTTGTCTTTAACCCAAAGAGGTTAACTAAGACTTGCCAGATATTGCGCAATGCTAGAGGTAGGATTTGAATTCAGGTCTTCCTGACTTCAAGTTTAGTTTTCTATCAGCTATACTATTCTTCAGTAAAAAAAGTACTAGACTTAAAGTCAGAGAAACTTGGGTTCGGATTCTGACTCTAACACATTGTAGCTGTATATTATACATACATATACAGTATTTATAGAATACCATATAACAATTATCAAGTAGTTAGTTTTTCTTCTTAAAAGTCAAAGTCTATAGTTATTGGGACTATTAAAAAAACCTAATTAAATAAACAAAAACAATATACATATTCATGATGCAAATCTACTTATTAAGAGGACAGTTGTAAATAAAATATCATCTATTGCTTTCAATTAAACCAGTCTATTCACATATTTCTGTTGCATAGTATAAAATCCCCCACATAGATCTCATTTTGAATATATGCAATCAGTTTGGTTTATTCTAGTTCCTAGTTTGTGATCTCATGAAGAGTCATTTAATGTGTTTTCTCCTATTAGTTTCCTTCTGTTTTCTACTATCTTATATGGCCACCCTTTTGTCTCTGGAGCAAGGGTTATAGACTCTTGGTGTGTGTGCTGTAAACCTCTTTAGCAGTCTGGTGAAGCCTATGAACCCCTTCTCAGAAGAATGTTTTTAAATGCATGGAAAAAATATATATGGAATTACAATTACAAAGGAAATTAATTATATAGACAATTATAAAAAAGAATCCATCAAGGACCTCCTATTAAGGACCTGTTCTAGAGGCTTAGAAGAGACCTTGTACTTTCATGTTCTATTCTAAATCAGTCTGTCAGGGCTGGGGAACCTGTGGCCTCAAGGTCTCATGTGACTCTCCAGGTCATTCTGTGAAGTTTGGATTCAGTCAAAGGGCTGCACTTGAGGACCTAGAGGGCCACATGTCACCTCGAGGCCATAGGTTCCCCACCCCAGTACGTAGCAGGTTCTCAGTGGCAACATAGTATAGTGGGTAGAATACAAACTCCATAAAGACAGGTTTGAGTCCAGCCTCTGACATAGTGGGTACATGATCCTGAACAAGTCACTTGAAATTTTAATTCCTCCAGGAAATACCCTAAATTCCAGAGGGGATATCAGTTTTCATTGAGTAAAAGTAGTGTCTTCTTCATCAATTCTAAATATTAATGAAATCATAAGTCCAGTCTGCTCCTCCCCACCATTATAAAAATTGGTATTACATGTAATACCAGAGAGAATCTGATGAAGATCTTGTGCCATTCAATGAGTTAATTTGGACTAATATTTATTAAGTATCCATTGTATATAAGGTATTTGTTGGTTTCTGTGAAAGTATGTATGTATATATGTGTACGTACGTGTGTATGTATGTATGTATGTATGTATAACCCAATTCATGCCCAAAGTGGGTTATTGGGGGATATCTCTGAATGTATGACTATTTCCTTAATCTCATCACCCTATCAGTTAAGTGCTTACTTTATCCAGTTATAATTTTGACTATAATGCAAAAGATGCACTGTACAATTTCTCCCCTCCCAATTGAAGGTAATAAAGTATGTATTGGCTCTAGCAATATTATCATTGATACTTAAGCAGACAAGATGTAAACACTTGGACCCAAACTATTCTAACCCCAGAGCATGTAGATTGACCACAAAATAGTGGCCAAATTGTTCTAGAATAAATATGACTTTCCTTCAAATCGCATAAGTGACTTTATTTATTCCTGAGAGGTTACCTCCCTGGTCAGTTTGGTAATTTTTAGCTTTAGGACCCCAACAAGGAGAAAAAGCTCCTTAGCAACAAAGAAACATTAACTACTGGAAGCTTAAGGTTCTTTCCAATTTTTAGTCTATATTTCCCCTCACAAACAGATAGACAAAACAGTAAGGAGGAATTAAGGATTACTTGAGTTCTACAAGTGTTCAAACAGTTCTTGGATGATTGTGTAAGGGATAAGGTAGAAAGAATTCATTGCAGGAGGCTCTAGATGACAAAGGGAAATAAATGACTGTTTGAGTCTTTTCCAGCTCTGAGAAGCTATAATTTGAGGAATTTCTACATAGTTCAATCAATTATTCTTTCCATGTACAAGTATGGATAAGTATTACATGTTTTCTTTTTGTCAGTAATTAAATGGCCCAATGTCTTGGTGAAGGAACTAAGGATCTCAAGAATCTCTTCCTTGACCTTGTCAGTTTCTTGGATAAAGGCATAGATGATATGCTCATCAGATTGGCAGAAGACAAAGCTCAGAGGGATTGCTAACTAGTCGATGACAAAGACTAGTTCCAAAAAAGATCAACAAGTTAGAGAATTGGCTAAAATTGATGAGGCAGAATTCAATACAGATAGATGTAAAAACTACTTTAGTGGGTAAAGGAAGAATAGCCAGATGATAACTAGCAGCCGTTACTCTTTTTGCTATGAATTTTCATCCTGTAGCTCAATCTAATTCCTGCTGAGTCTGGGGATATAACCCTGAACTCATACTCTTCTGTTCTAGAATTAATAAATAGAGGGGTCTGGAGATTCAGATTTAAACTTTGGTACAAAAAAATCAATTTCACAAATAAAAAGTTAGGGAGGCATGATTAGAGAGTATTATTTTGGGAAAAGACTGAGGTGTTTTTAGTGGACCTCAAGATCAAAATGAGTCAGAAATGTGAGGTGGAAATAAAAAAAAAACCTAATGCAATCTTGGGTATCATTCTGAGAGGCATAGCTTCTAGTAATGGGGAGGTGATAGTCCCACCATACTCTGCCCAAATTAGACTGCATCTGAAGCATTGTGTTTAGTTCTGAGCACCACAATTTAAGGACATTAAGACATTGTAAAATTTTCCAGAAAAGAGCAACCAAGATGGTGAAAGGTCTTGAGTCCATAACATGAGGACGTTGCTGCTGTTGTGCAGTTGTTTCAATCATGTCCAAATCTTTGTGATCCCATTTGGAGTTTTTTTGGCAAAGATACTCCAGTGATTTGCCATTTCTTTTTCCAGCTCATTTTATAGATGGGGAAACAGAGGCAAAGAGGTTTCTATGACTTCACCAGGGTCACATAGCCTGTAAGTATCTGAGGCCAGATTTAAATGTAAAAAGATGAGCCTTTTCGATTCCAGGCCCAACACTCTATCCATGGCACCACCTGGATGCCCATGACATGAGAATTTGTTGTTTAGTCATATCCTGCTCTATGAGACCCCAAGGACACCAGGCCCTTCTATCCTCCACTATCTGTCAAAGTCTGTCCAAGTTCATGTTCACCGTTTCCATGATACTATCTATCAGTCTTTACAGTATCAGACTTCCTTTTGTCACCAGACACATTTGCAGCTGAGTTTTCCTTTCAGTTTTGACCCAACTGCCTTATTTGTATTTCTACTTGCATGTGTCATCTACTCTTCCCCAGTAATGTATTAGACACCTTCCAAACTGAGGGGCTCATCTTCAGATGTTTTCTCTTACAGTTTTTCTACTGTCCATGGACTTTTCCTTGGCAAAGATACTGAGGTGTTTTGCCATTTTCTTCTCCAGTGGATTACCTTTTGTCAGAACTCTCCACTGTGATCTGTCCATCTTGGGTAATCCTTCATGGTATATAGCTCATAGTTTCATTGAGCTATGCATGCCCTGACAGAACAAGACAGTGATCTAAGGTAGAGATGTGAGAATAGATGGAGAGAATGAGGATGTTTAGCCCAGAAAAAGAAATGACTGGGGTCAGCTTGATAACTATCTTCAGATGCTTGAAGTATGTGGTGTGGAAGAGTGATGACTTCTGTTTGATTCTGGAGAGTGGGGCAGGGCAGAGACAGAACAGTGGTTGAAAGTTACAAAGAGTCCAAAGTCAACTTTCTAACAATTAGAACCTTACAACAGTAGCATGGGCTGCCTCTGTGACCTTTTTTTGGGGGGGTGGGGGAGAGGAGGTCCTCCAATAGAGGCTGGTTGACTCCTTATTGGGTTGTGTCTTTGTGAGGACTCCTTTCATGTCCATAGTTTGCATTGCAGAGGTCCTCTCCAGCTCTCAAACCCTGTGATTCTGTGACTCATCTCATATTTCTTCACTAGAATCTTGATCAAGCAGATGAGGTCAGCTCTGCCTTCGTATACCCAAAATGGACTAACATCTCTGGGCCAACAGCAACCCCTTAGACACCAATATGATTTTATATTTTTGATTTGTGATCCACTTGAAAGTAGGCTGGGGAGTTGGTTTAAATCAGAACCTTCAGATCTCTTCCCTGGGGATTCTAGAACTGGCCTCATCCCATCTGTCCAGGCTGAGGGGGAATTGGATTGACCTCTAGGAGGGAGATTTCTTACAAAGTGAGTAACCGCTGCTTGTCATCATCCTTGCACACTGAGGCAGTCTCTTCCACTGGGCACTGTTCCAGGCTATCCCTGGGGAATGACAATCTAAGGACTCTGTTGTCTGCACAGCATTCAGCCTGGGGTAAAATGCCGACAGCATGAATTTAAACCCTGTTTTAAAAGGACATTATTAGGAAGCCTTTAAAATATAACAACTTTCAACCCTCTGTGACAGTGTCTGCCAGATGATGATGTCAAACCTAAAACAGTCCCTCGGGGAAGTCAAAGGCAGAGGCAAGTACCGTGTAGACTTTGTGATTTGAAGACAGGATCAGCTGTTCTATTTGGGTGGTGCTTCCTGACATTCTGACCTGGCTTCCCTCAGTTCCATTGTACATTGAAATGTGTAAGACATGAGTCGGCATGAACATGTAGAAATCCAATGCACAATTCAGCTTCAGGTGGTGGCTACTTTGTTAAGATGCTGTAGGCTTGTTGGGCACTGCCAAGGAGAACCTAGTTTTTTTTAGGTCAGTCTTTTTTTTTTTGAAAGGCAGTATGCTTTTTCCTTCTGGTGTGCTAGGACATGGAAATGTGAACAAGATACTAGTGTTAATAAAGAGGAAAAAAATAAGCAATATGCCTATTGATGACTCTTGTAGAATGATCAGTGACAATTTTGCTTATTGTGAACAGCCTCTTTTGAATCAACCTCTTTCTTGTCCTCTGCTGCATTTGACAGTCTCCTCCTGGAGACTCTCTTCCATCTAGGTTTGCATCACACTGCCCTTCTTTTGTTCTCCTTTCCCCTGATTGTTCCTTCTGAGTCTTCTTTGCTGAATCATCATTCAGATCAAATCAAGTTACTCAACATTTATTTTTAAAGATTTTATTTCCCCCCTAATTACATGTTAAAACATTTTTTAACATTTATTTTTCTTCTTAATGTTTTGAGTTCCAAATTCTATCCTAGCCACCTTCTTTTCCCTTACCACTCCCAGAGATGGTAAGCAATTGGATATAGGTTATACATATGCGATTATATACATTTCCATGTCAGTCATTTTGTACAAGAAGACAAAAGAAGAAGAATGAAAGTGAAAAATAACATGCTTCATTCTATATTCAAACAAGGACAGTTCTTTCTCTGCAGGTGAAAATTATTCTTCATCATTAGTCATTTGGGATTGTCTTTAACTAGCATTTATTAAGCATTTGCTATGTGCCAGATACCGTGTTAAGCTTTGGGGATAGAAAGGCAAAAGACCCCCAATTTCTACTCTCAAGAGTGGTCTAAAGGGGAAGGCAACTTGCAAGCATTTATGTACAAACAAGATACATACAGTCATCATGACCCCAATTGTGAGTGTGTACCCAAAGGCTCACACCCAAAGGCTCTGTCCAAAGCCCTTCTCTCTTCTCCCTCTATTCTCAGTCACTCGAGGACTTCATTATCTCCCATGGATTCAGTTGTTATCTCCACGCAAATGATTCCCAGATCTGTAGGTCATAATCTTGTCTCTCTCCATAGCTTCAGTCCTCCATCATCAATTATCTAGGCAGCATGATGGATACAATACTGAACTTGGGGGTCAAGAAGACCTTAGTTCAAATTCTGGTTCATATACTTAGAAGTGTGTGACCCTGAGCAAGTCATTTAATCTCTTTTTGCCTCTCTTTCCTCCTATCTAAAATTGGGGTAAAAACAGCACTTGTCATTGTGAGAATCAAATGAGATGATATTTATAAAACACTTTGCAAACTTAAAGTGCTATATAAATTATATTGTTTCGATTACTGGTCTTATATCACTCCCATTAGGCATTTGAACTTAGCGTTTTATAAGGCATCTCAAGCTCAACATGTCCAGAACAGAATTATCTTTCGCTCCAAATCCACTCTGCTTCTGAACTTTTCTGTTCAATCTTCCATTCATTCAGATTCACCACCTTGGGGTCATCCTAGGCTCCTGACTCTTTTACCCATATATTCAATTAGTTACTAAATCCTGTCCATTCCATCTCCTCTATATCTCTTGTATCCATTCCCTTTCAGTCATATAGCTACCCCCAGTTACTAATACAGGCTTCCTCAGAAGTTATCTTATGTCTCCGCTGCAAATGCTGATGTGTGTATAACTTTGTCATCCCAACTGGAAGGGAAGGGAAGAGATAGTGCCTGGAACATAGAAAGCTCTTAAAAATTATTGATAGATTGATAGCAAAAGTTTCCTGAGCTTAACCTAAATACAAATCTTGGTTCTAATATGCTGCGTAACCACATTGCAATAACTTGGCTTTCTGAGCCTATATTTCGGTATCTGCAAAAAAAGAAAATATGTGTATTACCTAAAGCTTAAGTTTTCAGGATTGCTGAGGAAAGGGCTCTGTAAACTTGAATGTGTGACATAGCTATGAATTGTTTATCATCATCACCATCATCATGGTGATACAGTGATTATAGTGAGTAACAAACCACCAAGGTTCCAAACATCTTTGGCATTGCCAAGGACATTGGACTTGAGATCAGAAAACTTGAGCTCCCATCTTGACTTGATTGATAAGCTATGTGATCATGGAATCTCTCTGAGTTTTAGCTTGTTCTTCCCCATTGGTAAAATGACGGTAATATTAATTGCACCACCTATGTATGCACCACAGGGTTATTATAAGTGACAAATGAAATAGTACATCTAGAGCGTTTGGTAAACCACAAACTGCTGTACAAACACAAATTGCTATCATTCATAGTTGATATAACAATAACTAGCATTTATATGGTACTTTAAGTTTGTACATAGGCTTGCATACATTATTTCACATGTTCCTCATAATGACCCTGGGAAATAGTTGCTATTATTTAATCTGCACTTTACGGATGACAAAACAGAGGCAAACATTAAATGACTTGCCCAGGGTCTCATAGCTAGTGTCTGAGATAGGATTCAAACAAACTCATATTCCAACCTCCAAGTCTAATACGCTATCTTCTGCACTACCCTGTTGCTTCTATTGGTTGGTTTCATTAAATGAATTTCATTTAAAAATCCTAGGTCTGCAACAGGTAGTCATGGAATTAGGGAAGAAGGAACTTTCCATACCCTTTTTAGTTTAATATTAGATTGAAGATAGGACCTAGAATGCCATGGCAGGAAAGCTAGATATAGCTCCATAGCCATACAGGTGATTGGGGAGCCAGGACCACAGAACAATTAAAGAGAAGATATAGTACAACAGTGCATCAGAAACCAGGTAGGAAGGCAGATGTCAAAGCGCAAAAACCAGGTGGTGGTCAGAGCACAGCAGGGAAATAACTGCTATAATGAATGAATTTGATTACCATCTTTTATAAGCATTAAATCATACAAACTGGATAATCAGCAATCACTTAAAAATACATACTGTGTGTCAAGCGCTGGCTAAGCAGATAGTATAGCAGAAAATCATTAAACTTTAAGAGGATCTGTTCATATTCTGACTCTGGCACTACTTGTGTGGCCACAGGTAAATTGCTTTATCTCTCTAAGACTCAATCTCCTTATCTGTAAAATGGGGTTAAGTATATCTACTTAACACATAATGTTATCATGAGGAAAATACTTAAAAGCCTAAATAAATATGACATTATTGTTGATGTTACAGTGATCATATAGTAATGTGGTGATAAAGTAATAGTATAGTAATATGATAATTTAAAAAATAACCAAAGGTCCCCAAATATTGAAGAAGGTACTCCTGGCTAGAGTGGAAAGTGAGAGCCTCTAAGGACAGTTTCTGATCTCTTGGGTTTTCACTTTTATTTTTTTTTAACACTAGCATGTCAAATGAATGTCATTTTCCCCAACCCCAGCTTTTGTCTTTATTCAGTTTTAAAAATTGCATTCTAGAGAATCTTCTAAAAATAATCATTTGAGTTCCTATGCCATTATTGCATTCCGTCAGCCCTCTTTGTTTCCTATGGTAAAATTTAATGAATTTGATGTATTTACTACATTCATTGCTAAGAAGTTATTTATACAGACATCCCTCTTTTTCACCCCTCACAAATAGAAGAAGCAACAATAGATGAACTTTTCAAGTAAAATCCTTGTGTATGTGTGTGTGTGTGTATTTCCTACATATAGTAATGCATTTTCCCCTGTCAAAAATGGAAGCTATTTATTATTCTTTCAAAACTTCAAGGTAGTTTAATTAGTAAATGTAATGGATTTTTATTAGATTGAGAAGTAAGTATTTAACCATTCTCATTCCCTCTATGCACTAAGCACAATGGACCAAGCAGGTTTGTATTTTACTAGAGGAAAACTTGATCCCTTTCAATTTCTGGCTTTTTATAAACTATATATAAATGTAACTTTTTTTTTGCACAGTAGATCTGTTGCCCCAAAATTGGTAGTTCATTTTAACTTTCCCTAGATGAGCACACTATTTAAAGAGATCCTCTGTGATTTCTATTGTAATATGAATATTCCCCAAATTATATGTTTTTATATTCAGTTTTCATTACTTTTATAAAGAGAAGAAATGTCCACATTGCAAACATTTATCTAAGTCAGAGTTGCTTCTCCTCTTCCCCTTCTCCCCGATCATATCCAGCTTATTTCTGTTTCTCTTATTTCCCATAAACATTTATATTATCTGTCAAATCTAATAGGTCTTTTAATTCATAGCATTCCAGTGAGTTAAAGCCCTTAGGGAAGCTTTCAAAGTTATAGTTCTATAAACAATAACAAAGAATGACTTTTCAGATGGCTGGTTAGTAGCATTGTTCCAAGAGTTTCCAAATTGATAATAGAGCAAGGCAGGTAGCATTGGAAAATGGAACATTTTAGGCCTCTTAATATCTCCTTCCTTTTTCTGTAATCTTTTTCCTTTCTTTTTTTTCTCTCAGCTGAAAAAAACCAAACATGGTCCACTGCCTTTTTTCTCCCCTTAAGTAACAGGGTACATAACTCAGGCAATATATTATATTTATAGAACTGAAACTCTAGCTGAGAACGCAGCCCTTAGGAAGAGGCCCCCTTTAGAGTGCATTTCAATTAATGAGGTTGAAGAGACAGGTTTTGCAACAACTAGTGAGTTTAGTTCAAGCTGATGAAATGAAGGGAAGTCAACATTTCTCATGTGAGCTGATTTTTGGGTACTCCTCTCCTTACTCTGTCCTGCCAATTGCAATATATAAGGAGACATAATTCCCAGACTTCAAGAGGGGATTTTCATAATTACATGAGTACTTAGAATTCTAAGAAAATAGCGATAAAAATGCTTAGCATTTGTCCTTTTGTGTTGACCTTTTCCTGGGCTTTTAATCCCCTTTAACAGCTTTCAGGAGTTTGGTAGATTTCATATCTGGAAAAAACCTTTTTTGTCCATGTTAAAGGTTCTATCAATCTTGTTCTCCTTGTAGAGAATGGATAGAAAATTTGACTTCAAAAAAGATGCCCACCACAAGCTGCCTCATGTTGTGTTCAGATTTAATGAAGTTGTAGGCTAACGTTGTTTCCCTATAAATCGTCCTCTCATTTTTTGTGGCCTAGAGCACTTGGCATCAGTAGTTCTTGCTGGCATGCCAGCTTGGCCTTCAATGGTCTGGGAAGAAGAGAGCAAGTGAAAGAGGCAGGTAGCATCTGTCTTTTGTGTGCCCCCGGGGCAGGCAAGCAGCAGAAGGGAAAGTACTTGGGAAATTAAATGTCAGACTCTCTTATGATATAGTGTATTTAGGAAATGTGAACTGTAGGAACCCTTAGTATATGAGAAATATAGTTTCATAGAGAGGGTTAGGATGGGGCTTGATTTTAAGTTCATGAGGTTAGATTTTAATCCCAGTTCTCTTACTTAGTACCTGTATAATTTTAGGCAAGTCAATAAAGTTTGAATTGGCCTGTTTGCTCATCTGTAAAATGAAGAATTTGCAGTGGGTTATCTACATGAGCCCTTCCAGATTGACTATGAAAATATTCATAACCTAGAAGTCATCCAAGATAAAAATTATGCTTCATTTTAATAAAATGTGCATATTTATACTTATGTGTATATATAGGTATCATTTGCATATGCATACACATGCATATCTATATGTACATAGACACATAAGTAGATTATATAAGTGAACAGCATGTGCATATGTGTATATATGTATATATATGTTTATGCATAGACATAAGCATTTATATGTATTTATATATTTTATAATTATAAAATATAAAAATATGTAATTTATATATATGTATAATTTATATATATTTGTGCATATATTTATGCATACAGATCACATATATAAGATATGCTGCTCATATATATTCAACCCACTCCTATATGCATATGTATGTACATGTATGTGTATATATGTATGTATATGCATATTGCATGTGTGAGAGAGAGAAGGGAAGGTTAGAGTAGGGCATGGGAGGGGGTGGTGGGGAGGAAGAGCAGGCAGCTTATCAAGAACTGGACTGTCAGGAAGATTGCAGTTCAAGGTTCAAGTCTCACCTCTTACACTGGCTATGAGACACCAATCACTTAACTCTCGATGTTGCAGACAACTCTCTGACTACAAATGGCTGAACATGTGCCAATCTACATTTGTAGAGGGAGTTCCATATTGTAATCTCCCTGTACTGATGAAATCATATTCGGTCAAAAAAAAATCCTATAAAATGGTAAGGAAAGTGACAGGGAAATGACCTGGCTCAGTGGGGGAAAAAAACAAAACCTTTTTGACATGTGAACCAGATAATCTGGATTCTATTCTTGTCTCTTCATATACTCTCAGTTTTGCCTTCGGCAAATCCTTAGTTTGGATTTGAAATGCTTCGACTGTGAATTATGAGGATTAGACTAGATGATGTTATTCCAGGTTCACGTTGCTTTCTTCCACTTTTTTCATTATCATATAATATGTGATCTCATCCATATGGATATGCCCTCCAATGGTAGATAAATAATAATCCAACACCCTTCCAGTCCAAATGATTTTTGTCCATGTTCTCCATTAAATCCTCCAGAGGGCACTTACCTAATGGTAGGTTCCAGGCTACATTCTGTCATCATTGTCTGTCTGTAGTGACGGCTAGCTGTAGGGGCTATCCTTGGCAATCATACAGTAGAACCGTAAGGGTCACAGATATTCTTCATCAAGTTGGGTTTTCTTGTTTGGATATTTAGGCCAAAATCTTTAGTGATTATGGATCTCATTCTAGGACTTGAAGTTTTCAGTTACAATGTTATCCATAGACAGGAGTATCTGGATTATTTTACCATCTTTTTTTGTTTAATTCACCTCTTTATCAGACATCTTCTTTGGCAATAGCAAATACCTTTGATCATATGACTCCCTGTCAAATAGTCTGCTGGATATCAATAAAGAACATCATTAAGAATCTATTTTTAAATCTTGAAAGGAATCATATCATTTTTATATATGTATGGGAATCTATTTCTTCAAGGGGAGCCATTAAGATGATATTTTGCTGTATTGAATCAAGTTGTTTATAATCAATAAACAGGAAACATCATGGCATCTTGTATTTCCAGTATCTTTGGTCAATTTTATGACTGTAGAAATATTATAGTTGGAGAAAGCCTGCCTATTCCCTTCTCATGTTCTTATCAATGATATCCTTGACACATGTACATCTTTATTCTTATAAATATTTTATAGAGATAAAGAGTATATACCTATGATTTCAGTAGTATAAATAATTCTCAACTAAGAAAACTCCCTCTAACAATACAAACCAGCACCTTACTTGCAAATGTGTAGTGTTGGAGCACTGAGAGCTGAAGTTCCTTGCTTAGAGGCTCATAGCTAGTGTATGTCAGCGGGAGGACCTGAACCTATGTCTTCCTAACTTCCTGGTTGATATGTCTATCCATTATACCATGCTACTTCTCAGGTTTTCTACAGATGGGAAAGTAAGCATAGAAGTGAGTTGTTATTAATGATAATATTATCCTGATTAACCTTTTTAAATAGTGGTGATGATCCCTAGCATTTACATAGCACTTCAGATGTTATCTCATAAATCCTATGAGACAAGTATTGTCACTGTCCCCAATTTGTAAATGAGAAAACTAAAGGTTGAAGAAGTCAAATAACTGGTCCAGGGTCACACAATTAGCTAATAAGAGTTTAAGGCAGAATTCAAACTCAGCTCTTCCTGGCTTCAAGTCCAACAATATGTTTACTGTCCTCTTATCTAGAGCATTCAGAATTTTACCCTTCAATCTACTATGCTTCTTTCCCAATCAGAACTACAAGAAAGTAGGCTTTACTTTGGTCCCAAATAAGCCAAACAGAGGAAGTTGTAAAACTAGTCTTTTAATAAAACCAGAAAAGGCCATGCCAATTTCAAAGTAACATTCTGTAAAACAGGGTGTAAAAAGGTGCCTACTAGAAAAAAAAGGGGGGGACACAGAGAAACGCTAGTGATTAAGTAAAAATTAAAGCCAACTATTATAATACCAATTATAAGTAAAATTCAGAACATACTGGCTAGGTATTGTGTGTGTAAGGTCTTTGGGAAAGCCTTTGCTGACCAACCAAACTGAATGTTAAAACATTTATAGAAGCTGTTGTTTGGTTTTATAGTTTCTACAATAAGCACTATTTTTATCCACTACGGTCGCCTGATGTATCATCATGACTGTGGAGGTGACCCTGGATTCTTGATGGCAATGCCAGTATAGTACTAGCCTCCAGCTTAGGGAAATGGAAGGGTTTCTAGTATGGGCCCAGTGACAAATGGTCTATTAATGAGACTCAACCCAACAAAGTTCTTTACAGCTCATTACCAGGTTGACTGCAGTTTTTCTTTGGCCACAACAACTCTCTAACCTATGGAAGGGTTATCATCTGCACTGCTGGGGGAGTAACCCTGAAGGTGCATCTGTGCTGGAGGTTGCTGAAAGAAGTCATAGAGTGGTACGAGGAAGATAATCTGAATTTGGGGCCATTCAGATTTGTATCAATCACTGACTTTTCCATTAACCACTAGAAGCTAGAGGAAGAACTAATATGGTTTTCAAAGATTATGGATGTCCATTTTTAGTTTTTGGGTAACTGGGAAATCACTAATCCCTTTACATGTCTTAGTTTCTTGTTCTATTGAACTATTTTTTTTTCTTTTCACCACCTTGGGAATGAAAGCTGTTTTTATTGTTGATCTAATGCATTCCCCTTTGGCCCATTGGAAATCAGGAAGATTCATCATCATGAATTCACATCCAGCCTCAAACATTTGCTAGTTGTGTGACAACTGGACAAGTCATTTAACCCTGTTTGCCTCAGTTCTTCATCTCTTAAATGAGTTGGAGAAGAAAATGGCCAACCACTCTAGTATCTTTTCCCAGAAAACTTCAAATAGGTTCATGAAAAGTTAGACACAGCTGAAAAACAACTGAACCATAAAAGATCTTGACTACCTCTGATTATCAGTGACTTAAAGAAATATGGTATCAGTACTAATCATTTTTTACTTAAACTCTTGACTACTTTGAAAACCCTGGGTCACCTTCATGTAAAGTAAGGAATTAGTGAAGGTGTGCTCTCTCTCTCTCTTTCTCTCTGTCTCTTTCTCCCCACATACATACATACGTAGATATACACACATATATGTGTATGTATATTTGGAAGGGGAGAGGGCTGACAACATGACTAATATTCTACTGTTGGAATCATTAGCACTTCAGATGTTCTACAAAGTCCTATTCCTTGCTAAGCCCTAAAACTACAATATTTTACTTATACCAATGATTGCCCTAGAAACCCCACTTCCCAAAGTCATTTGCATCTTCATTACAAAAACTGTTTTTATCCTATTTATATTTTCTGTTGAGATGGTGGTTTGCCACTAGTAATTTTTCAACACCTTCCCTATTCTTGTTTTCTTCACTGTCACCTGGTATTTGTACAATCCCCTTCACTTCCCTATTCTTGTTTTCTTAACTGTCACCTGATATTTGTTCAATCCCCTTCGCTTATACCGTAGTTTCTGAGAAAATCCTGTATCAAATACTTGCCTGTTGGGCCTTAGTCATAGTTCATTTTTTAGGGCTCAGTAACATTTTTGTTCAGATGACATGCATCCTTCTGCTCATCCTGGGAACACATTCATTTCCATTCATTCCAGTACCATATCATCTCACATGCAACCATCATTCTTAGCAGAGTCCAAACATAGCAAAGAGAATTGATCATTTCTCAGTGATCCTCTTCTCCTGCCTATTTTTTGCATAAAAATGAGCAGTTCCATTGTGGTCACCAGAATTTCCTGTGAGAAACACTAGAGACCTGTGACTCATTTTAATTCATCTCATTGCCTTTGCATTGATCTTCAGGGAGTACCAACACCTCTGTGTGTGAGGGCTTGCTGAGCCCTTTTCAGGGCTGCTTATCTACCTTTGGAATCTACCAATCACCCAACTCTCACTTGTGGCTACAAGAAGTTGTAGTATGCACAGTGGCCACAGCCCAGTAAAACCCTCTCAGCAAACCAGGTTGAGAATAACTGACAGGCCTCAAACCGTTCAGTGAGTTAAAGGGGTGTATACCCCAAGCATATGAGTTTCCCTTGGCAGAATGAGTGGAGGAGAACAATTTGTTCCAATGGCCATAAAGGCAGCTGAAGCAGGTGCTATGGGGCACTTAGAGACTGGTCAGGCATGGAAGACACCAAGTCATCCACTGTATCCTGTACCATTGCCAGTTGTCTTGACTTTTTATCTTGTCACTGGATTTTAATGATTTAAGAAGAAAGAATGAGGCCAACAACTTGAAGCAACTCAATCTCACTTCAATTCAGTTGACTTGAGAGTCATGGTATCACCCATGATGCCACTGGTCCTCTTCAAAACTGAAGGATGAACGACGTCAATTACCGACCACATGCTTCAACTTTTTTCTTTACAGAGACTTCAGAATGCTTCCTCTTAATCCCTACCACAGTTTTCTTAGTCTGTGTCTCAATCCTTTTTCTTTTATATGTTGTAACTTCGCCTGGGATGTGCGTCAGTATCACCCCCCTCTACAATTAAGTGTGACTCTTTTGTTCATATTTCTGAAATCACCTGCTCATAAATTGGGGTTAATAATTTTACCTTCTTGGAAGTGGCTTCTCAAATCACATTATACAGTGATTTTTTTTTTCCTGTTTTAAGAAGCAGGATTCTTAGAGATTGTCTCAATATGAATCAGTCTAAGACAAAATCCTGTCTGCCTTCTGGCCATCAGCAAAAACCATGAAAGAAATGAATAAAGGGGATGGAAAATGGATCAGAGACATAAAGCTGGCAACTCTGTGGATGTCGTTTTTTGGCCCTCCTTTTTTGCCACACTTGCTCCTTTTGAGTAACCTTGCTCACCCCTGCCCTTCTCAAATCATTCTGTTCCTATATTGAGCCTCTCCCAACCATACACACACCTCCTTTGACTGGCAGAAGTTGCCAAATATACTTTGTCTCAGTGAGATAGGAATGTCAGGGGTGAGAAATTGAATTTAAGCTAGGTATATGTTCAGGAATTTATACACTCAAATAAACCCGAAGACTATGGAGCCCCATTGTATGGGATCTAGAGTATGTGTTAACTGGTGGTTTGTACTTAAAATACAGTCATTCATTAGTTACTAGAAAGAATTCTTTTTGCCTCTAAGACAAAGTGATCTCAAGTACAAAGCCTATGCCAGTTTGACCTCACCCAAACTCTGCCCGGCTGTTAGCTAATCACTGTCACTGCTAATTTTGAGGTAAAGAGGTGGATTAGGAAATTTTAATTAAACTTCGGGTTGCAATTTTCCAGTGTGGGTTATAGATGATGAAACTAAGAGAACAGTCAGTTTTTTCCAGGTTAATAAAACAGCTATGATGTGATTATTCTGTATTTAACACAGAACAAAAAGAAAAGAAAAGAAAAAAAGAGAAAGATTTTTAAGAAACTTAGTGTACTATATATAATGAAACTCATTTTCCCTGGTCATATAGGGAAGTAGATAGTCATAATGGTGTGAGAACTCCTTACACTCTAAAATCTGCCTGACCCTTGGATAGAATTACCATAAAATTTAACAAACAAGTGGCATTCTGCCAAGAAAATCCCAAATAGGGTCAAGAAGAATTGTACATGACTGAAAAGGCTGAGCAACAAAAGCACCTGCCTCTTGGGGGCTAGATGCTAGAGATATAAAGGCAAAAGCAGAATAAATTCCACCACCAAGGAACTTGCATTCTCCTAGGAGAATATAATACATACTTGTATAGTTAGGTATGAAATATTTTGAGGAGGGAGAGAACATTTACAAATGGGGAAAGCTCTAAATGAGTCAAGTTCACACCTCCAACTGTTCAGGGCACTTTGTTGCTTGTATTCTGTACAATTCTGGTGTGGACCAACTAGGGCAAACTCAATTTTAGTCTAGATAGTAGGTTCCTGTTGCTCTGTTCCTAGATTGCCTAGATACTTCACAAAAGGAAAGGGCCACATGCCCCTTTCTCAGCAGGATTATAGCCTCAGTACATCTACCAATGACTTCTTAAATCCATGGAGCTAAACCTGTCTCAATATAAAGAAACGCGGCTTTCTTCTACCTAGAATTTGTTATAATGAATCTGTCTTGAATCCTGTCCTAAGTAGATTAATCACCAGAAATGCTGGAAGCATAGCATTTTCACATGGTCTCATTGATTACATAGTCCTATGACATGGACAATATAGGAAAGCTCTGAGAAATTGTGATCAGTTCAGTATAAGAGGAAACCATTTATCTTTTAAGCCCTTTCTAGATCCTTGCTACTCCATTTCTTAGTTCTGATGCAATGAAATTTCACTGAATGAGATTGTTGAAGAGAGAGATGGGAGAGCTGGTTTGAAATGTGAATGAATTCACTTAGACCTTCTCTGTAGCCATTGGGAGCTTTATTGACACAAAAAAAGCAGGGAGTCTGAGATTTGGCAAGGAGCTAAACAAAAGCAGTGATATAGGAAAAGGACCAGACTTATACAGGATGATTTTAGTGTTTCCTTATGGGGGTTAGAGATCTATGGTAAATATTGCAAGATAAAGATACTGGATACAAGATAAGGGAGATAAGGAAATCCCATTCCCCAGGCTGAGGGGTAGGGACAAGGAGTTTATGGTCCAGGATATGGGGAAGTTTTATGGTAAGGGGAGACTTTAGGGCACCTTCAGTTTAGAAAATAAACCAGGGGCTTCACAAAGTCAATCCTTAATATTGTTTTTAACTCTTAGGGCACTGTTTGTATACACATCAAGATGAGTCTTCTCATATCTGTCCAAGGAACCCCTACTGCCAGTGCCTTCCTCTTGGTGCCTAAGTGTTCACAGGTCTCTCCTATTAGAATATGAACTCTTGGTGGATAGGGATCATGTTCTTGCCTTTCTCTTTTATCCTCAGAACTTAGTATAGTTCTCAGCACAAAGTAAATACTTAAATGCTTGTTAATTGATTAAACAGTACTCAACACTTTCTTGATTAGCCCTACTGCAAAAACCTGATGGTAGAAAAAAAAGTCATTTTATGCAATTCTTTGTATGCCTTTCTGTTTCTCTAAGCCCTAGATGTAAAACATTAAAATAAAGCAGATCATATTTGGAGAATTGCTTTCAGTTTGACCTTACCACATTTTAGAAAGGGAGTGGATATACTGAGGCGTGTCCCTTGGATAATAAGAGGACTGACATGTCACACAACAAATGATCCAAGGAATGTTTAGCCTAAAGAAAAGCAGTGTTTTTATTTGTTAAGGATTGGTAGGAGAAGAGGAAAAGGGAATAAGGGGAGAAAGGCATGAACTTAGAACTTATAGGTCTTCAGAATAACAGAATTGAGAGTTAGAATAGATCTCAGTGGCTCCCTAGACCTAAAAAAAACAAGTTCCTCCTGTCCTATATACAGCAAGTAGTCATCTGACCTCCTCCTGAAGGTCTTCAGTGTGGAGGAAGCCAGGGACCCTTGGGGCAACCTCTTTTATTCCTGAACAGCTTTCATTTTTCTTGAGATCCAGCCTAAATTTGCTTCTTGGAAATTCCTATCCACTGTTCTGGATTCTACCCTCTGGGCGCAAGTAAAAGAAGTCTTACCCTTTTATTTGGTGGTTGGCTTCTAAATTTTTGTAGACCCCACCTCAGCCACTCTCCATAAAGTCTTTTCTTCCCTGGACTACGAATCCCTAGATGCAAGGGGATTAGGTTTGTTTTGCTTGGGTCCACAGGGCAGAAGTAGGATCCAGCAATCTACCAGCATTGGTAGATTACAAATGCCTGTAAATTGTTATTGTTTGACATGACATCATGACCAAACCCACTTGGTCATCCTTGAGGCTGTGGTTGACTCAGTGAATGTAAATAGGAATTGCTCGTGTTTTGGCCCCAAACCCTCAAGTCTTCCCCTCCCAGTTTGACTTTAAAGAGGTCATTCTTTGCCTTTTTTTTACCTGGCCTTAATAGATCAACTGAAAGAAGGGTAAAAATAAGCCCCTCATTCTTAAGGAGTTTATATTTTAATGTAGCAGACAATATGAAAATAACTATGGCCATATAAGTTACATAAAATATAAATGGAAGGCAATCTTCGAGGAAAGGGATTAAGGGAAGAGGGGAGGACCAGGAAACTTAGGGACCCAAGGTGTACAGGGGAAGATTTTGACTGAATGCGAAGAAAAGTTTTCTAATCCTTAGAACTGCCCAAAAGTAGAATGCCAAGGGTGGTTGTGGGTAACTCATCACTAAAGGTTTTCACATAGGGCTAAGTGAGTAATTTTTTCAGAAAGTTACGAAGTGGATAGTTCATACAGGAGTTATATTGCATCAGGAATTCTTAACCTGGTGTCCATGGATTTCAGGAAGTTCAAGGGAACATGGGTCTTTGAACTTAGATGAGATATAAAAATTTTAGCATTTACCTCAATTGTGAATGTTCTAAACAAAGTATTATTCTGAGAATGATCCATAGACTTTATTAGACTACCAAAGAGGGGTTTGTGACACACACACACACACTCCAATTTTTTAAGAAGGCCTAAATTAGATGAACTTTGAAGATCTGGTCTAATCATGGGCTGGATTAAATAGATATTTTAAAAAAATCATTTTCCACGGTATTTTTTTTTCCCACGGTCAATTTGTTAAGCCAAAAATTACGTGAAAATTGTAATCAAAAGGTAAAGGTCAACAAATAACATTTTATTGTGTTATTTAAAAGTCTTCATGCATGGTAATCATTTCTAACAGGATTATAAATTTTAAAAAAAGAGAAAATAACTCTGCAGCATGATTTATCTAGGGGTTCAATTGATTGAACTTGGATAAATTATTTATTACTTCATTAAAATTCAAGCAAGCCTGCAGGTTTTCATCTGATGCATTAAGTTGTCTAATATGGAGAAATTGCTATAGATTCATTATATAGGATGATTCTTCTAATATACTGCACTTTAATTTTGCAGCAAATTCAAATGAGATATAAATTTTGCGTTTTGTTTTCCTTTAACTAAAGTTGTTTCCATAGACTCCAGGAGAAGGAGAATGGTGTCACTAAGTTCTGTGGATTTTTGCATTTTTTTTTAATCTGTTGGTATACATGGCGAAGACAGTTTTGTTATACTCATTCGGTCATTTTTCAGTTGCATCTAACATTTTGTGACATCACTTGGCAAAGATACTGGAGCAGTTTGCCATTTCATCTTCAATTTATTTTACAGATGAGTAAACTGAGGCAAACAGTTAAGTAACTTGCCCAGGGTCACACTAATAAATGTTTGAAGCCAGATTTGAACTCTGTGTTCAAAGATGTGTGATGTGTCAAAAAATGTGAAGATGTGTTTTCCTGACTCCAGGCCCAAAATTATCCACTCTGCCACCAGCTTGCCCTTGGTGATGGTACATAGGAACAGCTTAAATACTTTCATTTATTCATTCATTTAAAAATTTAATTAAATGAATTATTCCTAAGAAAAAAAGCAATAGTTCTATAGTAAAGAAATAGAAGTATGTACTATAAGCTGATTATTTTTTGAAATTTGACTTCAGTTTATTTGGACAATAACAGATGTTAGTGGAATAAGTTTTGGTTAAAAAAAAGAGCAGTAATCCTAATGTCCTGGTATTTGAGATCACAAAACAAGCCAAAGAATGAAGGCAGCATGGAATAGTAGAAAGTGCCCTGGACTGGGAATCAGAAGGCATAGGTTCAAATCCCAGCACACCATCTTAGTAGCTGTAAAACCTTGGTCACTTCATTTAATTTCCCTGAGCTTCAATTTCCTTCAATGAAAATTGGAAAAAAAATTATATTTGTTCTATCTGTCTCACAGTAGAAGGCAAGAAAATAAATGGTTGGGATCAATCAATAAGCATTTTTAAAGTACTTACTAGATTCTAGGCCATTTGCTAAGTGCCAAGACTATACGAAAGGCAAAAACAGCTCTGTCCTTAAGTAGCTGGCATTGTATTCACAGAATGAGTAGATAACTACTGACATAAGCTAGCTGTATATAAATTAGATGGTAGGTCATCTGAAAGGGGTGGAATATGATGCCTGCCTAGTTATGGGACATGTCTCCTAGTAGGATGGCACAGTCCCCAGGGTAAGAATTCTAGAACCCAGATGATTAAATATCCAGGAGGGTACAGTAGTAGAGAGTACAGTATCTCATTTGAGGCTTACAACAACCCTGGGAGGCAAGTGTTATTAATTATCTCCATTTTACAGATGAGAAAACTGAGACATAGTTTAAGAAGTTTTGCCTAGGGTCACATAGCTACTCCCTGAGGCAGGATTTGAACACAAGATGATGATACTTACATTCCTTCGCTAAAGCTTTTCTCTCTTGTCTCATAATGGTGTGGATGTGACTCTGAGTTCTTGAAAGTATTTCCAGTCAGGGCTAAAAAGCTTGGTACGACAGGGATGGACCTGACATCGAGGGTCCAGCCTAGAGAAGTTTGGAAGAGCTTATCAGTAGAAAGAATTTTGGTTTAATTATCAGGTAATATTTTGGGGGGCAGTCATCTGAATCAGTGGAGGGAATACCACCCTAATTAATGAAGATATGGACCTCTTGAAGTATGTGGGTTGTACTTACACTGACTACCGCAAAGAGTTTTCATCAAGAAAGTGCATGTAAAGTGCTTTGTGTCTTTCAAACATATATCAACGACTTGCTAAGTATTTTCTACTTTCATTGCTGTTTAGTTCAGTTGGAATATTGAATGAATGGTTTAACTTTGGGGAACTGTTGTTCCTGTTTTGTCCTTCATTCTTGAAGAGGATCATGACATCAGGGAGGTGATTCCATGAGATGCAAGTGAATTGGATTTAAGTGAGGGAGAGCTGCCCAAAGTCACCAGCCTCACTTTCTCCTCTGGAGCCATCTGAGTCCAGTGGCCAGATACGTATCAGGATAACTGGAGATTTGGGGAACCATGGACATCCATTGTAATTAGGCAACATGGTAGATATCACCTGAAATTAGGCAACCTGGTATAGTGGAAAAAATATTGGCCTTGGTAGTAGGAGAGAAGTAGGTTAGCCTCTTGCCTCCAACATTTACTAGTTTTTTAACTTTTGGAGAATGATTTAATCATTTTTATGCCATAGTTTGCTGGTGTACAGAATGAGAATATTATTTCTACCAACTTCACAGGATTTTATAAAGTTCAGATGAGGTAATGAATACAAAGTGCCTAAGGTACTCTATAAAAGCTATTTTAGGAATGAAGTGAATGTGCAAGTCAACCCTGGTGGAGAAAACCTCCTGTGCTGCTCTGACAGATTGCTATGACCTTCCCTATTAGGAGCAAGTCTCTCTACCAGATCAGACAGCCCAGGTAGCCTGTCCCAAGGTGGATTTTCTTGCCAAATCAGGAGACCTGTTAGCATTAAATGTTAATGAATGAGCATATCTGTTAGAACAAACAGAACCTTCATTTCACACTGCCTTTAATTTCAAAACCAAATTATCTCTAAAGAGGCTGAAGTGAGTAGTGGGTCTACATAGGAAGCAGTGAACTTGCCAGAGTCTAAGAAATCCTTTTTAAATTTTGGCTTTGTGTGTTTAGGTCCCCAGTAACTTGATTTTTAACCTCCCTGCAGGGTGATCTCACCTATGTCCTCAGTATGTTTTATGTACTTTCTTAGGTTTCTCATCTTAGTTTCATTTTTGTTCATCCAGGTTATGGACACACGGTACCTTTATCAGATGGAGGTAAAGCCTTCTGCATCATCTATTCTGTCATTGGCATCCCCTTCACCCTCCTGTTCCTGACGGCAGTGGTCCAGCGTATCACCGTTCACGTCACCCGGAGGCCTGTGCTCTACTTCCACATACGCTGGGGATTCTCCAAACAAGTGGTGGCAATCATTCACGCTGTCCTGCTTGGGTTCGTGACTGTGTCCTGCTTCTTCTTCATCCCGGCAGCGGTGTTTTCCATCTTGGAAGATGACTGGAATTTCTTGGAGTCCTTTTATTTTTGCTTTATTTCCTTAAGCACCATTGGCCTGGGGGATTATGTTCCTGGAGAAGGCTACAATCAGAAATTCAGGGAGCTGTATAAGATAGGCATTACATGTAAGTATCTTGGACATTTATAAAAGCAAGCAGAGGGTGTGTAACATAAATGTTTCCTGAATCCATTCCTTCTCCTCTTTGTCCTTGTACCCTAAGGCTACCCCATCTATTGGTGGCAGGCTACTTTTCAAAGGTTCGATCATTTTCAGAGTTGACCAGTACCTACCTTTCTACTCCTTTCCACCATTATTCCATTTCCCCACTGTCTCTGGCAAATTCACTAAGCCCAAATAAATTGTCATCCTTACTGAAAATTAAAATTCCCTTTACAATTCTTACAGTTCTGATAGTATTAATATTTTGTATTAGTGCTTCACTAATGGAACATTGAGTGGTTGTCAAGT
Organism: Potorous gilbertii; assembly: GCA_028658325.1. Lineage (NCBI taxonomy): Eukaryota > Metazoa > Chordata > Mammalia > Diprotodontia > Potoroidae > Potorous > Potorous gilbertii. The sequence continues at coordinate 561,926,465 of CM053770.1, forward strand.
TCAAAGTCAGTATGTGTCAGAGCAGGATCATAGACTAGACCTAGAAAGAAAGATAACTAGTCCAGATAGGAAACTGAGTCTCAGAGAAAGTAGGTAACTTGCCCAAGGTAACACAGACAATGAGTAACAGGGTCAGGATTTGAACTCAAGTCTTTCTGACTGCAAGGCCTGTCCTGTGTCCTGCCTGATACATATATGCTGACGGAAGTGTTCTAAGGCATTAAAAATAGACTCATAGTTATCCCAGTACCAAATAGGGTACCCTTCCATTATATCTAAACAACAGCACAAAAATAGCAGAATCAGCTCATTGAATAGCTCATTGAAATACCACAGTTTTAAATTCTTACATTTTTATTTTAAAATTTTAAATTCATAAATCTTGTACTAGAGCCTATAGATGCTAATTGTGTACTTTAATATACCCAGGATACCCTCCCTCGCAGGTATGTCTGATTTATTCAGAGATTAGCTCTTTCTGAATAAGAGAACAGGTAAGTATCATTACACATGCTTTGCTGATATAGAAACTCCTAAAGATTGAAAGGCTACACAGAAAGTCCCTGGCAAAGTATAGCCTTGAGGGAGCTGAAATTTCAGCGATCAAAAATTTATAATTTAAAATAGCTTCAGTCAGTCACAGGTGTTGACTTTCTCTTTTTTTTTTAAGTTGGAAGATTTTTCTCCTTTAACTCATTCCATCCAGACATCCTCAGTTTTCTATTAAATGATGGAATGGAAAATGAAGCAGGTAGGTGACACAGTGGATAGAGTTCCAGTCCTGGAGCCAGGAAAATTTGAGTTTAGACTTGACCTCAGACACTTATTAGCAGTGTGACCCTAGGTAATTAACCTCCTTTCCTCAACTGTAAAATAGAGACAATACTATCCCTTACCTTTCAAGCTTATTGTGAGGATGAGGTGAGATATTTATAAAGTGCTTAGCATGGTGTCTGGCACATAGTAGGTCCTCTATAAGTGTTAGCTAAACATTATAATTTAAGTGTTTAGATTTGGAATTACTTTTCAACACTCAGTAGAAATATTATGCTTTAAGGTCATAGAACAGGCTAAAGACAGGAACATATGTTATCATCTTTGGGGTTGGCACTTGTTTGCCTGTAGAGAGTGAACTAAAAAGGGAAAAATAAAGGGGGGAGAGACACGTGTTGGCACTCAACTGTACTGTATGTAGCTGGGTGTCTAAATAGCATTTTGTATAGACACAGCCCAACAGATGCTATTTGCTCTGTGATTGTATGTGCACATCACTTCTATTTCTGAAAAAAGCCCTTATACAATTCTTGCAGAGAACTAGGATTTTGAGACAGCCAAAGCATGTCACCAGAAAAGGAAATCAAGAAATTCTCTGTTGAAGTCTTTAGGAGGAAAATTATTTAATAAAGGCAAATGCAAGGTTCCCGTTCTCTTAGTGTCAAATGCCTATTTATTTCAAGGATACCACAAGTATACCACAGGGCTTGTCTGAAAATAATTTTCAAGTCTTAGAATTCTGAAAGAGAGTAAAGGGGAAAGAGGGGGTCATAGGATTTTTATTTCCTTCTGATTCTTATGACTTCAGTAATGAATTTGCCTTTCTTAAAAAGGAATTTTTATTTTAACCTTTGAAGATTATATCTTTCCCTTATCCCTCCAACCTCTCTCCCCGTTTTTTGGAGCATTACGGTGCTCATATAGAGGTTATCTTTTCCTTATAGTTTAAATGTAATGAGCAAGGTTAATCATTCTTTTGCCAAATTGAACAGTGATGTGCCAAAAGTATTACCATGAAATCATGAAAATATTTAGGCCTGCTGGTAGATTATGTGGAAATATAAATAGCCACAGAGAGGCCTTCTTCATTTCTAGCATAACTCTTGAAGAAATTTTCTGTTGGCTTAAACTGTAATTTTTATTATGAAACCTCTGTTCCATAGGGAAAATATGGATCAAGGATTTAACATCCTACACGAGCATTCCAGTTCTCTTAAAACAGCTATGTGAAGGATTACAGAGCTTTAATGTGTGTCTTTAAATTTCTTTTGAAATGTTTCTCTTTATAAATCAGGAATGAAGAGCCCTATCTTGGACTCATGTGGATAATTCTTATGTCAATAATACATTTATTAAGTAGTTATATATCCCAGGCACTTTGCTAAGTGCTGGAGTTACACAGAAAAATGAAAAATAGCCCTTTCCTTCAAGGAACTTATATTCTATCAGATACATATAATCCAGTAAATATGCTTCTTTGGAAATAGCAATCAGATAAGCCAGTACTAATAAAAATGAGAAGCTGTTGCTAAGCACACATTTTTTACCTTTTCAAAATGGTATTTCTTTGAGCTTTGGAAGTTGAAATTTGAAAGAAAAATTTAATATTTATTGTTATCTTTTTTTTAATATTCATTTCATTTTTGAAAATATGCTTCCCCCTCTCTCCTATCTGGAAAATAATCTCTTGTAACAGAAAATAAAGTATTCCAGCAAAAGTAACCAACACACCAAGTGGTCCTGATCATGTATACAGTGCTCTGTGCTCAGTCATCCATCTCTGCAAGGAGGACAGGGAAACATATTCTCTCACCTCTCCTAAAACTTGAACTTAAAGGTTCAAGCTTGGTCCTTATGATTTCCCAGAAATGAGTTTTGTCAGAACTTTGTAATGAAGCTTCTTTTCTAATAATGAATATGTTGTCAATGTGTTTATCTGCTCAAGCCCTGAGTTTGTGACTTGGGGTTTGTGAGGAAGGAGGCAGGGGTATGTTTCAGACTGTGTTTCTCTTCTAGGTTACCTGTTGTTGGGTCTCATTGCCATGCTGGTGGTTCTGGAAACCTTCTGTGAACTCCACGAGCTCAAAAAGTTTAGAAAAATGTTCTACGTAAAGAAGGATAAAGACGAAGATCAGGTGCACATCATGGCGCACGACCAGCTCTCCTTCTCTTCCATCACAGACCAAGCAGCAGGTCTGAAAGAGGATCAGAAGCAGAATGAGCCCTTTGTGACGGCTCACGCAGCCACTTACTCAGATGGCTCAGCAAACAATTAAAAGTAGGGTCCCTCACTCCCATTGTCCTAACACAGTCATGTCCCTGCAAGTCAGAAATAGGAAAACAAAAGCATTTTTTTCATTTTTATGGAAATGTAAAAGCCAAGATGATGATGCCACTTAAACAGATAGCCATTATTTGAGGTTTCAAATATAAACAACCAAAATAGCAAGCCTGGGTTCAGTTGGGAAATGTAGTATCTGAGGAGAGATAACCTCTATCTGTAAGACGTTTTGTGACAAACAAGACTGGGCTTTGCAGATAGGTGAAAAATGCCAGAAACAATGACCCCCATGGAGAGGTTAACAATGCTTGGTGAGAAGCAAGTTTTATACTTTGGATTGAGAAATTTTTGGTTTGTCTCTGAATCATTTAGCAGCTGCATAGCAAAACTTTCTATTTAAGAGAGAGGCTTAGCAATGTGTTTTATAATTACACTCCTGTGTACTGTTTGCATGTGTCCCCCTCCCCACAAAGTGATTATTTTTGTAGAACCTAAGTTAAGACCTACTATTTATAATGAATGTTTAACTAATACGTGTGTACATATAAAGTATAAATATGTTTATATCCTGTGTATATATAAATGTATACATATATATATGGTAGGTCCCTAGAATTAAGTGAACTTCATAGACCAGAATTGTAGATAGATTTTGTTTTCTCTCTTTATATAAGAATTAACTCAGAATAGCTGCATTTGATAAGTGATAGTATGTTTAGAACTGACTAGAGAGATTGGAATTGCAAGAAATACTTTTCTCTTGCAGTGGTATTTTGTGAAATGTCTGAAACTTTTGTAAAAGTTTCTTTTTTGTGAACAAGAAATGAAGATTGTCATTTGTATAGAAGTCAAGATTGCTAAAGATAGTTTTGTAAGGTTTTTCTGTGATTTGCAGCCATTTAATTTTCTAAAAAGCACAGAATTTTCAACCGAGAAAACATGAAACAAAGGTCTGGTTAAACTAATTCAGTTAAGTGTCTAAAATTCATAAGGTGGAATAAACAAAAACGTATGGCCTGTGGCTACACTTAGTGTCTGTTTATGGCAGGGGAAACTTTAACAGTATCTCCATGGGCTCTCTTCACTCCTGTGTAGAAACCATAAAACGAACAGTTTTCAATGATAACTAGAGGAGAATACTAAAAATTTCAAATCAGAAAAATAAACAGTACCATGAGGGCTAACTATTACTCAGTGACAGGGTAAACATTTCTTATCTTTTTTATATGTTATGTTACTTAGGGATGCTGATATTAGAATGATCATGGACTTGACTGTTAGAAAAAATTAGCACTTTAGGTGATTCACTTCAAGCCAATTTGTTACAATTTGGCCTATTTATGAAAGGGCTAACCTATTTTTAAAATATACACATACACATACTGTTACATGATGTGCAACAATAAGCCAATCTACTTCTCATCTCATCACTTTCATGGCAGTCTTTGAAAATGTAGTCTTCTGGTTTCCATTGCACTTTTGTTACTCAAGAAAATCATGTTTTTGTCAAATAGAAATAGAATCCATTCCAAGTGTTTGGTTGAGTCTGTAGTAAAATTCCAGTGCCCAATTCCTATCTTGGTAAACTAGTTTCATCAGCAGAATTTTTTTTCGAGGTTTAAAAGACTTTTGTCAGATCTCCTTGAAACCTAATCCCATTGCCCCCATAGGCTTTTTATATTTCCTGGTGTTCCATTACATATTCACCTTGCCTTTGCAGAGGAGAAACAACCCTATGCAAGGGAAGTTATTCACTTAGTGACAAATTGAGAGAGTGAAGAAACACATTTTGGATATGAAGGGGATGGAATAGTTGACAGTCTGTCGTTGATTGGCACAAAATGAAGGCTGGTGCTGATGGAGAGTGTAAATCAAAGTAACGATAAGTGACACTTGGGTGGTATGCTGACATTTTATAGATGCATCAAAAGGCTTTTGTTAGCCACAGCTGTCTGGCTTTAGTACAAGAGAGAAAGGGATTTATAAATATGATGAAAGAGGAGGAGGAGAAGGAGAAAAAGAGCTTGCAAATGTTACTATGGATCAAAGTGGCATTAACAAGGTACTGCATATTCTATATATTCTTGATACATTCACTAATTCTCTCAGAATTATGATGTGATTTCTTTCTTTACATATGTGAAAAGTAAGGAGAGAAAAAAAGGAAATACTTTTTTCAGATGAGAATTTAAAGGAAGTGTTTCTTCCGCAATCAGTCACTTGCATCAGTCATCAATAAAATTGTAATTGTCTTTATATAAGTGGAGGAATGGAGTAGGATGCAGGAAAATGCAGTCAGGAATGGAACTAGATTATAGGCTTTGATAGGACCCTAAAGGATGAAACCTTGGAATTATGCCCACTGATTGCTTCTTGGTGCCCTTTCTTATGAGATACAAAAGTATAAAACATTTTGTGGTCTGAATGATGGTATAGATTCTTAAGAAGGGCATTCTAGATGGTGTGTTCAGAACAAAAGATGAATATTTTTCTCCAAGATTTTTTTTTTGCATCACAAGGCATTTTCGCTGAGAGAATTTAGGAAAAGAAGGGAGAACAATGGGGAAAAATGGTTTGGGGAGATGATTGGTATAACTGATAGACCTCTGAGGAGAAAGGACAAAGGTCTTATGGAAAGTATTCTGGGAATGAAAAAAATAATATCCTTTTGAGTGTAGGTATGGAGATCTCTGAATAAGAAGTATGCCCTGGAATGTTTTCAGGCAAATCCTCTGAGGAGACGATAATCGGAGGAAGGACTGACTAGTGGTCCAGAGGATGATGTGATAGTCTTGGTAGAGGGTTATTTTGGATGGACAACTAAGGTAAGGAGTATTATATTCTTTGCTCTAAAACAAACTTGGCCATCCTTCCACATACCACCCTCAGGTGCCTTTTATGAAAATGAGTAAGATCATACCAAGCATATTTTGAACCTTCAGACCCTAAGGTAAAGGGAAAACCAGCAAACATAAATCATCAATTTTTGCCCTTGATGGTCATCCAGATTACCCAAAACACTTACATTAATTAACATTAAGGAGCCAGTAGTAGCTTATTGCTCATAATTCAGAATTCTGTCAACATCATTTCTTGATTGTGTGGTATATTCAATTTGTGTTGTGACTCACTCTTTTCTGTATAGAATTCATGCTAAGAAGAGATTTGGTCAATATTGATGTCCACCTTCAGGTGAAATAATCACTTTGGACTTCACTTTAGGAAACGTATTTATCTGCTCAACATATCATCCCTCTGTGAATTTAGTAAAAAAAAAAAAAAACAACACAAAAAAACAAAGAAAAAAAACAAAAACCTTCTTTTGGTTGCATTTAAAAAACTGACATAATAAAAGCTTTGCCATTGACGTTAGATGCCTACTGTATATTTAGTGAAACTAAACCACTATGTAATATATTTTGTTTTCTCTTGCAGAGATTTGTTCATATTTCCCAAGGACTTTTATTTTATCAAAATTGGACACACATACACCTCTGTCATTTGAGGAGGAAAGCATGAAATTGTATACTTGAGAGCAAAGGTTATTTTGGTGTTCGTTTCTTATTTCTTCAATGTCTTGTACAATAGCACTTTTCTTTTTATCTGGCAACCTCAGCTCTTGGAAACTCAGCCAAGAACCCAGAAAGAAGCAAATAAAACAAAACTCTGAATAACCAAAATAAATGTCACAAAGTCCATGCATGAACTTTTATGTTCTTTACTCGTATGAAGAAGGTCCCTTGGTCACTCAGTCATAGCCTATTTGCACTTAACCTAGGCATGTGTCTAACAAATTTGGTTATCTGATTCCCCTACTTGTAGCAGATTGAAAGAAAGGAGAGATCACTAGAGGCAAGAAGTGGCTACTGAGAGCAAGAAAAGACAGAAAAATTATTTTAAAAATAAACAGACACAAGAACATAGAAATCCATATTATAGGTCTACGGGTCATTTAGTGTGTGTCTAAACAATTCTTCATTTTTCAACTGTTGAAGGTATCCATCACTATTTTAGAGTGTAATACAGTGTTAATGTTCATGGTGATGGCCCTTAGTCATCAAGGAAAGTTTAAATTCAATTTAATAAAGTAAATATGTAACCCATTTTAAAGAATGGTTTTTAATACAAAGTTCTTAAGATTGAGGGGGAGTTTGGGAAAAATTATCTGGTGAATCCAATTATATGGAACAGTTAGTTCCCAAATGATACCAGATAAGTAAATTGTTTCAGTCTTGACATGCTATCCTTTGTCCTTGAAGATGATGCTCTGCTTAATAATATTTTAATAAATAAACTGGAATGAATTATACACAGTTGAATGAATTAGAGGATCTCTTGAGGTCATTTCTATCTCACTAATTCTGTAAAAATTACATGAGATGGGTAGTGCTTTTACCATGATAGCAGTACATTTTAAAAATTTGTTGGGCACTAAAAGCCTAGCAAATCCCTCGGGCACCAGAAATTTAGAACTTAACGAGAAAGTTTCTATGGTCCAAGACATCATCACATTTTATCTGTCATTTCTATGTTGTTTCATTACTGACCTTTCCTTAAATAGATGATGTCAAAGCACTTTTGGTTTAAGTACTTAAATTTGCTTGGGATACCCTTCATTGATGTGCCTACCTGCATTATAAAATCGAACATCCCCTTTTGCCATTGTTAGTAACCAGGTACATTATGTGATGCATTACAATTTAGAACAGGTACATTGTGTGATGCATCACAATTTAGAACACTGTGACCTTAAAACTGGAACCATGCCTATTATCATTACAAATTCAGCAGTGACCGTGGTCGACTTTAAAGGTCACTGCAGTTGCCTCTGAGTGCACTGCGTAAATCCTTGGTCTTCTTGGTCATTCTAACCGAGGATAAACCAGACTGGTAAGGAAAATAATAGCCCAAAGTAGAATTTTAGAGTGGTGCGCATTCATTAATTCTGCTGTACGGTAGATTTATGCAGCTTTTTCCTCCAGAATTTGAGAAGCTGAGCACATTATTCAGGCTGCTTAAAATATCTGTCTACCATGTTTCTGTGACTAAGCACAAACAGAAAAACAGAATTACCAAGTCATTAGGACAAAAAAGAAAAGAAAAACACTCTACTGTGGTGTCCCCTTTGAGATGATATTGGAACAAGTAAAAGAGGGATGTCTAGCTTAGTTTTGCTTTATTGATGCATATAGAATATAGACCAACGTCATAACTCTGATGAGATCATTAAGCATAAATATTTTAAATGATGAATTATTGGAAAATGCCTCCCCACCCCCTTAAAAGATCAAATAACCCTGGACAATAAACATGAAATAAGGGAGAGTCAGAAAACTCTTGGTTTGCATCCCTGCCTCATCATTGGTGGAACTTCTATCAAGTCTCTAATAAATTTCTTAATTCCATTTGCTGCATCAAAAAAGATAATAGGTGTGAGAGCTATTTTATATGGATATTGTGTGGAATAATTGTTCAACTGATTGTAAAGTACTTTATTATATAAGGTGCAATATAATAAAATTCTTCTTACATCGCTCCTCGTATTTGCCTGTGTTTGAGCATTACATGGTAGAGCTATGTGTCCCAAATCTCAGTGACAGCAAATCAATTCTGTTGACAAAAGTTAAATATGAAAACTACATTCATGGAAATAATGCCCTACAGTGTTGGGATGGGAGATACAAAAGGGGATGGGGGTAAGGGTCAGTCAGCTGGATGGGGTTAAGTTACACACCTAATATATTTTGATAGAACAGGTTTGAAAAATCCAATGTGAGCTATCCCACTTACCTGAAACCTTGAACTTGCTTGGAAACAGAAATGTTAAGGAGATTTATAGGAAGCAGTGACTCAACATAAGTGTTCTGACATGACTATAAATAAATAAAACTGTGAATCATTACCTTCCCAGTAAATAGACGGGTGTGTAAAATCGGTTATCCACAACGAAGATGTTTCTGCTTAAAGCTACAGTAACAAACTTGCCTTCTCACAGTGCATATCCTTTTACATCCCCCCCACATGATTCTGTGACGTTCCAGATATAGATATGGGATGTTAAATATTGCCCCAACCAACATCAGTTTGCAATGTTAAGATGTTATAACCAGACTCCACCAAAGCTTCCAAGCATGCCAAAAAAAGCTCTTTCCTCACACCAACCTTGCCTTGGCCTATTGTGCTTTGTTGATCGAAGTGGGAGGCAGGATTACATTCTTCTTGCTTTCCGACTCTTATTCCACCTGGTACTCCCCTGTTCTTGTACCATAGCAACCTGATAACATCAGTTTCTCAGGCAAAATGAGGCTATGTCTCCAGAGTTCTCTTATTTTTCAATGCCAACTCCCCTATGCAAACTGAAGGTAAAAACTTCCATTGTTCTTTGCCTCCCTTTGCCAACCGCCCCTTCTCTCCAGCTCTTCTTTTTTCTCTTTAGTCTCTGTTAGCAGCCCCACCCAACACTATACATTCCTTGAGAAAGGAGCATTTTTTCCCCTCCAGCATACCAGCTTACTCAGAAGTAAGAAAAGAGAAGAAAAAAATGCCCTCTATTAAAAAAAATAACTTATAGATAGTAAATATAATTGTTGGCATTCACTCTCAAGATACAGATACACATACATTCTGACTGAAGGGTTATACTGGATTCCCTCACTACAATCGCAATGCCAGATAATCAAGTCTAGAAATTCTGAGTCATGAGAGTGTCAGGGGGAGAGAGGAAGAGTAGAAATGGGTGTCACTGAACCCAGTGCCAAAAAGGATTATAGACCTGATGATAGCAACCAGAAAACAGCTACTTTCCTATATAACCTCAATGAAAATAAAATATAGCCAGGTACCTCAGAGAAAGAGGAAGTAGCTTCCTGAGGTGGCCCTATTTTCTTCTGTTTTATCTAATGAAATTACATATAAGAGAAAACAGCAAAAGCACTGTCCCCTAGCTGGCTATTCCGTAGCCTTTGGGCTACTCCACCCAGCTTTCCCTGTGACTGAGAAGGAAACAACTGTGCTGATGAATGTTTTACAACTAGTTCTCTAGAAAAAAAATACACCCATGAAACACTTCAAAGTTTAACATGTATTAATATTTTCTCCATCACTTTATTAAATCTAGACAACAAAACAACTAATCAAACCTTGACTTAAAAGTATTTGCCAATTTCTGAGGTGTAATTGCTCACACAGAAAATTTAACAATGCCTTTGCTGGTTTGGTGTTGTTTCCAGCATATCCCTGGAAGAGAACATTTATAATTTATATATTGTAAGATAAGCCAAACCAGTTGCCCATGAGCTTCGTATTGTGACTGCTGATCACAACAACAATTTTACTTGAAGAGATAATTTAGGTCCTACTAACTACAAATAAACTCCTCTTTAGTCTAGCCCATGGTCCATCACTTGCCTTTTCACAGGTATCTAGGACTCTGGTTCTGGTAACAGTTGACTTCGCCATCTCAATAATTAGCAGGGCTACTAGGAGGTGTGGTATATTATGATGAAATCAAGGCAGGCACCCTTCAGTCCAAATTACCCTCCTTCTTCCCTTTACACTCAGAGTCTAAAAGTAACCAAGGTCTCTCATTTCATCCTGGGCCATCTTCAGTCATCCTGATGAATATCTGGCCACTGGACCCAGATGGCTTAGGAGGAGAAAGTGAGGCTGGTGAGCTTACATAGCCCTCCCTCACTCAAATCTAAGTCGATTGCAAGTCATGTCATCCTCTCCCTGATGTCTTGATCCTCTTCGAGAAGGAAGACAACCTGTGAGTAGTCTGGGCTATGAACGTCAACCCAGCCAATTGCATAACTCAGCTCATCTTCTTCCTCTGCTTCTCCTCCTCTCCACAGGAAGGTAAATTTTGATGGCCAAAAGCTGCCCAGTTAATTTGGGGTTTACTGGCTAGATTCCTTCCTTCCTTCTTTCCTTCCTTCCTTCCTTCCTTCCTTCCTTACCAAACCTTAAACAAGCATCACTTAAAGGCTATTTCTGGGCCCTCCTGACTCAAGAGTGAATGGAACTGTTTCTTTTTTGGCCAATAAAGCTTGAGGGTCTTCCTCTCCCAGTTTGATTTTATTTTTAATTAAAGGGGACATTCCTTGACTCACTTCTTAAAGAGGCCTATTCACTGAATGGGCATTACTTCACTCAAAGGGAGAACCTGAAAAGACCTTAGCCTGAAAGGGTCAGAGTCTCTCATTGCATCCTGGGCCATCTTCAGTTTTCCTGATGAATATCTGGTCACTGGATCCAGAAGACTCAGGAGAAGAAAGTGAGGCTGTTGACATTGCACAACCCTTCCTCACTCAAATCAAAGTCAACTGCAAGTCATGTCATTGTCTCCCTGATGTCATGGTCCTCTTCAAGAATGAAGGACAAACACAATCTGCTCAGAGGAAGTGATCAGTTAGGACCAAATATAAGGGAACATCCTAAACCGTCTAGGTATACCTATGGTTGAAAAAACAGGTAAATGCACAGGCATCTTTCTAATGCACTAAGAAAGAGCCAAGAGTCTGCAGAAATGCTTATATATGGCCCCAGTTTCCATTTTCATTTCAGGCTTTTGTTCTGCTTCACTTCACTTACACACAGAGATGACCTTCCCCATTCTTCCCATCACCCACAAATGTTCCACTTCTATGTTCAAAGACTCTGAAATGCCTTTATTTCATCACACTCTTCTATCTTTCCATTTCTCCCTCTGCTTTACTTCTCCCAAACCTTTTCTTACTCTTCACTTCCAACCCATCTAACCCACTCCTCAGTACCCTCCAAGACCATCACCCCTGCTCTGGTGATACTCTCTTCCTTTCCTTCCATCTCAAATGAATCATAAAGAAAGCACTTAGTACCCAGCACACAGTAGGTGCTTAAAAATGCTTATTGACTGACTTGATCAGTCTGATGATCTAGTTCATTTTCTGCTGTCTACAAACATGTCAATGTTTTCCCCATCCATAAAAATCCTTCACCTGTTAGGGGCAGCTAGGTGGTGCAGTGGATAGATAGAGCACCAATGCAGAGGTCAGGAGGACATGAGTTCAAATCTCACCTCAGACATTCGACACTCACTAGCTGTGTGACCTTGGGCAAGTCACTTAACCCCAATTGTCTCATCCTGGGTCATCTCCAGTCATCCTGATGAATATCTGGTCACTGGATTCAGATGGCTCAGGAGGAAAAGTGAGGCTGGTGACCTGCTTAGCCCTCCTTCCCTCAAAACAAAGTCAAGCACAAGTCATGTCATCATTTCTCTGATGTCATGGTCTTCTTTGACAACGAAGGACAAACACGCACCCCTGCTATCTGTTGTCCTCTCGCTCTTCTCCTTAGCCAAACTCAAAAAAGTTATCCCTACTCACTCCATACTTCTATTTCTTCTCTTCTTACTGCTTTCTAACCACCCTAAAATCTAGCTGCTGACCATAGTTCAACTAAAACTACTGTCTTTTTAATGATCTCATAAATGTTAAATTCAATGACTTTTTCTCAATCCTGATACTCATTCTTAACCTTTCTGCATCATTTGCCACTATTAGCCACCTTATCCTCCTGAATACTTTTCTAGCTTCTGGAAGTTTCATTCTATTCATTGGCATTCCGCTGTCCTCACTTTGTGTTAGCTGCTGATTACATGTTGCTTTCTGGGAATTCATTCTCTTATGAGTAGATGGATCCTATTTAATATCTCCTTCAGAATCTCTTCATCTGACCTTCCTCTTGGGTTTAGAATTGAAAATGATTCATTTTAATTCTTTGTCATTTGATTATTAATATTGATTTGTAATATTCCCTTCTCTGTCAAAAGGCCATCTCTTGCATTAACTTAAAGAGAAATCCCTTTCCCCAGCAGTTCTAGGCAAGGAATGTCATTGCCTTGAGTATCTTCTCAAGGCAACTGCTTTTTAACTAGTTGATCCAAACTGGGAACCTGAGTTTGGTTTATTCTATAGACAGGACCCAGCTTGGGTTAGATTTCCCTCCCACCCCACTCACACCCAACCAGGGTAGGGATAAGCTTCTATCTTTGCTTCCTTCATTAGAGTTTGGGGCAGCCTGATCATAAAGGAAAAATAAAACCAAAGAGAACCTGATGGGATGCCCAGATTGCTAAAGAGGGCTTACTCATGACCAAGCTTCATCCTCAAATGACCTCCCCCAACCTTGATGAAGAAGGGACTGACTGCTCTTAGCTCACCTTCTTATAAAATGTACTTCAGTCAGTGGCTACTTTTTTCTTGTCAGGGAAATTCCTAGTAATTTCCTATCAGAAAGAAGACTTGTATATATACTGGTACCAGACCCTTTCTTGGCATCTTTGGTTACTGAGAAAGGCTACTATCAGTTTGTTGATTATTGGCTACCCTAGCTAATTGACTATTAATACCTGGAAACTTGATCTCTTAGAATTTTATTCATTACAGAATGACTTTTACCCCACACTGAGAAGGCATAGTAGCAATAATAATTTCAAATGTGATATGAAACACACAGATATTCTTCCAGGAACCAGAATCCCAAGAACCTTAATTCTCTTCATATCTTCATGAGTACCAAGTATTACCTCTGGATGTTATTGTGAGCTTCACTTGTAAAATGATTTGATTGAACTGGATGAGTGCTAAGGTTACTTGTAGCTATAACAATCTATGGTTCCTTGACAATATTCCAAGTTTTATTTCCTCCAAAGTGCCCACAGCTTGTCATTTACTGACTTCAAAAGTACATTTAAGATCATAGAGTCTTAGAATCCGAAAATTGAGTGGAACCTGAGAGGCCATATAATCACACCCCTACATTGAAGCAGGAAGCCTTGTCTATAATATTCCTAATGAACAGTCATCCAACTTCCGGTAATAAAGAAGGAACCCATTCTACGTTTGAATTTCCATCTTTAGAAAGTTTTTCCTTTCATTTATGTCCTAATCTCCTTCCCTGTTTCACCCATCCCTCAGAGTTCTGCTTCCTGGGCCCAAGAAGGGCAAGGACATAAAAGTCAACTAAGTCTCCACCTAGCAATCCCTGACACCCAGCTTCATTTCCCTGAAGCCACTTGACTGCTTCCTGGGACTCTAGTCAGTCACTTGCCCTACTTATGTCCAAATAGGTTCCTTTGGTACTTATGTACCAAATAGGTACAGACCACATTAGATGTATGTGGTACCTTGGTTTCCTTTGTTGTTTTCCTCCATTCCTGCCCCATCCACCAAACACATGCAACTAGATTGGTCTCCTGGCTTCAGATGGAATTTTATATTTATTTCCCCCTCTTTGTGCCCATCTTTCAAATAACCATCCCCTGGCTTTGTTCTAATAATCTACCACCTGAAATTTGACTCAGTATATGGGTGTATCTTAACATATACATCCTGATTTTCTCCATTTTAAACTACCCCAACCTTTGTTGGAAATTCATTCTCCTCATGAATTATTCCCATTCTCATCATGGTTCTTGTTTACTTTAAAAATATCATATCATCATCATCATTGATGGCACTTATGTAGTGCTTTAAGATTTGTAAACAGTTCCATATTGCATATAGGAAGAAAAGGAAGAACAGAAAGAGGATGAAAAAGAAAAGGAAGAGAAAGAGTAGGTAGAAGAGAAGTGGAGGAAGAAGAAAATGTCCCAATTTAGGTTCAGAGAGGACAAATTACTTACTTAAGGTCATACAGGCAGCAAGTAGCATAGTTAGGATTCACACCCAGGTCCTCTAACTCAAAATTCAAAACTCTTTCCACTGTAGAGACCCTCTATGATTCAGCCAAGTAGAGAAAAAAATAAGTCTCTCAAATGCAAATAAACAATGCAATGAATTTTTTGGTTCGACACAGATGGTTGCCCTAATGTCTTTGGAGACTATTATTATATTTCTGTGAGGAGATTGAAATTGACTCACTTATTCCAAACCATCCACTGGGCCAACTTTGAGTTTGGAAAGCAAATGGGCCTATTCTGTTTAGACTAGATTAGCTAGTAATGCGGGGTATTTTATAAGACTGGCTGTGGAATCCAAGAAATAGTTTTGTTTTTTAAATTGTCCCAACTAACCTTTACAAATCCCAGGCTTCTATTTGAAATGACATAGACTGTGATGAATGCTTGTGAAAAATCCTAATAAATAGTCACTGTTTTGTTTGCAAGACCCAGTGATTTGAAAACTCAGATTCCTAGTAAGTAGCAGATGAACCAGAAACCTTCTTGTCTGAACCTTCCCACAAAGCAGAAAGGATTCTTCAAGTTATGTCTGTAAAATACACCAGAGCTTTGACTATGACCATGTTCTTCCCTTTTTGGAACCCCAAAATAATTTCCAAGTGCATCTGTGTCAAATGATGATAAGTGATCGCATAATATACAATACTCATAAAGCACTTAGAATACTTGGCACATGGTGGGCACTGTATCAATGTTTATTCTCTCCCCTGTCCCCTCTTCGCCTCTCCAGATTAAAATTTACAAGCTTCAGGATACTCTAGGATTGTTCTTCTTGCTTCTCTGAGTTTTTTCTCTCCTCTACTTCCTATAGAAGACCTGAAACTGAGCATTCCCCTAGAGAGGAAACTTAGCTACCTTCTCCTTTATCCAACTCTAATCTTCATCTCTTCAACAAGTTCTGCTTAGAGCTATCTCCTTCATAAAGTGTTTTTGTGATCCGTACTTGGCCATCCAATTTGATTCAACAAATATGTCTCTCATTACACATTAAAACAAACAAAAATACCTTTCTGTAATGAATATAAGTTCCTGGAAGAAACGGAATGTTTCATTTTGGTCTCTCTTTTCCTAGTGCCCAACACAATGATTGACACACTGGAAGCACTTATCGATTGATTACATAGACATTTTGTTTCTTGTTATTTCTAATGCATATATTTATGTACATTTCCTATTTTGACCAGTTTCTTTCTGTATGTTCCAAGTTCCTTGAGAGCTGAGGATAGATGACTCATGTACTTTATAAATGTTCCCCCCCCCCGCCTCTTCATACCGTGGTCATGCAATATATGCTGATAACTGTCTGATTTCTAAAGAAAAGCTTATATTTACAGAAAGCAATGTTATTTTATGCAAAAAGAAACAGAAACCTCAGCAATGGAGATTGACTTATTTTATTGACATTTCTTACATCTTGAAATTGAGCCAGAATGGTGGGAATTCATATCCCTAATTCTTTTGGAGGGAGAAATTTATATTAAAGTTGATACCATTTTTGAGATGCCTATAAACTTTAATGTTCTGATATTCCATAACTGATAAAAGTCATTGATCATGAAAACAATAGGGTATGGTGGACAGAACCCTAGTCTTCCAAGTCAGTATACTTAATTAGATGTATATCTGTTGGAAGTCATTTAACCCTCTTTAGACCTGATTTGTTTGTTTACAGATTGGATTAGATTATCTCTCAGATTTCCTATAGCTCTAAACTTTCATGATTTTATGTTAAGCCCTTACCAGCATGTGATTTCTGAAAATGAAGTTTCTCATTCAAAGCACTCATTGGAATAGACATATAGTAGATGTTTTTAACATCCTTATTAACTGATTGGCTCATACTGTTACTAGAGGAGATATTATCAAAAGGTCACAAGTCAAAGACCTGGAATTGGAAGAAACCTTAGAGAACCCCAATCCAAACTTGTTATTTTAGAAATAAGGAAGCTGAGATATAGGGAGGGGAGATCATTTTCCCAAGGTCATACAGGCAGGAAGCAATAGAGTTGAGATTTGAACCAGACCTATTACTCCTTCCTCTCTTCTTTGTTGCCTTTATCCTGAGGTGTTGCAGAGGGCACTCTAATGTAGCATTTGGGATCACCTTACATGTTTTTCAGACATTGGACATTCAAGATGGCCTGAGATTCATCATCCCCACCCCTCATTGAAAGACAGCTGCCTGATTTCTAGAGAAAGACTTCTAATTATCAGAAAATAGAGTTGTTTTGTACAGAAAGAAATAGAAACCTCAACAGTGGAGATGGACAGAAGACTTGTCTTGAGGAAAGTCAGGTCTCCATGTTTTGTCTCCAGTAGAACGTGAACTTTTTGTGGGAAGAACGTGTTTCATTTTTGTCTTCAAATCCCCAACACCTAGCTCGCTGTCCTTTTTGCACAATAGGTATCTAATAAATGTTCATTGAGTTGAATTTTTCCCTATAGAATAGTCCAAATGCCTTATGATCCATGACACTTTGCCCTTGGCTTGGCTGAATGTTTAGGTATGTCTAACTCTGAATTGCATTTTCACCTTTCAGATTTCCATCCCTTCTACCTTTGAAGGTGCCAAGGTAATGCTAGTTGCTTCCTGTTTTGCTTCTCAGATGTGGTGCCTTTGTTGGCACTCAATTCAGTATTTTTTTGGCCTGTCTGTGATCAGCTGGCATTTTAATAGCCTGATCCTATTCCAGTGCCCGTTTTCATTTGGTGTCTGCTTGAGTGCCAGTAAAAGCTCTGTCCCCACTGTTTCTAATTTTCTTTCTCTTCTCTTTCCCCACCTCCCTACCATCTGCCATGTCCTAGTACAACATTCATTTCTAGATATGTTTCCCTTTGTTTCAGTACTGCTCCCTTGATGAGTGCTTTTCAATCCATATATATTCTTGTACCATCTCCCCTCATGAATTTTGCCACATCCCATACTATTTCTTCTGACCCTGAATTTATTTTAGTATTTTCTTATGCAAATTGATATTGTTAGTTCATTGAGTAGGAACATTTTCTAGTAAGTCAGTTGACAAATATTTATTAAGTTTTGTATGTGTCAGGTAATGTTTTAAGTCCTGGGAACACAATGAAAGGTAACAGGAACAAAAGTCCTTATTCCCAAGGAAAATACTTTTTAATCAGGGGAGGGGAGAAATCAACATTTAGGTACATATAACAGATATATAGATTATAGAATGGGAATCTGCAAAGGAAACTATGTAGTTTCTCCAAGAACAGGACTTGCAGTAGAAGGTGGGAATTCAGCTTCTTCTTGAAGGAAGTCAGTAGAACTAAGAAACAGAAGTTGAGGACCCAAAGCATTTCAGGTAGAGGAGAAAGTCAATGTGGAAACAGAATGTCATGATCCAGGGGCCGCAAATAGGTCTATGTAGCTGGAGTGTAGAGTGCTTGGAAGGGAATTAAGTTTAAGAGATCTATCTTGTTTTCATATCTAGCAGAGAATCACAGAATCTGAGACTTAGCAGGGACTTTAGTGACTATTTTGTCCATCCCACACCTTAAAACCTGAAAACTCAATGCAAGTTCACACCCTGGGATAAATCCAGCTTTTATGCAAAGGAGTTATGAAAACTTTTATTGCTGTTCAAACATTTCAGTTCTGTCTGACTGTTAGTCACCCCCATTCATGATCTTCTTGGCAAAGATGCTGGAGTGGTTTGCCATTTACTTCTCCAGCTCATTTTATAGATGAAGAAACTGAGTGAAACAAGATTAAGTGACTTGCCCAGGGTCTCACAGCTAGTAAGTGTCTGATGCCAGATTTGAACTTAAAAAGATAAAATTAACTCACCCACAAAAATTTCATGATACAGAACCTCATCTGGGCCTTTGCTGTTGTTTGATAATCTTACTTCATCCTTATTTCATTCCATATAATTTCTGCTCCAATACTTTTATTTTTCTCTTTTCCTGTCTACTGACGTTCCTATTGCCCAAGGTGACTCAGTGTCTTACTTCACCAAAAAGATTGAAGTCATTGTACATGGACTCCATTAACCATTTTCCTCCAACTTCCATACTTCTCATCATAACTCATTCTTTCCAAATTTCTTAGGTTGCCAAGGAAGTAAATGCTCTATTCCTTGTTTAGACTAATCCTTTCATCTACACGTGTAATTTTATCCCCTCCCAACTCTTCCGGGACACTGCTATAGCATTTTGGGGAGGGAGGGGGCAATCAATATTAAATGACTTGCCCAAGATCACACAGCTAAGTGTCTGAGGCCAGATTTGAACCCAGCTCTTTCTGACTCCAGAACTTACTCTTTATCCATTGTACCACCTAGCTGCCTCTTGCAAGATGATGGGTTTTTTCTTAATGCGCTTTCCTGGGAGGCATATGGAGAAGTCAAAGAAATCCTAGAGAAATGCAGCTAGATGAAATTGCTCTATCTTGATTTCACTGGTTTTCATCTTTCCTGATTCTCTTCTCCCTATATACTCCTTCCCTTAGAGGAAACTAGATGGCACAAATGATAGCTTAGCACAATTATTGTCAATGAGTCGTGTCCAACTCTTAGTGACATTGCTTGGGGCTTTCTTCTCAAAACACTGGAATGCTTTGCCATTTCTTTCTCTAGCTCATTTTACAAATGAGGAAACTGAAACAGTGTTAAGTGACTTGCCCAGGGTCACATGCTAGTAAATGTCTGAGGTTGGATTTGGACTCAAAAACATGAACCTTTTTTGTTTCAAGCTCAGTGCTCTATCAACTCTGCAAAGGGAAGGGAAGGAAAGGAAAAGAATTTCTAAAGAACACATCAATAAAAGATAGAAAGAACAGATCAATGAACTGGGTATGCTACTAAAAAGAACTAGAAAAAAATTAAAATCAGTAATTAAACATCAAAATGGAACTCCTGAAGTTCAAAAGAGAAATTAACAAAGTTGAAAGTAAGAAAACCATTGAGCTAATAAATGAAATGACTAGTTAGTTTAGTAAGAAAAAAATGAGCCATTCATTAATTTGATTTTTAAAAAAAGAAATGAAAAAATAAAATACCATTATCAAAAATGAAAATGGTGAAATCCACCAACAATGAAGATGAAATTAAGGCAATTTTAGGAGCTATTTTGTACAATTACATACCACCAAAATTGTAGATTGAAGTGAAATAGATGAATATTTACAAAGATATAAGTTGCCCAGGTTAGCAGAAGAGGAAGTAAAATATTTAAATAATCCTAGTTTTAGGAAAAGAAATTAAACAAGTCGTAAATGAACTCCCTTTCTTAAAATCATAAGTACTATCTATTTAAAACCAAAACCAAATATTATCTAAAATGAGATAAATTAGAAATCTTCCCAATAGGATTAGAGGTGAAACAAGGATTATCACCACTGTTATTTAATATTATAATGGAAATTCTTACTACTGAAATAAAATAAGAAAAAGAAATTAGCCATGAGGAAATAAAACTATCACTCTTTGCAAATGATATGATGGTATGCTTAGATAATCCTAGAGAATTAATTCTTAAAAAGTTGAAACAATTAGCTGTAGCAAAGTAGCAAAACTCATACAAATAATTAGCCTTTCTATACACTACCAACAAAACCCAATAGGAAGAGATAGAAAGAGTAGTTAGTTCTACTTAAAATAATTACAGATAATATAAAATACCTGAGAGTTTCCCTACCAAGACAAAAAGATGAACTATATGAACACAATTATAAAACACTTTTCATACAAGTAAAGGCAGGTCTAAGCAATTAGAGGAATATTAATTGCTCATGGGTAGTCCAGGTCAATATAATAAAATGACAATTCTGCCTCAATTCATTTATTTATTCAATGCATACCAAGCAAACTATCAAATGAATTATTTTATAAATCTAGAAAGAATAACAAAATTCATCTAGAAGAACAAAAAGGTCAAGAATGTCATGAGAATCAAGGAAAAAATATGAAGGAAGGCATCCCAGCAGCACAAGGTTTCACACTATATTACAAAATGATAATTACCAAAGTAATCTGATATTTATTAAGAAACAGATTGGTAGATCAGTGGAATAGATTAGGTATACAATACACAGTAGTAATCGATTACAGTAATCTACGGTTTGGTAAATCCAAATGTCTAAGCTTTTGAGGCAAAATCTCACCATTTCACTAACCTTGCTGGGGAAGCTAGAAAGCAGTTTGGCAGATAATAGGCATAGACCAACATCTTACACTGTATACCAAGATAAGTCACATGGGGTACATGATTTAGACATAAATTGTGATATCATAAGTAAATTAGGACAACATGGAAAAATGTGCCTATCACATCTATGAGTGATGAAAGATTTATGACCAAATAAGAGACAGAGATGATCACAGGAATTAAACAAATAATTTCAATTCCATGAAATTCAAAAGATTTTGCACAAACAAAATCAAGATAGCCTTAAATAGAAGGAAAACAGGAAAGGGAGGATTGAGGGAAATTAGAGCAAGTTCCTCTGATAAAGGCCTCATTTCTCAAATATTTAGAAAACTGAATCAAATTTATAAAATAAGAACCATTCCCCAATTGATAAATGGCCAAAGAATATGCACAGACAATTTTCAAAAGATGAGTCCCTGCCAAAAAAAATAAAAGAAAAAAGTAAGTGGATCTATATGTACAAAAATATTTATAGTAACTCTTTTTTGTGATGTCTAAAAATTAGAAGATGAGAGGATGCCCATTAGTTGGGGAATGGCTAAGCAAGTTCTGTTTTATAATTATGATGGAATACAATTGTGCTATATGAAATGACAAACAGGATGATTTCAGAAAAAATCTGGGAAGACTTATATGAAATGATGCAAAGTGAAGTGAGCAGATCTAGGAGAACATGGTACATACTAACAACAATATTGTAATGATGGTCAATTGTAAAAAACTAAGTTTGTCTTATCGATACAATGATCCAAGACAAAAATTCTAGCCACCTCCAGAGGGAGTTAATGATTGAAGCATATTTTTTTCACTTTATTATTCTTTCTTTTTTATCTGCAACACAGCTAATATAGGAACATGTTTTGCATGATCTCATGTGTATAATTGATATATTATTTTTCAATGAGGATGGAAGAGGCAGAAGGGACAGAGAGAATTTGGTACTCCAAATGTTAAAAAAATAAGAATATTAAAAATAAATGTATTTTTAAAAAAAGAATAACTCGAAGTTTAAAATATATTCTGCAGTAACTAAGAACCATTTTTAAACCTGCGAGTTAATTTTAATGAGGGAGTCTACTGAATCCAGCTTGAACCATCTCCTGAGAATCAGTTGTTAAATTTTCATTGTGATCATTTACACCACAGAAATGAGTAAAGACAAATCAGGACTTGATTTATTGTTTTGTTGATTATCTAGACTTATGAAAATTTTAGGGGGAAAAGTTAATAATGCAGATCAAAATTTAAAGTGTGTTGTGCTTGCATCACCCTCTCCCCACCAGAGAAACAGTTAAGCTAACATATCCATGGTTCTAGTCTTGTCTCTACCATTGATCTTGAATAATAAATCTGTACATTCTGGCTGATGGTTTTCTGATCTGTACAAATGCAAAAATAGTATCTCCCCTTTTCTATCTCTTAGGAATGTTGTCGCAGTGAAATGGGATATAGGATAGAATTTCTATAGTTTCTCAACCAACAACATTCATGAAAAGTTTAAATACTTTGGGAGTATGAAATGAGTGTAGATCATGCCAAAATTTGACTCTCTGGTTGAAGTGTCAATGCCATCTGCTTCCCACTGGGGAGAAAATATTGATGAAGCATCTGTTGGCAGTTCATCAGCTTCCAGAAACTGGGTCCAAGGTGTGCAAGGACATAGAAATGTTTTTATAAGTGAAAAGTCATTATAGCTTCCTCTAATAGTGCTCTGAGTTTTCTGCCAGAATTCAAGCAAAGAGATGCTCAGAACCATCCTCCACCATAATTTTGCCCTTTTTCTTCTAATTAGATCAAAGACTTTAATCTAGGGTTCATGGGTCCTTCAAAGCATTCATCTGTAAACTTCAGGAAGTTTGCGAATTTAGATCCAGAAAAAAATCTTTATTTATATTAACCTTTTGTCAATCAACAAACATTTATTAAGTGCCTACTCTACTATATGCCAGGCATTCTGCTAAGCACTGGAGATTCCAATAAAAGTAAAAGAAAGTTCTTGCTCCCAAGGAGCTCCCAAGACAACATGCAAATAACTAAGTACAATCACTGTATAACATAAATTGGAAAAAATCAACAAAGGAAAGGCACTAGAATTAAGAGCAATCAAGAAAGGCTCCCAGCAGAAGTGAGATGTCAGCTGGGAATTGAAGGAAGCCAGGAGGCAGAGACAAAGAGGGAGAACATTCCAAGAATGAGAAACAGGCAGTGAAAATTCCTGGAGTCAAGACAGGATGATTCTTGTTTGAGAAACAGCAATGACCAGCGTCATTGGAACACAGAGTACATGGAAAAATGGAAGGTATAAGAATTCTTAAAAGGTGATGGGAGGTGGGTTATAAATGGCTTTGGTTTCCTTTGTAATCTCAATTTTTATTTTATGCATTTAAAATATCATTCTGAGAAGAGTTCATAGTCTTTACCAGATTATCAA
Source organism: Potorous gilbertii (assembly GCA_028658325.1). Lineage (NCBI taxonomy): Eukaryota > Metazoa > Chordata > Mammalia > Diprotodontia > Potoroidae > Potorous > Potorous gilbertii. The sequence goes on from CM053770.1 coordinate 561,949,841, forward strand.
ATGAGGTCCCTGACGCAAAAATCTCAAGAATCCCTGTGTCAGATAGATAAAACATTTATCACGTGCTTACTATGTCACAGTCATTGTGTTCAGGAAGCATTAAGAAAACCTTTGATAACAGATCAGGGGAAGCTCTTACCTTGAAGTCTATTCCCATTGATACAGTGTTGAAAGAGGGCCATTTCCTCCCCTTTCCCAGTGCTGTGGGAAAGGACCCTTCTCCCCTTCTCTTGTTCCCTTTCTAGGGTTCTGATTCAAATCAGTGAGTTCCTATCAGCTGCCAAGCAGGAATGCCAAGATTATAATGAACAACAAAGTGAGCTCTAGAGAGTGTTAGATTTCCCTGGGGAGAGTGTTATATAATAAATCACATCATTTGGAAAGAGCTTCTCTGTAGTTCTGCCATGGAAGGGCAAAAGGGGTCACAGTCCTGAAGATCTAATTCATTAGAATCACTGTTCATGACTTTGGTGTGTGTTGATTTGCAGGTCTCCAGGATGGCTTATTTGAAGGATTAAAGTACCAGTTTTATCCAAGTAGCTTTTGCTTGGGGGATGTTGATTGATTCAGGGGCAAAATTTGGAAGCACCTACAACAGGGAGTTGGGATTCAGCCTGTAGAGACATGCCTTGTGGCATTTCTAGATAAGAAGACCAACAAGTCTGAAAAAGTTTTGACACTTAAGGGAGGACTGTGTAGCACCAATGCAATATTCAGAGTGCTTATGTTGTCTGTGGATATGCCTGAGTAGTTCTGAATAACAAAATATAACACTCTCCATGTAGAAGACAGAACCAAAACATTTATTTGAAGAAAGCCAAATCCATCATAGCAACCAAGAAATCTGTACACAAATGCAGGAGGCACCACCATCCCTAACCTTCCTCCTGATAGGGCCTTCCCACAAAAAAGTAGCTCAACAACTCCCTGAAGGCTTCCTCTCTCTCTCTCTCTCAGTTCTAACTGCTGTGTCCAACTTCCTTTCAGCTCTCCTCCACTCTTCCTGCTCATCCCTTCCTGCTCCACCCATTTGGCAAGCCTCTCCCACCACAGATTCATGTGACTCAGCTTCCATGAGACTCAAGCAGGATACATGGGCCTATTAATGGATGGGAAAGATCTTCCCATTATGCAAAAATACATTAACAATACAGACTATTGTAGCAATTATTTAATGAAAAGCTATTTCTAGGGAAACAGTGAGGAGGGGTAGGTTAGGGGAGTCTGGATTAATAGGCAAATTCACCAGGGGAGGGCTAGAACTAAAATTAGTTATGGGGAAATTTTAAAAGAAGCAGATCCAGAGGTAGCACATATGCTCAGATCCAGGGTAGACTGGGTCTCAGTATTAGTAATAAATATCCTTTATTAATCAACCAATTTATTTCCTATGTGCCAGATGAGCCAAGGATGAGAAGGGGTGATACCATGGATATTCTTGCTACCAAGGATGTGTAGTCAAGTTTTCTCTTCTTATCAAAAGTAAAACTTGTAAGCTGTTCTGCTTGAATTTGAGTTCCACTAAGGGCCCATCTTTCTATTATTCTTTTTCTTTTTTCAAACCATATATTCTGATTTCCAGTGTCACTTACTAGATATTACAGCTTGGTGGCACCACAGATCTTCAGGAATTGGTCATCTCCTCCAAACTCAGACACTGAATGCATTGAGAAGTGGGTGGACTCATGTATTTCTCTCTCCTCAGAAACATATTTTCCTCTGACTCAGCCTTGGCTTCTGTGAAATGTGAACACATCCCATGTTTAAAAGAAAAATGCAGTGGGGAATCTTGGATGTGTGAGACAAGTGATCAGCAAATCCACTGCAGATAGAGCATCAGTACAAGGACAAGCTTTCACAACCTCTGCTCATGATTCTGCTAATGAGGCAGGTTGGCACTAAGTGTTTTGACCATTCTTTGGAGAGAGTGGCTTCATGAGCTCTCTGCTTAAAGAAATGTCCCTAATAAAACCACATGCCAAAAAAGAATGCCAACATTGTTCTATCTAGGTAGAAGAGAAAGTAGACTCAAGCTTGTGAACTCTAAGAAAAGGGTGGGAATGATTTTTAGTGGGTGAGATAATTATTTCACATCCTGAATATTCTGAATCACACTTCCACCCCTTCCACCCTGGTTAGTGGCTTCCCTTCCCACTCCAACCTCCGTCCTCTGACAATTAGATCTCCCGCCCAGCAAAAATTAAGCTCATAGTAGAAATCCAAAGACATCATTCTGTTTAAAAACTTTCAATATGGGTTGGATTTTAGTCTCTGTGAAGTGCATTTCTTGGGTATCTTATATCAGGCTTGCTCTTTTAGGAAAGTAACTATGTGAGACAGTATTAGATAATTATTCTTGTATTCAGGAAGAATCCACGGGTCCAAATCCTAACTCAGACACTATCTGTGGAGCCATGTACAATCAAATAACAAGCGTTTACTAGACACATATTATGTATCAAGAGGCGGCTGGGTGGCTCAGTGGATGGACTACTGGCCTTGGAGTCAAAAGGACCTGAGTTCAAATCTAGCATCAGACATTCATTAGCTATGTGACCTTGGACAACCTGTTTGCTTCAGTTTCCTGATCTATAAAATGAAACAGAGGTGGAAACAGCAAACTTCTCCAATATTTCCAAGGAAACTCCATGGACAGTACAGACCCACAAAGAGTCAGACACACCTGAAAAACAATTACCTGCATTAGATTCCGTGCTGGTAATACAAATACAAGGAATGAAACTATCTACTCTCAATGAGTGTGTATTCTGTTGAGATAGACAGCATGTATATATGTCAGCCAATACAGAATAAATGCAATGCAAGGCGGGAGGGCATTAGCACTTGGCAAATCAGAAAATGCTTCATATAGAAAGCTGTGTTTGAACTCTGAGCTGAAGATGAAGTACATTCCCAGCATGGGAGAATAGCCAATGCAGAAGTGCAGAGACAGGAGTTGGAGTTCCTAATATGAAGACTAGAGGGCATTTAGCTAAATCATATACAGAGTGTGGGAAATGGAGTAGAGTAAAGACTGGAAACATAAAGTAGGATTGAGTTGTGAAGGGTTTTGAGAAAAAACAAAATAGATTTATGTATCATGCTAGAGGCAATAGGGAACAATTGGAGTTATTGAATAGAGTGTGACACAGTCAGATTTGTGCTTATGGAGAATCATTTTGATGACTGTGTAGAGGATGGGCTGGAATGGGAAAAGAAGTGAAGCCATGGTACATGTGAATTAAGGTGGCAGCTATGTAAACAGTGAAAAGAGGCAGGTGTAATAGCAATTGAAATATGATTAGATATATGAGATATCCTCTTTATGGATATCCAGATATTGAGAGATCAAGGAGAGTGAAGAGCCAAGGATATTGCTAAAGCTACAAACCTGGGAAACTGGAATAGTGCTATCTTTGACAGAAATAGAGAAGTTTGGAGAAGGAATAGGTTTAATGAAAAAATGAGTCTTATTTTCAACATGGTGAGTTTGAGATGCCTACAAAGCATCCAGTTACCTGTTTGCATTCATTCCAGCAGTTTCGTGGCTTGTCTTTCATAATCTTGATTACATCCTTGTTGGATAAGGGTAAAATTGGAGCAGCATTCTTTTCAGAAAGATTTGTGGCTTTGTCTTTGAAATATATAATAGGTAGTGAGCAACACAGAGTTCAGGGTGGAGATTAAGCGTGGATAAGCACATCTGTAAATCATCTGTGTAGAGATTATGATTAAACCCATGAGACCTGATGAGTTCACCAAGTGAGAAAATGTTGAGGAAGGAAGAGGCCCTGAATATAGCCTTGGACCACACATATTATGAATGACCGGAGGAGACTGAGAAGGAACAGTCAGACAAGTGGAAGGATAAACAAGTCTAAGGTGTCATCAAAACCCATAAAGGAGGGAATAACCTCTGTGGTCCTCAGATTCCTCATTCATAAAATAAGGGGATTGCACTTGATGATTTTTAAAGTTCCTCACAGTGCTAATTCTATGAGCATATCAATGAAAAATAAAGTCCTCATGGCCAAACTACAAAGATTTTTATCAAAGCTTCTTTTGATCCCATCCTTAAGTTCCCTACATGGAAAAATATCAAATCAAAATCTGAAACAAAGGGTCACTTCCTTGTGAGCCCATTAAGTTATTCAAAACTCATATTTCCGTACTTTCACCAAATCGTAGTATCTTAGTGGCAAGTATCTCAGAGGTTCTCTAATTCAACCCTTACCTGAAACATGAAGTATAGTACCGCTACAATAGCCTTGTCAGCTGGTCATCCAGCCCCATTTCAAAACTTCAAATGGCAAGGAATGTTCTAACTATTATGGCAGGCCAGTCTACTTTGCAACAACTAATTATTAGGAAGTCATTTGTACTGTGGCAGAATTTGACATCCTATAACTTATACTCACTGATTCTAGTTCTTCCCTTTGAGACCAAATAGAATTATCTGAATTTTCTTCCTATTTTTATAGGATTTAAATCTGAAAAGGACCTTAAAAATCAGTCCAATTGCATGATTTTATTGATGAGAAAGCTAAGTTTTTGTTACTGATGCTTCTCTCTTTTAGATTACTTTTATATTCTCTCTACACACACCCACACACACACACACACACACACACACACACACACACTTCACACACATACCTAGGTAGTTTTATATTTTCTCTCCCCTTAGGATGTATGCTTCAAGAGTGTGGGAACTGCTTTTGTACCCTTCTTTGTATCCCTAGAGTTCAGCACAGTGCCTGGCACATAGCAGGCATTTCATAAATATTTGTCAGGTAATTGAGCATCCACAACTGAAAACTTGGAGGTGGGATGGTGGAAATCCTTGTCTTCAAAACTCTGAGCACTGTCTCTCCAGGGATACTGGCCTCCTGGTCATTTCATGAAAACGATTCACTCCATGTCTCATCTCTGGGAATTCTCTGGCTGTCTCCCATGCTTGGCATGCTCTCCCTCCTCTGCTCCAACTACTGACCTTCCTGACTTCCTATATAATAAATAAATATATATAAAAATAAATATACACACATATATACATGTTTGTATAAATAGGTACATATGTTTATATGTATATAAATATGTATGTGTGTATATACATACATATGTATATGTGTAATATATGTGTGTGTATAGATATTTGTTTAGGTGTTGTCTCCCCTATTAGACTGTAAATGTCCTTGAGAGTAGGCATTATATTTTGCCTCTGTATCTCCAGTGCTTAGCACAGTACCTGGCACAGAGTAGGTGCTTTGTAAATGTTTGTTGAAGGATCAAACACCAGAAATGGATAAGGTTTCATCAATGGAAATTACATTCAAGAAAATGTGTTATTATTTGCTTTGCCAATGTGATGAAATCCTAATAAAGCTGCCTCCAGGCCCCAATATTCTAACTTCCTTATGGGCTCCTCTGAACTGCAGGCATGTCCTGATTTAACCATACAATCTGACTTTCACCACGCCACAGACCCCCAGACCTAATACCGTCACTGCCCTTAGATCCAATTCACATATTTGAACAGGTGTGTTCTTGTACTCAACACCAATCACGTCATCAATTTAGCTCAACTCAGGACCACAATACCTAACTATTCATCTTGGTCAGATAGGAGGACAAAAACTAGCACAACCAGGATGCTTGACCATTGAACAACAGAAGGGAACACTCCCTATTACCTAATAATTAACAAATTCTGCCTGCCTTTCTAATATTACTAATTTCTGTTATGTAATTGCATACTATAAAAATTCATCTTGTTTTCTCTGAAGTTGCTGGTTCCTCTAGGAATCTAGCCTGCTTCTAAGAGGCATTAATCCTCAATAAATGCCTGTACTTGGATTGGAGGTGATCTGACTCTGAATTCTTTGAGATAGTGCCACTACAACACACCTTGAAAACTGCAACAGTTTTGAGTGTCCCTGAGTAGGCCCTGATTCTGACCTCTGTTCTACGTGTAGCAGAGTCTCTGATTCTTTGACACAGTACTTCCACAACACACCATGAAACCACAGCAAATATACTCTAAGGACTTTGGGACCTTTCCAAAGGCTTTCATCTGAAACTTTCTATATGCCTCAGAAAGTGAGTTCTTTGACAGTAAGGACTGTCTTGCTTTTCTATTTGTAAATTCAGTGATTAGCATAGTGCTTTGCATATAATAAGTGCTTAACAAATGCTATTTAATTTTAAAAGTTTGTTTTAAAGATGTAAAAATTTTGTTTCAAAAATTTAATTATTTTACCTATTCATGTATTCATATAAATAGATCAATAGCTTTCTAGATAAAATATTTCTTAAGTACTTACTATAGGTAAGGCATGGTGCTAAGCATTTACCTCTTTTCAAGGAGCTTCTGTTCATGAAGGGGAATTGGAAGGAGGGAGGATGGAGGAGGAAGGAGGAAGGGAGTGTAGCCAGAAAGGAAAAGAAATCAGGAGAAAGAGACTAGGCATGAGTTAGGTGACATATGGCTAAAGTCTTTCTTAAAATGGTGATTTAGGGGAAAGGGTTCAATAAAGACCTCGAGAGAATGTTTTCTTTTTCTTCTTTTTCTTTTTTTATATTTTTTCATTGTGTTTATTTTTTAAATATAAATTTATTTATTTAACTTTTTACATTCAGGAATTATGATATCAACCAATTTTACAAAAAGGTATCTAGTGAAAAGACATAGTAAGGACTAAAATATAATCATCTCCCCCCTGGAACTAGGACAAAATCTCCCCTCTATCACCTCAGTCCCTTTGGGAGAATGGGCTCAAAGCAATTGCTGCCAACATCCCTACCACCTGTTTCATTTCTGCACATAGCACAGTCAGTGGATGAGTTGCTCCCTTGCTTACAAGGCATTCTGTATTAGCTGCCAGTTACATCCATTGCTAGACTGGCTCAAGCCTAGGGCTGAAGGGCTAACTCTTCTGATTTGTCATTGCCTAATATGTTGTGACTGCAACATGATTGTGATAAATTTGTATATTTAAGCTCAGTGGAAGCTACATAACAAATCAATACCTTCTGAATTAATTCCTGCTTTGTGAAGCATGCAGAAGATGTAACACTAGCAGAGTGAGACCTCTTCCCTCTCGTCCATCCTAAAATCTAGATGAGTTCAGTTGATATAGGACTGGGTTGAATATGATAGCTACAGGAATTACAGAGAATGATAATATCTATGACATGACAAGAGTGTTCAGAACGTATGACAATGGCAAAGCCACCACTGTCTCCAGCTCCGATAGCTTTATTGCCACCAGAACCTGCCAGCATCTCTTATTAGGTTTCAATGGAAGAAGGAACAGTGGCCTTCCTAGATGAATGAAAGATGATATTAAAGAACAAACCAGGCTAGCATAGATTTTTTTTAATGGATAAATTCAGAGGAATATCCTATAATGGACTATTCCCTTGATAACTTGCCTCCTAGAGACTTATTAGTAATTTAAGGCTAGATTACTATTGTATGAAAGATAGTCCGCAGATGTGACATAGCCTCCACCATAGTTGGTAAACAGTGGGGTATCCTCTAAGGGGATTCTTTTGTGAATTTTTCCTAGAATCATCTTGGATGGTATGGATACAATATTTAAAATATGGTTGAGTCAGGAGCCAAAGGACTGATTAATGGAATAGCCCTTTCTAGCTATTAGGTCCTCACTCATGCTTCCATCTTGCAGAATCCATACGCAAGAGTGAGTTTCTCTTGTCTCATTATTAACATAAAAACATGAAGGGCACAAGGATGCATAAATGATGGTTGTGAGCAGCTGTGTTCCCTGAAGCTTCTGCAAACATCTGGTCCCCTTTTTCAGGCATTCTCCAATACAATACAGGCATAGCTAGCTCTACAGGGAGTGGCCTCTGATGAACAGGTCTGTGTTTGCAGACTCAGTGGGAGCTTTGTACCTGATTACTGCCCTTTGACGTCATTTTATTTCTTGAATGAATGATAATAGGGGCTTTTCCTGTAAGCTACAAATGTGGTTAGACTAAAGCAGAATATTGTGGGGCTGTAACTTCCTTATTTCTGGATGCCAACTTTTTATTAATACTGCCTAAGATCATATTCACATTATTAGCTACCGTATTACTTTGTGGATTCATTCTGAATTTGTAGTCCTGCCATTTACCTACAATGTTTTTCTCATCCTTTTCCTTCCACCCAATCTAGATTTATTTAATTTATTTTTCCAATATAAATGCAAAACTTAACTATCCACATCCAATTATTCATTTTCTTAACTCAAGCCCATCTATTATAATTTGCACAGATCTTTTGGGATCCCAATTCTAACATCATACAAATTAACTATCCTTCCCAGTTTTGTGTTATCCACAATTTTGAGAAGCTTGTCATCAATGTCTTTATCTGGATCATTGCTAAAAATATTGAATGAAAGAGGACCAAGTTTAAAGTCTGGCAACACAACAGGTCAGCACCTGGATTCTTTGGGTGTGGCCATTCAACCATAACCTCAGTGGAGGCTGCCCTTTAAATTTTGTTTGTTTTTATATCACCTTTATTTAAAAATGTATCTTCATCTACTCAGTGAACTATTCTTTGTAGAAAAGAATATAACAGAATGAGAAAAAAACAGCTCAGCAAACTAACCGCTACAAACAGAATATGACAGCATAGCATATGCAACATTCTACTCTGACAGTCCACTAACTTTGGGAAGATGGGAAGGAGGTGCACTTTTCAGTGCTACTATTGGTCAGGACAATGTTTGGGGTTTAGTGTTTTTTATTTATATTCCTGGTTCTTTCTTATTCCATTCTGTATCAGTTCATATGCCTGCCCATATGTCCCTGAAATCTTTATATTCATTTGTTTCTTACAGAGTAGTAATTTTTCATTGCAAACATGTGCCACAATTTGCTTAGTCTGTTCCCACTCAGTGGTTACATACTTTGTTTCCAGTTTTTTTCTTCCTCCTCAAAAAGTACAACTATAAATATTTGGGTAAATATCAAATCCTCAAGTATTATTCAAGTTTCTACTCTGTGCTAGGTAGGCACTGTGCCAAGTAGGGGCAATACCTTGAAAGGCAAAACCAGTCCTTAGTATCTCTTATCTCCTTGGAATAGTTGCCTAATAGTGGGGTTTCTGGATCACTTTCTTTGCATAATTCTATTTTGCCTCTCAGTGGTTGGAGTGCCTCACAGCTTCATTAGTTACATAGTAACATCAATTACAGTTATCACTTCCACATCAACAATTTGCCCCATCATGGTTTTGATATATTAATTAAATTAAGTGGGAAAATAAAAAAAATATTTAGTAGTTTTTCAGAAGTCACTGACGACATATAAAAGTCAGCAGATAACACAGAAAAAGTTTAGAAATTCAAAAATGCATAAAATATATGTATAATATTGTATGATATCAATATATTCTATCTTTTAACACCATAATATTTCAGACTTCTTCTCTGCTATGAAGAAGAGGCAAAAAATTTTATGCAGATTTTCCAGATCATGGAGGTACCACACCCCTAACCTCAATGATGTGGAAAGGATAACTGTATATTATTGACAATTTTATGGATATGAGATGAAGTCTCAGAATTTATTTTTAAAAGTGTATTTCTTTTTATTAGTGATTGAGGACAAACTTTTATATGATTGTTAATAGATTGACATCTTTCTTTTGCAAACTGTTTGTTCATGTCTTTTGATTATTTATCTATTAGGGAATGACTCTTGGTCTATATTTGTGTTAGTTTCAAATACACAAACACACACATGTGTATGGAGTCAAAACAACTTACTTAGAGTCAGTGCCCTACCAGTGACTAGTAAATTAAACATGTGACTTAACCTCTTTAAAACTCCAATTTCCCTTATCTATAAAATGGGAATAATATTTGCACTACCTCTCAGGGTTATGAAGATTAAATTAAATAATGTATGTAAAGCAACATAAAAATACAGGGTGTCCCAAAATTCTTTGGTGTCCCAAAAGTGCTAAGCTTTGATAGCTTGTTTACATTTATATTTATATATGCTATGTTATAACTTTAATAACCTGTATATATAAATTAATTGATGTCTACAAAGCATTATATATACAGATAAAGGAAATAATTTATATAATGCACTATGAAAATATTAACTGTTATTACAATTAATGTGATATGTGCAATGGAGAGGTTCAAGAAAAGCGCCACTGACTAAGGTAAGGGGAATGTGAAGGAGAGATCAACTGAAATTGGGGAAGGGAATATTAGGGAAGATTTCAAGGAGCAGAGAGCATCCTCAATTGATCTTTAAAAGAAGAGCGTGGAGGAAGGAGTTGTAATAAGTAATTTAAATGGCAAGATCTTTCTCATTAATTAATAGGCCCATGGGATCTGATTTAATCACCTAAGTCTATGTCACATGTGGTAGAAGGAGATGGCTGAACAGGAGGAACAGGAAGGGTGGAATGGAACAAAACTCAGGCCAACAGACACAGCAAGGCTCAGGTTCATGACAGTTGATAGTAAGAAGGACCTGACTGAGGGAAGGGAGGTTTGAGAATGACTTTACCCCCTACTATGATCATGTTTATTAACTTCTTGGTCACCATGACAGCTTTTGCTTTCTTGTTCTGGGATTTGGCTTTCTGGTGTTTAAATAAATATTTTTCTTCTGGCTTCTATATGGAGAATCTTTTATACTTAGCGATTGAGAACTATATTGGAATATTCATTGTCACCACCAATGCTGTGAATATTTCCTTGGCAATACAGGAGTATATTCAAAGATGACTGTAATACAATACAGAAACCAATAGGACAATTTTTAAAAAATAAAGAAAACATACATAAGATGGAAAGAACTTTAGTGGGTAGACATGGGTAAAATGCAAAGGAGGGAAATGACTCTCCTTGGGGAGACCAAAGTGAATCCAGAAAAGAGAACTATGGGTCCAATAATGGCAACAACAAAAAATTTCAGCATCCTTATCTCAAATGAAGTCACTCATGGCTGAAATACTTGACTGTCTGAAAGCACAAATCTAATTTGATCAGAAGCAAGATGAGATCCCCTAGATAGTAATTCCCACTATATTGGAGTGGTAGGTAAATGAGTCCTGGAATCCTGGAGATGCATTCAGATTTCTGCGTGTATATTGTTTGATCCTAAACTAACTCACACATCCTTATTTTGTACTGGAAGCCACAGTCAAAAGACAAACAAGGGAGAGTGAGAATGCCACTCAAGAGCCTAATGTTTCATCTGTTATACACAAAGGTAATGTGTTCTCTCCACATGGATTAGTTTTATGAAAAGAACATATGAAAAGGCATATGAACTTGCAGCCCATGTGGAAGAGAAATAAGGATTCCCAGAATTTCTGGCAGCATTCTACCCATATAGCTTCCATCCACCATATCAATCTATCTGCTTTAGGGTCTCCTCAATTCCTTCTAACAATGTGTAGCCTTCAAGACTATATAGCTGACAGAGAGGTCTTTCTTTTCCTTCTCCTATTTCCTTTAGCGTGTTGCACTTCAATATCCCTTTCTGAATTTGTTGTTCATTTGTGTCAATTGCATCCAACTCTTTGGGATTATCTTGGCAAAGATACTGAAGTTTTTCTCTAGATAAGGATTAATAATTTTCATTGTGCTCTGATTGTGTCTTTGCTATGGAAGTATGGAAGGAGGGAAGCTAGAGACTCTTTAAATACATTGAAATTATTTTAAAAGTGTTTATAAATTAATTTCAAGTTAAATTTATAAATTAAGTAAATTTTATTCAGTTATGCCTGACTCTTCATGATCCCATTTTGAGGTTTTCTTGGCAAAGATACTCAAGTAGTTAGGCATTTCTCTAGCTCATTTTACAGATGAGGAAGCTAAGGCAAAGAGGGTTAAGTGAATTGACCAGGTTCATACAGCTAGTAAGAGTCTGAGGCCAGATCTGAATTCAGGAAGAAGCACTGAGCCTCCAAGCTGAATTTATAATACTATAAAAGGGTCACCCATCCTTTATGTTCAGACAGATTCAAATTAGTAAACCTCCTTAGGAAATCTCTTAGTTAGCAAAAGTAGTCCTAAAATATAGTGACTTTTCTCAAAGACTTAGCTTCATCTGGACAAACTTCTGTGCTATCTGCTCCATTTTTTTCCCTCTCTTCCTATCATCTGGTGTGTTAGTGATGGTTCAGTAGACATTATCATTGTGTTCACTGCCTTTGTCTAGGCAGCTAATATGCAACATATTGTAAGAGATGACTAGGCTTATGAAGCAGGCAAAAGTTTCTCATTTATCTGACTCTCCATTTTTAGGGGACAGAGATATAGTAGTCTGATATTATGGAAAAGGCACTAGATTGGGAGACAAAGTTTCTAGTTAGAAGAAAAGAGCTGAAGAAGGAGTATAACTAAAAATGACTATAATATAAAGACATAAAACAGTAGGACAAGATGGGAGGAACTTTCATTGGTAGAGGTGAGTGAAATACAAAGGGAGGGAGTTAACTCTCCTTTGAAGAGAGACAGAAAGAGAGAGAGAGAGAGAGAGAGAGAGAGAGAGAGAGAGAGAGAGAGACAGAGAGACAGAGAGACAGAGAGGAGATATCAGCACACATTTACTCATTAAAAAAAATAGCAATAACACAAAACTACTATTGAAAGCATACCCACAGAGAATAAGGTTTGGAGAAATAAACATGTAGATAGAATTTGGTACCTTTCTTATTAATAATGAATTGTTGTTAGCTTGAGTTGTTTGCAGTCAGGTACCCTTTATCAGGTGAAGGGGAAGTGAATTCATCTTGTGGATTAAGATAGATACACAGCTTATAGGATGAATTAGAAGCATGGTTTCATTCTTGCTCAAATTCCTTTTCTAGTATGTACCATCCAATCTCCACCAAGAGACAATTCTTCCAAGTTTTCTCAAAGGGAGTATGATATGGCTTTCTAATAGAAACAGTGGTCATTAAACCATGCATAAGGCTCCCTATGCTTAGCAAACCATGCATATTTATGCATATACACATATATAATAAATCACAACTATATCAGTATACATACATTATAAATTATAAATATATAAACTTGCTTTGGTGATCACCCTGAATATATATGATTTTATGCTTTGAGTTCAGTAGATCCTTAATCTGCCTTCTTTCTTTTCTTCCTTCCTTCCTTCCTTCCTTCCTTCCTTATTTCCTTCCTTCTGGTCTTCTTTTCTACCTTTCTGGAATGATTATATCTCCTTTCAGAAACTCTATATTACAGCCAAACTGGGCTACCAACTGTCCCTCACACACAATATACCATTTCCCTTTTCCCAGTACCCACACAAGTTTACCATTATTCTTAGAATGTATTTTCTTCACATTTTTACTTCTCAGAATCTTCTGTTTGTGTTATTCCACTAATATTCCTTTACATTATCACAAGTAATTCAACACTGACAATATCTTTGTATGTTTTATCTGCAAATCATTTTGCTTTATAAAAATCATTTTAGTGTATAGGAGTTGATAGTGTCATGGAGCAGAAAAAAACCACTGGATTTTACAGAAATAAAATTTACTGAGTTCAAGTTCAAGTTCAAACTATGTGTCCTTGGGCAACATATTTAGTCTCTCTGATCTTTAGATTATTCATTTGAAAACCAAAATTAATAATACTTGCACTCAATATTTGACAGGGATGCAGTTTTTGCTTATTTATTGAGATCCATGACTTCATCCTAAATATTTGCATGGACTTACAAGTAATATGTACAATAAACATCTTGACCTTAAGTCTTTCTGACTCCAAGGGTACTTCCCTACTGGTCACAATCTTCCTAGCTCTCATTCTAAAGTATTATTATGAGGGAGAATTAAATGAGATTGAACATCAACGTGGCTGATTGCATTTAAATGCTATCAAAATGTAAATTATTGTCAATAACATGTATTTTACATTTCCACCTATCATTGACAGAATGCCTCTCATTTTCCTTTCACAGTGTACAGTTGACTCGTGTTGAACTAGATTCTTACACTTCACATGCAATATTTGTTTAAATCAAATATTTGTTTAAAATATTTATTAGTTGTCTTCTATGTTTGAGGAATTGTATAGATTTCAGAGATACAGTGATGAAAAATGATAACGGTCCTGCCCACAAGAAGAATATAGTCTGATAGTGGGCTACGAGACTTACATACTTATAACTATAATATAGGTTAGAACATCATTGAGTACACAAGAGAAGTCAAACAAAGGGGCCTAAACATGATCACATTCCTTTTTTCTTGAGAGTATTTTTTTCCCAATCACATGTAAATAGAGTTTTCAACACTCATTTTTGTAAGATTTTGAGTTCCAAATGTTTCTCCTTCCCTCTTTTCTCTCCCTATGCCCAAGACAGCAAGTAGTCTGATATAGGTTATATATATACAATCATGTTAAACATATTTCCACATTGGCCATGTTATGAAAGAAGAATCAGAGCAAAAGGGAAAAACAGTGAGGAAAAAATGTGAAAATTGTACGCTTTGATCTGCGTTCAGACTCCATAGTTCTTTCTCTGGGTGTGGTTATTATTTTCCATTACACGTCTTTTGGAATTTTTGGAGCGTTGTTGAGAAGAGTTAAGTCTATCATTCTTGATCATCACACAATGTTGCTGTTATTGCGTACAATATTCTTTTAGTTCTTCTCAATGTATTCAGCATCAGTTCATGTAAGTCTTTCCAAGTTTTTCTGAAATTCAACTGTTCCTCATTTCTTATGGAACAATAGTATTCCCTTACATTCATATACTACGACTTGTTCAGTCATTCCCTAAGTAATGAGTATCCTCCCCACTTCCAGTTCTTGGTCACCACAAAAAGAGCAGCTATAATGTTTTTGTACATGTGGATCCTTTTTCCTTTTCTCATGATCTCTTAGCTCTTCTCAGTAATGCAATACTCTAAGACAGGTGTGGGGAACCTGTGGCCTCCAGGTCACATATGCCTTCTAGATTCTCAAGTTTGGTCTTTAGACTGAATACAGACTTCACAGAACAAATAGAACCTACAGGGCCAAGTGTGGCTTCAATTGCCACAGATTCCCACCTCTGCTCTAAGACAATTCTAAAAGACTCATGATGGAAAATGCTATTCATACACAGAAAAAGAACTATGGAACCAGAATGCAGATTGAAGCTATTTTCTCTTGTCTTATTTGTTTGTTTTCTTCTTTCTCAGGTTTTTTTCTTTTGTTCTGATATTTCTTTCACAACATGACTAATGTGGAAATATGTTTAATATGACTGTACATGTATAGTTTATATCAGATTATATCTCATCTTGGGAATTGGGGGAAGCAAAGAAGCATGAAAATTTTATCTTATGTAAAATTTTATAAAAGTGAATGTTGAAAACTAAAAATAATTAAATGAAATTTTTAAAAGGATTAGATTATTTAGTTTTCAATTAGTTTTTAGACTATTTTTCCATGGCCCTTTATTACATACAATTTTTATTGTGTGATCTGAAAGGGATGTATTTAATATTTCTGCCTTTCTGCATTTGTGAGATTTTTATGCCCTATCACAAGATCAGTTTTTGTGTAGATGGCATATACTACTGAGAAAAAGATATATTCCTTTCTATCCCCAATCAGTTTTCTCCAGAGATCTATCATATCTAACTTTTCTAAAATTTTATTCACCTCCTTAACTTCTTTTTTGTTTATTTTCTGGCTAGATTTATCTAGTTCTGAGAGGGGGAGTTTGAGGCTCACCACCAGTATAATTTTGCCATCTGTTTCTTTTTCTAAATCACATAACTGCTCCTTTAAGTGCTTGGATGCTATGATATTTTGTGCATATATGTTTAGTGTTGATACTGCTTCGTTGTCTTTGGTACCTTTTAGGAAGATGTATTTTCCTTCTTTATCTCTTTTAATTAGATTTATTTTTACTTTTACTTTGTCTGACATCAGAATTGTTACCCCCCCTGTTTTTGGTTTTTTACTTCAGATGAAGCATAATATAATCTGTTCCAGTCTTTTGCCTTTACTCTGTGCATATCCCTGCTTCAAATGTGCTTCTTGTAAACAACATACTGTAGGATTCTGTTTTTTAATCCACTC
Organism: Potorous gilbertii; assembly: GCA_028658325.1. Lineage (NCBI taxonomy): Eukaryota > Metazoa > Chordata > Mammalia > Diprotodontia > Potoroidae > Potorous > Potorous gilbertii. The sequence goes on from CM053770.1 coordinate 561,965,935, forward strand.
TGCTAACCACTTCCATTTTATGGGAGAATTCATATTGCCCTTCACAGTTATGATTACTAACTATTTACTTCTCTTCATCCTATTTCCCCCAATCTCTTTCCTTTCACCTTGTCCCTCTTTGCCAGTGTTTTGCTTCTGATCACTACTTCCCTCAGTCTGCTCTCCCCTTTCTTTCCCCTCCTACTTCCATATAGGGTAAAATAAATTTCTATACCCAAGTGTGGATGTTATTCCCTCTTTGAGTCAAATCTGATGAGTGTAAGTTTCAAACAATGCTCACTCCCTCCCTTCTTACCCTCTACTGTAATATGTCTTATGCATCTCTTCATGTCAGTAATATACCCTATTCTACCTCTCCCTTTTACAATCACTTTTTTAACCCTTCACTTTTTATATCATCACTCTCAAGTCAACTCATACCTATACCTCTGTCTATGTATATTCCTTCTAACAGTTCTAATGGATATGCAGTTCTTAAGAGTTACAAGTTCCATATTCCCCGTGTAAGGATACAAACATTTAAATCTTACTGAATAACATGTTTGTTTGACTTTTTTTTCCTGTTTATACTTTTTATGCTTCTCTTGCGTCTGGTATTTGAAAACTGAATTTCTGTTTAGTTCTGGTCTTTTCATCAGGAAAATTTGAAAATCCACTATTTCATTGAATGCCCATTTTCTCCCCTGAAAGAGTATGCTCAATTTTGCTGGGTAGTTCATTCTTGGTTTTAATCTAAGCTCCTTTGCTTCTGGAATATCTTATTCCAAGTCTCTGATTCTTTAACATAGAAGCTACTAAGTCCTGTGTAATATTGATGGTGACTCTTTGATATTTGAATTATTTCTTTATGGCTGCTGGCAGCATTTTCTTCTTGATCTGATAATTCTGGAATATGGCTACTATATTCCTTGGGTTTTGATTTTGGGATCTCTCTTAGTAGATGATCACTGGAATTCTTTCAATGATTATTTTGTTCTCTGTTTCTAGTATATCAGGGCAGTTTTCCTTGATAATTTCTTTTTTCCCTTTCTCATATTTTTTAACACTAATGTTATTTTTTTTTCAGTGTTCTATATTCACTACCAAATAACTTAGATTATTTTTCCCCTCGCTCACTGAGATGGCATGCAATTTTATATAGGTTCTATACATACATTAATATTAAATACATTTTCACTATAGTCATGTTGTATAGAAGAATTAAAATGAATGGGAGAAATCATGTAACAAACCCAAACATAAAATAAAAGAAAATGATCTGCTACATTCTGCAGTTGAATTCCAAAGTTCTTTCTCTGGGTATGGAAGGCATTTTGCCTTAAAAGGTCACTGGGAATTTTTTTAAGTCCTTGCATTTCAATGAAGTTCCAAGTCTATCAAAAAAAAAAAACTCTCACACACTGTGGTCGTTACTGTGCACAAAATTCTCCTGGTTCTGCTCCTTTCACTCAGCATCAGATCATATAAGTCTTTCCAAGCCTCTCTGAAGTCTTCCTGTTCATCATTTCTTATAGCACAATAGTATTCCATTACTTTCATATACCATGATTTATTCAGTCATTCTCCAATTGAAGGGCATCCTGTTGATTTCCAGTTTTTGGCCACTGAAAAGAGGGTGCTGTAAATATTTTTGTAGATGTGGAACTCTTTCTCACTTATATGATCTCTTGGAGAAACAGTTCTAAAGGTGGTTTTGCTGGGTCAAAGGATATGCACATTTTTGTAGCCCTTTGGGCATAGGTCCAAATTGCTCTCCAAAATGGTTGGATGAGCTTACAGCTCCACCAACAATGAATTAGTGTTCCAACTGTCCCACATCTTCTCCAACATTTATCATCCAACTGTTCTGCCATGTTAGCCAATGTGATAGGTATGATGTGATTTGTTTTGATTTGAATTTCTCTAATCAATAGTGATTTAGAGCATTTTTTTGTATGATTACAGATATCTTTAATTTCTTCCTCTGAAAACTGCCTGTTCTTATTCTTTGACCACTTATCAATTGGAGAATGACTTGTATTTTTGTACATTTGAATCAGTTCGCTACATATTTTAGAAATGAGGCATTTATCACAGATACTAGTTGCAAAAATTCTTTCCCAGTTTTCTGCTTCCCTCCTAATCTTGGTTGCATTAGATTTTGTTGTGCAAAAACTTTTCAGTTTAATTAAATTGAAATTATCCACTTTGCACTTCATAAAGCTTTCTGTCTCTTATTTAGTCAAAAATCCTTCCCTTCTCCATAAATATGATAAATACACTAATCCTTGCTCTACTAATTTGTTTATAGTATCAATCTTTATACCTAGATCATGAACCCATTTGGACTTTATTCTTGTGTACAGTGTCAGTCATTGGTCTATGACTAGTTTCTGCCACACTTCCATGCAGTTTTCTGACCAATTTTTGTCAAACAGTGAGTTCTTATCCCAGAAGTTGGGGTCTTTAGGTTTATCAAATGATAGATTGCTATATTCATTGACTACTGTGTATTGAGTATCTAGCATATTCCATATTCCAGCATATTCCAGATAGTTTGATTGGTATGGCACTAAAAAAGTAAATTAATTTAGGTAGAAATGCCATTTTTATTATATTGGCTCACCCTACCCATGAGCAACTGATGCTTTTCTGCTTACTTAGATCTGGCTTTATTTGTGTGAAAAGTGTCTTGTAATTGTGTTCATATAGTCCCTGGATTTGTTTTGGCTGGTAGACTCCCAAATATTTTACAGTGTCTACCCTAGCTTTAAATGGGATTTCTCTTTCTATCTCTTTGCTGTTGGGCTTTGTTACTAATAAATAGCAATGCAGAAGATTTGTGTGGGTTTATTTTGTAACTGAAACTTTGCCAAAGTTGTTTATTATTTCAAGTAGCTTTTTACTTGAATCTCTGAGATTCTCTAAGTATATCATCATATCATCTGCATAGAGTGAAAACTTAGTTTCTTCTTTGCCTGTTCTAATTTCTTCAGTTTCTTTATCTTCTCTAATTGCTACAGCTAATATTTCTAATACCATATTGAATAATAATTGTGATAGTGGACATCTGTTTCACCCCTGATCTTATTGGAAATGCATCTAGCTTGTCTCCTTGCATATAGTGCTTGCTGAGGGTTTTAGATAGATACTGCTTATTATTTTATGAAACGTTCCCTGTATTCCTATGCTCTCCAGTGTTTTTAATAGGAATGGGTGTTGTATTTTGTCAAAAACTTTTTCTGCATGTATTGAGATAATCATGGGGCTTCTGTTAAGTTTGTTGTTCATATGATCAATAATGCTAATAGTTTTCCTAATATTAAACCAGCCCTGCATTCCTGGTATGAATTCTACCTGATCAGAATGTATTATTCTCATGATAAGCTGCTATATTCTTTTTGCTAAAATCTTTAAAATTTTAGCTTTTATGTTCATTAGAGAAATTGATCTATAATTTTCTTTCTCTGTTTTGTCTCTCCTTGGTATGGATATCAAAACCATATTTATATCATAAAAAGAATCTGGTAGGACTTCTTCTTCAACAATTTCCTCAAATTGTCTATATAGTATTGAAATTAACTGTTCTTTAAATATTTGATAGAATTCATTTGTAAATCCATCTGACCCTGGAGATTTTTTTCCTAGGGAGTTCATTGATGGCTTGTTCAATTTCTTTTTCTGAGATGTGGTTGTTTAAGTATTCTACTTCCCCTTCTGTTAATCTGGGCAATTTATATTTTTTAAAATAATCATCCATCTCATTTAGATTGCCGAATTTATGGATATGAAGTTGGGCAAGTAATTTCTGATTATTGTTTTAATTTCCTCCTCATTGGAGGTGAGTTTACCCCTTTCATTTTTGATATTGGGAATTTGGTTTTCTCCTTTCTTTTTTTTTAAATCAAATTGACCAAAGGTTTATCAATTTTATTGGTTTTTTCATAAAATCAAGTCTTACTTTTATTTATTAGTTCAGTGGTTTTCTTAATTTCAATTTTATTAATCTCTCCTTTGGTTTTCAGTATTTCTAATTTGGTATTTACTTGGGGATTTTCAATTTGTTCTTTTTCAAGCTTTGTCAGCTGCATGCCCAATTCATTGATCTATTCTTTCTCTATTTTATTTATGTAGGCATTCAAAGATATAAAGCTTTCCCTAAGAAGTGCTTTTGCAGTATCCCATAAGGTTTGGTAGGTTGTCTCATGATTGTAATTCTCTTGAATGAAGCTGTTGATTGTTTCTGCGATCTGTTGTTTTGATAATTTCTTGAAACATGCTCTCCAGGCTCTTTTTGTTTGATTGATTCTTGATGTCTCATAGAGTCATTAGTTTCTGCTTGTCCAATTCTAATTGTTAAGGAATTATTTTCTCCAGTTAGCTTTTGTATCTCCTTTTCTGTTTGGCCAATTGTACTTTTAAAGGAGTTCTTTTCTTCAGTCAATTTTTATGTTTTTCTTTCCAAGCTGTTAACTCTTTTTCATAATTCTCCTACATAACTTTCATTTATTTTCCCAATTTTTCTGGTGCCTCTTTACTTGATATTTAAAATCTTTTTTTTGAGTTCTCACAAGAGGACCTTTTGGGCTTGAGATCAATTCATATTCTCCTTTGAAGCTTCCCATGTTGGCATTTTGACATTGTTTTCCTCTTTTGAGTTTGTGTTTTGATCTTCCCTATCATCATGGTAACTTTCTATGATCTGGGCTCTTTACTGTTTCTTACTCACTTTCAGCCTCTTTTATATTTTTTAAAGTTGTGTTCTTCTCCTGGAGCACAGAAGCACTGTCCCAGGCTTCCTGTGCTGGGGGAGAGAGGCCTGGTCACTGTCTTTCAATGTGGAGGCTTCTTTGGTATGGTCAGCCCCAGTTGTGCCCATTGTATTAGGATTGAGAGGCTTGCAATTTGCCTTTTTCTGTTGGGCTGGAGGTCTCATAGCTGACCTGCTGAGCCAGGATTGAGGGGCTCAGTTGCTACCTGTGTTGCTACCAAGAGCCTGCTGCTAGCTTGCCTGGACATTAAATTATTTCTCCTGGATCTATTTTCCAGGTCACTTGTTTTTCCAGTGAGGTATTTTACCTTTTATTCTATTTTTTCATTCTTTTGATTTTGTTTGATTGATTCTTGATGTCTCATAGAGTCATTAGTTTCTGCTTGTCCAATTCTAATTTTTAAGGAATTATTTTCTTCAGTTAGCTTTTGTATCTCCTTTTCTGAGTTGTGCTCCACTTTTAGCCAAGTGGGATAGAACTTTCCTTAAGTCCTTCTAAGTTATCTTAAGGTGGAAAATTATTTCACTACAGCTTTTTGTGGGTTCTCTCACTCCAGAATCCATTCAGAGACTTGATTTAACTTTGTTTCTGAAGAAAATTAGGGAGAGCTGAAGCAACTTCCTAGCTTCTCTCTGACATCTTGACTCTAATCCACCACCTCCACCATCTCCATTTGTAATCTTTAAAAAAAAATCTTCTAGCCAGGGGAATCTAGGCAGAAACTTCATGGAAGAAATGGCAAATGAGCTTGCTATTAAAGGAAGGAAAGGATATCACAGTCAGACTGATGGAAATGGGAATCCATCCCTGGCATGAAGGATAATTAACACAAAGATATAGGAACTAGGAGAGAGCAGAATGAGATAGGAAAAAAGGGAAGAATCCAATTTATCTTTAACCTAGGATACACTAAAGATAAAAAGGTGAATTAGACCTACAAAGAAAGGTTGAAATTAGACTGCAGAGGACCTTGAAGGGCAAGCCAAAGGTACTGTAATTTCTTTCCTAGGCAATAGGGAGCCACTGAAAGTTTGACATGTAAATCTATTCTTAAATCTTGAATGGAAGAATTTTCTAAGAATCATTTGAGTTGAATAAAGCAAGTGCCATTATGAAATCTATTATCAGCCTAACACTACAACACAGAGATATTTTAGGAAGGAATAAATTAGCAATTCTTTGTCTGAGTATGTAGTCATTGACTGGGCCACTAACAGGCCAAACCACACTCAAGCTGGAAATTAAAAATCTACTAAATGTCCTGTCTGGTGGGAGGTTGGTTTGCATTAACTTATAAGAAGAATATTGGTATATACTAGGTGAAATATAGCATCCAAAGGGGATTTTTCTGAAAGAGAATACTTTATTCTCTTTTTATCACTCAAAATGTTTTAATTATTTCCCCCTTCCAACCGTCTTCCTTACATTTCAGCACAGACTTTACGACTGCCATCAGAAAAAATAAATAAATAGCAGCGTTTGAAAATAAAAGCAATTAAAGAAATGGAAAAATCTATACAAAATGTGAGGGTAATTAAAAAAAATATTGTTACTAATATCTTTTGTTTTTATATCACCCACTTTTCAACTGGTCAGTTGACAAAGAATTATTATGTACTTAGTGCCAAACCTGTGCTAAGTGCTGGGAATACAAATAAAGGCAAAAGCATAGTCCATTCCCTAAAGGAGTTCACATCTTCTTTTCAAAAAAATTAAACTATTTATTTATTTTTATCTTATTTCCCACAATTACATGTTAAAATAATTTCTCTCTTTTTTTTTAGTAAATAGTATTTTTTTCCACTTAACATGTAAAGATAGTTTCCAACATTAATTTTTTGTAAGATTTTGAGTTCCAAAATTTTCTCCCTTCCTCCTATTACCCCTCCTCAACACAGCAATCAACCTGATAAACATGTGTAATCATGTTAAACATATTTCCACATTAGTCATGCTGTAAAAGAATAAAAATACAAAAAAGAAAAGCCATGAAAACAAGAAAAAAGTGAAAATAGTACACTTCAATCTGCATTCAGACTCCATTGTTCTTTCTCTGGATGTGGATAGCATATTCCTTCAGGAATCTTTTGAAATTGTCTTGGACCACTGTATTTCTGAGAAGAGACAACTCAATCATCGTTGATTATCACACAATGTAGCACACATTCTAAGGTAGGTGAACATATGCAAACAGATACGTACACATAAGACAGAAATAGAGTATCTGGAAGGTAATCTTAGGGGGAGATTATTAGCAATTAGGAAGGAGAGAAGATACTAGGATGGGAAGAAAATTGCATTTGACCTGAGTATTGAAGGAATCCAGGGAAATCAAGTGACAGAGATAAGGAGAGAGAACATTTCAAGCATGGGGGCCAGTCCATTTAAAGGTACGGATCCTGAAGATAACAAGAAAACCTGAAAGTAACTGAATTGAGAGAGGTATGGTCAGACCTCCACTTACATAAAATCACTTTGGCAGCAGAGTAGAGGGTGATTTGGAGTGGAGTGAGATTCGAGGAAGGAAGATTAACCAGCAGGTGATTACAATAGTATTGGTACAAGATACTGTTGCAAGGCTGCATCAGGGTTGTGACTGTGTCCTCCCCCTTTCCTCTAAGAAGGCTATTCCTCATTATAAAAAGTAAAATGGTGAGGGGTGGGGGAACCTACTGTAGCAAAACTAAGCAACATATCAAATACATCTGATAATCTAGAAAGGGTTCAACACCCTTGATATCTCACCTCTGCAAAGGGAAAGAGAAGTCTTCTTGGATATCTTTTGACTACAGATATAGTTATTAGAATTTCGTAGGATTTTGTTTCAATTGTTTTGTTTTTGTTTTTTTCACTTAAATTGTTGTAGTGATTGTGTATGTTGTTTCTGCTACCACAACAGATCATGTCTTCCCATGCTTCTTTGACGTTCATTCTATAAATTCTCCATACATTACTACATTTCATTACTTTGATGTATAACAACATATTTAGCAATTTGCAATTAATAGACATCTATTTGTTACAATAATGGCTGCTATAAGTATTTTGGTGTATATGAAATCTTTTTTTGTTTTTTATCATTGACCTCAAAGTATATGCTCAGCAGAGAGTGTACAATGCCTCAAACGTAATAGATGCTTAATAAATGCTTGATAATTGTTGATTGGTCTTTGGGCAAAAGGACATGGAAATTTGTCTCTTTACAGTAATTCCAAATTATTTTATGTATGGATAGACCAGTGTGGATGTTCCTATAATGCTCATTTCCTTCTACAAATCAAGTTTTGCTATCATTTCTTTGTTTCTTATTGTACCGTTGCACTCTCCATGATCACAGGAATGAGCACAATTTATTTCTATGGTGATTAATGACAACAGAATTATGTGCATTGAAATAGCCCTCTTTCTACAAATGAAATCTAAATGTTGTCAATTATTTACCCTCAGAAAATCTCAAGAGCAGGCTGTTTGAATAGGATCATGTTGGATCATCAAAAACAAACCTTTAGTTTTTGTGATGCTTTACATTTTATTACTGAAATAACCCACAAATGTCACTATGGAGTTCACTATCTTTGCAGAACATGGAAAAAGGGAAGAAGAAAGAGAAATATTAATTTCATCTTGAAAAAAAGAAAGGAAGAAAGTGGAATTCATGAACTCAATGTTTTAGTTTGATGCCAGGCATTGTATTAAGCACCAAAGACACAAATATTTAAAAAACAAAACAAAACAAAACAAAGATAGGTCCCATGCCCAAAGAGCATGTATTGTAATAGCAGAAGATGACACAAACAGGGATGGTGGCTAAGAAATGATATTATGATCAAGGATGTCAAAGGGATGGTGAGTAGATTCACAGGACAATTAATCAACATGTATTTTCTAGAAAAAGTAGTAAGAAATTAATGATTCTCAGATGTAAATCAGAAAAGGAAAGGATATGTAGGACAGCATGAAATTGAATAGCAAGATTGTGGGGCTGGACTGGCCTACAGATGGTGAAATCTCCTTAATCACAAGCCCAGGGGTTCACAAGTTTAAGGTAGAAGTGATTTAATTAGATAACATTTCATTTATTGAAGACAGAGGCATTTTAATGCATTACAAGGATAACATAAGTCAAAAGTCTATTATGGTAGTCAAACAAATGAATGAAATTTGATGCTTTATTAAGAAATAGTGTCCAGTTTTGGGGATGTAATCGTCTCACTGTACATTACTCTGGTCAGATTTTATCTGGAATATTGTCTAGTTTTGGAAGCCACATTTTATGAAGGACATCGATAAACTCAAAATTGTCACAATAGCCCTTAAGGTTTTGCTATATGAGGATTGGTTTAAAAAGCTAAGAATGTTAGCCTGGAGAAAAAGAAGAAGGTGAAAAACAGGATACGTATCTTCAAGAATACCTGTCACAGAAAATAACCCTTGTGCCATTTAATCTCCAAAAGTTAGAGCTAGAATCCATGGAGTCAGTATTCCAAGGGCTTGGGATAATAGATAAAATTCTGTTTAGTCTTTAAAGTTTTTCACAGTCTGGTTTTCTTTTCTTTCTGTTTTCCCAGTCTCATCCTTTTCTCCCCTTCATGTACTCAATGATCCTATACAGGTCTTGGTTTTCCTTGAACATGGTGCTCCAACTCCTGACTTTTTGCTTTTTTCCTTGGTTGTCCTCCATTCCTGGAGTGTTCCCCCTCCTCATCCCTACCACGAACTGAGCTTAGATCCTATACCTTCTACAAAAAGGTCTTTCCTAGCCCTTCTCCATTTCCCTGTGCCTATTCTCTAAGATGATCTCCTATTTGCATTGTGCATCTCTTAGGTACATAAATGTTTTCATGCTATTTTCTCCATTTGAATGAATTTTTTTTAGGAGGGTTAGGGATCATATATTTGTTTAGCATAAATTCCGACACATAGTAAGCTATAAAATACATAGCTGAACTGATGTCAGAATGAGGTGCTCAAAGGATGACTTTCCTGTTATTATCTATTATTATTTTATTATTAATAAAAGGATTTTTTTTATCATTTTGTTATTGTCTCAAAATAATTACTAATGAATACATATTTGTATAAAAGCATAGGACTGAAATGCACTTTAAGAGTTCATCTCATTATCGAGCTGCTTTCCAAAGATTAGTAGTTCCCAACCATTTCCTAGGAGTTCTAGGATGTTTGGATCATTTCTAAATTTGGATGTTCTGGTGCAGTCTTTCCAAACAGTCTTTTCCAAACATCGTGTTTCAACTCTCTCCTCTCTTTATAGAGATTGGGGACTATGAGTGGGCATTATTGTGTACATCGTCAGATTTGGGAGATGTCGTCTTTTTGTAGACTTCTTGCAAAAAGAATGAAGGAAAGTGTAGTTTCTCAAAGCTGGAAGAAGGGGAAAAGGTTCATTGGGAGAAAAATGATACTGGACAGAGGAAGCTTGAGAGGATAGGCACCAGGGCTGTGAGCTTCAATGGCAAACTGATGGCAAGAAAACCATGTAAAGCCTTGTCTGGCTTACCGACCCATTTAAGGAGTAGTCTGCCTGGAAAGATTTGGCTAAATAGGATCTGAATTTATCCCCATTGCCTTTCTTTCTTCCTCTTCTTTGTCACTGCTGCCTGAAAAAAAATCAAATTGCTTATTCTTAACTTTTGTTCATTTATCATCTGCCTTTTTATAACCAAGACAGTTAGTAGCACAATGGATAGAACGCTGTCCTGGAGTCAGGAAGACTTGAATTCAAATCTAACATCAGAAACTATGTGACCCTAGGCAAGTCACTTTATCTTTTGCCTCAGTTTCTTTAACTTTAAACTAGGGACAATGATAGCACCTATCTGTTAGGGCTGTTGTGAGAATGAAATGAGATAATATTTGTAAAAAGTGTTTCACATGGTTCCTGAGACGTAGTGTTATGTAAATGTTTGTTTCCTTTCTTTCCTTCTCTTTCTTTATAAAGGGTTTTATCTCCAGATTAAGATAAATTGATTTTTATTATTTTCCAAGTACTTGCTATAAGTGAGTGGACCACACTATGCTAAGGAAGGACAAAAGGGAACCTCTGGACAAATAGCCCTAGACAACTTCACATATATTTAATTCAATTTAATTTCCATTTATTAAGTACCTTCTATGGGTAAGATACAGTGCTAAGTGCTAGTAGGTACACAAATAAGAAAAACAAAGACAATCCCTGTCCTCATGAGGGAAGACAACACACTAAAGGAAACTGGAGAGGGTGAAGGTGACACCAGAGACACATGAAGGCATTTTTTTCCATGGAGTTGAAACCAGGCAGAGCAGCAGATGCAGAGCAGAGTGACCTGAAATTCCAATTTTTGCCCTCTATAAACAAAGGCAGTGGGAGGAATTTGGTACTTTACCCTCTGACCATCTAATCAGAGAGGAAAGGTGGCTGAGGGAGGTAGTATTCAGGTTTGAGTTAGCATCAGGTTGTTGTTCTCCAGTCATTTTTTCAGTTGTGTTGAGCTCTTCCTGACCCCATTTGGGGTTTTCTTGGCAAAGATACTGGATTGGTTTGCCATTTCCTTCTCTAACTCACTTTGCAGTTGAGGCAAACAGACTTGTCCAGGGTCACACAGCTAGTAAGTGTCTGAGATCAGATTTGAACACAGGAAGATGAGACTTCCTGACTCTAGGTCTGGCACTTTGTCCACTGAGCAGTTCAACTGCCCCTTGAGTTGGCAGCATAGTGATGACATTAGAACTGAGCTTATCCTGAGACAAACAACTTGTTCTAAGGAGTTGAAATCATACAGAGTAGCAGACGTGAAGAGGAGGGAAACCATCTCTTTTTGATAAAAAGTAGGGTTTCAGTTGTATTGTCTGAGATGCTATTTTTTTCTCTTTTTTCTCTTCAATATAAGGAATAGTTCACTGAGCAGTGGAGGGAGAAGATTGCATCTGGAAATAAACAAAACATCAATAAAATAAGATTAAGGAAAGAAAATGTTTGCAATCAGGAAAAGAGATGATGGAATAGAGGCTTAACCAGGAATATTTATTTGCAGTATGAGAGTAAAGAGACCCTGTGAAGTACTGTCTCCTTTCCATAGCTAGGTCAAATAACAACTACAATTTCTCCTATGGAGGATCAAGGTAGGAACATGTGGGGATTGGAAAGAATATAGTATATAAGGGGACCTGTTGACAGAATTCACAAATGAGGAGCAGGACTTGTTCAGTCACACTCATTAAATTACTGAGAGATGTTCTCTCCAGAAAAGGCTAAGCTAATCTACTCTTCAATCCTCTGGGAGGACTAAATTTACAAATTTTTAAAAGCTAGCTCCCTTAACTTTTTACTTTTTCTCTTGATAAAACATTATCATTTCACCAGTGTAGGGGGAACTCCTGGTGATGAATTCCTTCTACCAGTCTAGATCTGCAGCTTGCCTGCAATTTGTAGCCTTAACAAAGTTGCCCGATGCACTGAAAGTATCAATGACATGCCAAGGCTTGTACAGCCAGGATATGTGAGAAGAAATACTACATTTTTCAGGCACAAAAAAACATCTTTCTGTCCCCTATGAACGCTACCTCCTAGAGATCAGTAAAAGAAGGCAAGATAATAGCAAATAAAATCAAGTAACTTAGCAGCAGTGGCTTTAAAAATTTTCCCCAAATCCAGGTGTTGTAGGAAGATTGGCACATTAATTTTTTTGTGGAACTATGAGTACATAGAAATATTTTTTCATTCCTTCCTTTCTTCAGATATTCATGTCTTTTCATTGTAATCTTGAAATGTGACACTGATGAGTCTAGGAAAATTGAATTTGGATTTTCCTCTATATTGTGAGTTCTATCCATCTGAAATATTTCCCTTATTTTCAATATTTTAGTTTTTCCAAATGATTTCCTAAAATGTAGAGGTTACTTCTCTTTCTTCATAATTTTCAGTAAATATTATGATTCATAGATTTCCTCTTCTTGGTTGGGCCTCTACATTCATCATTTTTGTTGATATTATTTCTAAACTTTCAGTTGACTTATTTTCTGCATTTCCTTTTCCTCTTCCACAGATACTTCAGCCATTCATTCCTAGTAAAATAATTGTATTTCTCATAGATTCTATTACTGTGTTTATATTTTCCACAAGTTTTTAAATTGTTGAGTTTGATCATGTTTTTGTTCTGAGATTCTTTCGTCACACTCAGTTGCTTTCTTCTTTTCTTCTCATAACTATTTTTTTCTGGAACTTTTTTTCCCTACTCTCTTCAGAAATTTTGAGTTTCAGAGAATGTGATGACCTATATTGGTAAAGATAATTTCCTTACCTGGAAGGTTCCTTTACTGAAGGTCTAGTCCCTATGTCCACACTCTTTTGTATCAATTGTATTTATTCATTTTATTCCTTAATTGTTTTTATTATCTGTTTTATTGCATCTTTTTACTTTTGATTCTAATTTTACTATTGGTGATTTGTTACATTTTCCTTCCGAAGTTTTTTTCACCTGCTTTTAAAAATCCATTTATTATTTTTTTCCCTTGGGTTTGAGCTTTTCTTGGACCATCTAATGGGTTTTAAATGATTTCCTTTTGAGGATTTCTGGTCATTTTTACTCTTTGGTGCTGTTTTTCTTTAAAGGAGATTTCGAGAATGTGGGCTCTATTATAACATCTAAATCCACTCATTCCCTAAAAGTTTCCCAATAAATATTTATGAAGCATTGTTTAATACCAACGCTATCTTTCACTGTTCTAGGCACAATCTTATAATATACAATAAGGCCTTCATATTTCCTGATTCAGCTCTTTTCTGGTACAAGAAGTACAAAAATATGGTACAAAAATATTTCTCAATACAAATAGTTTTTCAAAGTACAAGGCTTCTTATGTGTGCCTTGCATTCAGGCCTCTTGCTTTGATTCACAGCTGGGTGGTTGTGTGGAAACCCCTGACTTAGTATATGGAGAATGGAATTGATCCTTACATATTAACTGTATTTGTATAAATCGTATTCTTCATTAGTTGGGCTTGGAATATTGCTTAATTATCTAGGATCAGAGGGATTTTATGTTCTTTTCAGCTAATTTTCCTTTAAAGTTCCCATTGTAATGTTTGAAAGCAACTGGAACAGTACCTAATGAGCATTTTAAGTATGGAAAAGTCAGTAAAAGTCATGAAAGGTGCCAGATCACTTGTGACTTAGTTGATTACTCTGGGGGGGGGGCCTTCTTTTTTTTTTTTTTTAACAAAGTCACAGTGGGGCTGGGTCAATTGCAATTAGATATTTCTCCACTCAGTTGTGCTTTTTTGCACAGGGGCAAGGGATAGAGGGGCGCTGCCTTTTTAATTCTGATCCACAGTGTTAGTTAATAAAGCAATCTTCAACAAAGCTACTCTAGGGGAAAGAGACAGAAGGCTCCTATTGACAAACACAAGCCTGAAATCACAGGGTCTTATTGACCAAGTAGCAAGATTTACAGGCTTATTTAGATTCAGCTCAGCTATTTTTGCTTCTGTCTTCCAAGTTCAATCCAATTTTACTTTAATTAGACATCCTTATGGAAGTGAATCCTATCTATCTTGATGGGGGCATACAACTACCTCATCCCAGAGGACATGGTACACAGTTCTTGGTAATTCACACAAATCACAAGTCTTAAAATGCATAAAACTACATTGGTCTGAATCTGTATGTTCTTCAAAATAGTAAGAGAGAACTGTGTTGCAGATTATCTGCTTTGTTACTGCTGATTTGTGGCTTTTCTACTTTCTTTGTGACTAATCTTTGATTTCTTGCTTTACATAGAATCCCAATTTTTGCTTTATGGAGCACTGAAATCCCTTCTTCCACTCAGGTGGGCTTCATAGTTCCTTAAACGTCAGCCCCTCTGAATCAGAATTTGGGGAGATGAGAGGGGTGGGGGTCCTGATTAGGGGAGAGAGAGACAGAGAAAGAGAAGAAGAAGGAAAGAAGGAGAGAAGGAAGGAAGGAAGGAAGGAAGGAAGGAAGGAAGGAAGGAAGGAAGGAAAGAAACAAAGAAGAAAAAGATTTTGGTGAATGACAATCAGAGCCCTCCCCAGCCACATGTGGGTAGGAGTTGGCACCCTATTCAGCAGCTGAATCCCCAGAAACTGTAAGAATACATTCCCTGGATAATTACATTATCTCTGCAGTTGAACTGAGATTTTATCACACTCCCAGATCACAGAACCCCTAAGGCCTGAGTGTCCTATCACCTAAACTAATGTGGATGATTTTCTCAATTATTGCATTACTTATTTAGATAGATATGTCTACTTGTTGTCTATGACTATCTTGTTTTTTTTAAAAAAAATGCAAGGCTGGAAAATAAGCTAAAACAGTTAAGATAAAACTAAACTACTTGGCCCTCCAGGCATGAATTGAGCTCACTCCCTTCACTGCCTTTCACCCCACGGCCATGCCCCCATGGCCTGCCCAAGTCAACTCCCAGTTTCACATTTAATGGAGATTGGCATGAGAGAAAACAAGGTAGAGCAACCAGCAAAGCTGGTCATTATTTTGAACGCTGAAGGAATAAAACTTTAGTGTAGTGAGTGAGAAATATAAATCTAGCCTAATATTTTTCTCGGAGATAGAAAAGTGAGAGAATGAATACCTAGCCAGTACTATCCTCCTACCATATACAAGAGTGAAAATCCAGTCATTTCAGAGACACAGGATTTATCCCCTTTTATTCACACATGCAAGTACAGCCTAGTTCAAACCCTTACCACTTCTCTCTGGACTGTGGCGATGGCCTCCTAACTGGTCTCTGTCAGATCTCTTCACATTCCAATCCAATCTCCACACACCTGCCAGAGTGATTTTCCTCTGACTATGTCACTCTTATACTTAATATTTGTAATAGTTGTAATATTTGCAAACGCACTTAGCACAGGGCCTGCACATACTAGGTGCTATATAAATGCTTATTACCTACCTTCCCTCCAATGAAATCTGATGGTTCCCTTTCACCTTTAAGATCTTATATACACTCTATTTGGCATTCAAAACTCTTTACAACCTGGCCTCAACTTATTACAAATTACATAAATATTACATATTACATAAATATTACATATTACTATCCTCCCTGTAGACTACTTGTAGCTCAAACTGGGCCTTTTCCTATTCCTCCTATTTGATATTCCATCTTCTGTCTCGATGTCTTTGCAATGACTGTCTCTCATACCCAGAATGCACTTACTCCCTCCTCTTCTAATCTAATAGAATCCCTATATTCTTCTACATGAGACTTTTTCTGATTACCCAGGATTAGTATATTTCTCCTCAAAAATTTCTTTGTATTTACCACACACACATACATACAATGGGTAAATTGCATTCTCCATTAGAATATAAGCTCTTCAATGCAATGATCTAAGGTAATTCCAAGATTCATTATGGAAAATGCTATCCACATCTAGAGAAAGAACTATGCAGATCAAAGAATATTATTTTGTCTTTTTGTTGTTTTTTGTTGTTTCTTTCTCTCATTGTTTTTGTCTTTTTTGTTTTTTCTTTTCCCTTTTGTTCTGTTTCTTCTTTCCTCACATGACTAAGGTAGAAATATATTTAATATTAATAATAAATAGGTATAGCCTATGTCAGATTGCATACTTTCTTGGGGATAGGGGAGTGAAGAAGGAAAAACTTGGAACTCAAAATCTTATAAAAGTGTATGTTAAAAACTAAAAAGAAATAATTTAAATTTTTTAAAAAAAGAATTTAAGCTTTTTGAAAGTAAGGGCTGCTTGATTTTTGTCTTTGCATCCCCAGTACCTAACATCATGCCTGGTACATAGTAGGTAACCTAATGAAGGCTTGTTTATTGATTGACTAATCTATCTATGTGATCATCCCTTCTCCGTACCTCTTGTTGCTCAGTTTTTTCAGTTCTGTTCGACTCTTTGTGACCCCAGTTGAGGTTTTCTTGGCAAAGATACTGGATTGGTTTTCTGTTTCTTTCTCCAGCTGGTTTTTCAGATGAGGAAGCTGAGGCAGACAGGTTTAAGTAACTTACTCAAGAGTCACACAGCTAGTCAGTGTCTGAGGCTGATTTTGAACTTAAGAAGGAGAATCTTCCTGACTCCAGGCCCAGCCCTCTACCATTGCACTATGCAGGTGCCCTAGGCATGGTAGATCATTTAAAGAGTTATTGTCATTTCCAAAAATTCAGTTTAGTTAGCTTGGTCCTCAGAAAACAAACTACACTTTGAACCCATATACAGAGCTTCTCTCGGGTCTCCTAGAGCTTAAGTCCACTTGTAGAGTCTTCAGGAATCCAGGGTCATCTTCATGGTATGGCAACGCATCAGGAAAGGACACACAAGCAAATAACTAGGGTACAAGTGAAAATCACAACTGGAGAGGTCATTGAGTCTAACCTCTACCCCAATAAAAATCTCTTCTATAACATCTCTGAAAAGTAATTATCTAACTTGTGCTTGAAAACCTCCAGTGACTGAACTGAACATTTCTTGAGGTAACTTGATTTAATTCAGCTCTAATCGCTAAATTCCGCTTACGTCATGTAGAAATCTGCATTTCTGAAACATTTATCTATCGTTCCTATAATTTGGGGTTAACAGAACAAAGCTAATTCTCCTATAATCCAACTCTTCAAATTCTTGAGAACAGGTGTCCTTCTCCTCAGTACCACTCCTTCCTCCTCCAAGTCTTCTCAAGGTTAAATTTCTTTAAACTATCTTTATTTGGAATTATATCCATTTTCGTGGCTAGTATGGAAATGTGTTTTACATCACACTTCACAAGGATAATAGGTATTGCATTGCTTGCCTTCTCAAAAAGTGTGGAGAGAGGGAGAGAATTAGGAACTGAAAATAAAATTTAAAAATCATCATGCTAGTCATTCTAACAATAGGTATTTATTAATCAAATACTATGTATTTAGGTATTATGCTAAGTGCTGGGATCCAAAGAAAGAAAAAAAGACCATTTTTTCAGGGAACTCAATCTAATGGGGAAAGGAAGATCACTTTCCTTTGGGTACTTTCTAGCTCTTCAATATCCTTCCTAAAATATAATATCTAAAACTACCTGCTTGCTGATCAGTCTACCTTTCAATGTAACATAGGATAGTTTAAAGTGTTTGGGGTTTTTTTTTTTTGGTAATTTTGTCACAATGTTAATTCATTTTCAGCTTGTTATCCTAAAGCTTCCAGACTTTTTTCAAAGAAAGAGTCATGTTTCCTCTTACCTGTACCCTGTGAAATTTATTAATTGAACTCATGTAGAACTCTACAGTTAGCCCTATTATATTTTGTTTTGTTTGACACATTTCATTTTGTTAGTTTTGGCTTATTCTAATCTATTGAGATTTTTGATTTTGATTTTAACTATCATCTAGCATATTTATTACCTGCTCAACTTTTGTTAATTGGACAAATGTGTTATCTAGGCCTGGGTTTGAGTCATGGATTAAAAAAAAGTTGAATAACACAAGGACAAAGAATTCCTCTCCCAAAAAAGAAAAAAAAACCACTCCACTAGATACCTCCCTCCAAACTGACATCAATCTTTAGGCATGTACAGTATCTTTCATTAGGGGTGTGCACCCAGGAAATTTAATTATTGTAGGTGAACATATGTATTGAATATTAAAATGCTAAATACTAAAATTAATTAAAAATTAAAATACTAAAAAAACTAAAATATTAAAAGTTTTTAGCACCGTGTCTGACACATAGTAAATACTATAAACACTTATTTCCTTACTTCCCCATAGGAATATAGATTTGGATCTAGAAGGGACTTCTGAAGTGACCTAGTTCAATTTACTTATTTTACAGATAAGAAAACTGAGATGACACAAAGTTAAATGAGCTGCCTAAGGACACAGAAGTCAAGTCAACAAGAATTTATTGAGCCCCTACCATGTCTTAGGCACTGCTAGAGAAATAAAGAAAGGCAAAAAAAAAATTTCTGCTTTCAAGGACCTCACAGACTAAATGGGGGCAGCAACATGTAAACAACTATGTACAAAGAAAATGAATACATGGTAAACTGGAAGTAATCACAGAGGGAAGGCACTGGCATTAAAGAAGGTTAGGAAAGATTCTTGCATAAGGTAGGATTTTAGCTGGGATGTGGAAGAAGCCTGGGAAGCCAGGAGACAAAGAGGAAGAGAATTCTAGGCATGTCATCACCAGAGGTAAGATTTGAAATCAAGGCCTCTCACTCTAAAGAAACTAAAATTTAACTAAACTTAAAAAACATCAGCTACATTTGACTTTAATGAATGCAAACTCAACAATGATAGAAAATACCAAAAAATATTTTGAGACATTAGTCTGTGCCAGGGCATTTCAGCACACTTTGCATGAATGCCTATGGACTTTCTATGGGTTCAGTTATTCACTCAGTTCTTAATTCACCAAACATCACTATTATCAAGGCAATGCCTGCTTATCTTGTCTGTAAGAATAACATGAAAACTTTGGGAGACACTTTTCTGAATCTAGGTAAGCTGCATCTAAAAAATTTTCTTAAAATACCCATTGAGTTATGCTGTCAAAAAAAGGAAATGAGGTTAGTCTTTTGTTAATACAACGTAAAAAATTCTATGGGAGGTCTAAAGAAGGTCATTTCTGATCAGCATTAGAGGTGGGAGATAGGGTATTATGAAGTCTGAGGCAAAAAATCCACTTTGTGAATTGTAAGATATTATTTAATCTGTAAGATATTATTTAATTGATCTATAGTGGGAATAGATCTTAGAGGCATACTAGTTCAACTCTCTCATTTTACAGATGAAACACAGGTCAAGAGAAATTAAGTAACTTGCCAAAGGACACAAAATAATAAGTGGTAGAATTGGTATTTGAACCCTGGTCTAATGATTCCAAATCCAGTACTCATTTCTCTGGACCATATGGGAGATAACATCCATACCTGGAGAATGGGTAATGGGGCAGGTGGGGGCAGTTATTCTGGCAATAATGGTGAATAATGTGAATAAAGGTAATTATGTGAGCTGAGAAACACAGATTGGGAAAATAAAGAATAAGTCTGACAAAGTGACCTCGTAGGGTTCTGGAGGAGGCATAGAAAGGGAAAGACATTTTTCCTAATATAATGGTTCTCTTAAAATCATAGTATTCCACAATTCCCAAAGTCCAAAAGATATTTAAATATATTTCCACTTGAGTCACAGAAATATACTATCACATTTGAAAGGACCTCAGAATCCATGTAATATGACCTCAAATAAAAATTCAAGAGACTTCCAGGAGCCAAGACGGTGGAGTAAACATTAAATCACTATACCCCGCCATATTCATCTCCAGACAACGGTAAAATAGAGCCCCAAAACAAATCCTGGAATAGTAGAACCAGCAAAAAAGATTGAGTGAAACACTGTTTTAGTCCAAGAAACTTGGAACATCAACAAGAAAGGTCTGTCTCTCCAACTGGTAAAAGGAGGAGATAACACAGGACAGGAAGTGTCCCAGTATGTCAACAGCAAGCTCCACTTCAGCAAACCAGTGAGAAATCCTGAACCCCAGTGTAGTGGAGCAGGCAAATGTCAACACCAGGATCCCCAGTGTGCCTTAGCACAGTCAAGGGAACAGATAGACTCCAGCTCTGAAAACCACCACATGCTTCAGCATAGCCCTGAGCGAAAAGCTTCCAGCAGCCAAACCACCATGTGCTTCAGTGTAGCAGCAGAGAAATGCAGAAACACCTCCACTAGCCTCAGCACATACCAGACACAAGCACTAGGACCCCAGTTCAGCACCAGGTAAGCTGCCAGACCTTATAGCCTCCCAAAATACCAGTTACCCCAAACCCCACTCCCTCAGGGCCTGTTGTCCCTGGCATAAGAAGCCTGAGACCGTAGCCCTTCCACTCAAGGAGCAGAGCTCAAATTAAAAAGAAAGAAAAAAAGTAAAAAAAAAGAGAAGCAAAATAACAACCAAAACAATTGATCATAGAAATGGTGAGAGGGAAGACCAAGACACAAATTCAGAAGGTAGGACAGGAGAATAAGTAAAAGGGAGGGAGGAACTGACAGAAGAAAGAGAAGACCAAAGGAAGGGGTAGACAGAAGAAAGACATTGTTGAGGAGGGAAAGGATGAAAGGAGAGCAAGAACAAAAAGGAGGAAGAATAAAATGGGTGGAAATACACAATTAGTAATCATAATTGTGTATGTCAATGGGATGAACTCTCTCATAAAAAGGAATATCAGAGTTGATAAAAAATCAGGATACTACGATTTATTGTTTATAAGGAACACACTTAGAGACACACATACAGGGTAAAGGTAAGGGGCTTGAGTAGAATCTATTATGCTTCAACTGAAGTAAAAGAAAAAAAAAACCAAACAGGGATAGCAATTCTGGTCTCAAACAAAGCAAAAGCAAAAATAGACCAAATTGAAGGAGATAAAGAAACTACATTTTGCCCAAAGGAAACATAGGCATTGAAGTAATATCAATAGTAAACATATATGCACCAAGTGGTATAGCATCAAATTCTTGAGGGAGAAGTTACGTGAATTACAGGTTCATGACCAACAAGAGATAGAAATCATATGAAAAGATAAAAAAGAGATAATTTTGATTATGTTAAATTTAAAAAGTTTTTGCACAAATAAAACCAATGCAACCAAGATTAGAAGCAAAGAAGAAAGCTGGGAAACAATATTGAAGTAGTGTTTCTGATAAAGGCCTTATTTCTCAAATATATAGAGAACTGACTCAAATTTGTAAGAATATAAGCCATTTCCCAATTAATAAACAGTTAAAAATATGAACAGGCAATTTTCAGATGAAGAAATCAAATCTATCTATAGACATATGGAGAAGTGCTCTAAATCACTTTTGATTAGAGAAATACAAATTAAAACAACTCTGAGGTACCAAGTCACACCTATCAGATTGGTTAATATAACAAAAAAGGAAAATGATAAATGTTAGAGAAGATGTGGGAAAATTGGGACACTAATGCACTATTGGTAGAGCTGTGAGCTAATACAACAATTCTGGAGAGCAATTTGGAACTGAACCCAAAGGACAACTAAATTTTGCATTCTATTTGGTCTAGCAATACCACTACTAGGTCTATGTCCTGAAGAGATCATAAAAAAGGGAAAAGGGCCTACATGTGCAAAAATATTTGTAGTAACCATTTTGGTGGTGGCAAAATATTGGAAATATTTCCATTAATTGAGGAATGGCTATACAAGCTGTGATATATGAATGTAATGGACTACTATTCTGTAATAAGAAATGATGAATAGGGAGATTTCAGAAAAACCTGGAAAGAGTTACACAAACTGATGCAAAGTGAAATGAGCATAACCAGGAAAACATTATATACAATATCAGCATCATTGTGTGATGATCAACTATGAATGACCCAGTTATTCTCAGCAACACAATGATCCAAGACATGTACAAAGGACTCACAAAGAAAAATATTATCCACATCCAGATGAAGAACTGATGGACTCTGAAGCAGATCCAAGCATACTTTTTTCACTCACTTTATTCTTTTTCATGTTTGTTTTTCTTTTGATCTGTTTCTTCTTTCACAACTGTGATTAATAAGGAAATATGTTTTACACAATAATACATGTATAACCCATATCAAATTGCCTGTTGTTTTAGAAAGAGGGGAGGGAAGGGAAGGGAGGGAGAGAAATCTGAAACTAAAAATCTTGTAAAACTGAATGCTAAAAATTGACGACATGAAATTGGGAAAAAATAAAATACTGAAATAAAAGAATTCAAATCCCTTCTACATCTCTGACAAGAAGTCATCTAGTCTTCACTTGAAGTCTTATAGAGATCCAGAATGCCCTGGGTAACCCATTCCACATTTTTTTGAAAAGATTTAACGATTTGAAAGTTTTCCTTAAGTTTAGGCAAAATTGGCCTCCCTGCAATTTCTACCCATTGGTACTGGTTCTGTTTTTAGAGGCATAAGAACAAGTCAACTCTTAAAGACTCCCCTGCTTGGACTAGCAGAGTTTGTGCTCCTATGAACTACTGAAAGATTTTTATAAAAAATTGATCAAAGGATGAAATGTCACTGTGTATTATGGTCTAATTTCAGAAAACCCACTCTGCCTGTTTAAGTAGCAGGGTAATTGTAGTTAGAGATGGGAAGGAGGCAGAGAAGCCTGTGAAATTTTTCAAAGATATCCTGGTAATACTGAACTATGGCATATTATGCCATTCTGGGCCTTTAAGCAAAAATTTCAGAAAAGATCCTTTCCTTCTCATCAAAACTCTTCCATTCCATCACATCATCACTTAGAGATATAAAGTCTTAGATTTTGATAACTGAAAGGGAAATAAGTGACCACACAACTTTTTCATTAATTAAAAAAAAATTTAACAAAAGATTTACTTAGTCAAAACAAGAGGATATTCAATAAAGATTAGTACTGAGTACCCCTTGAGTTGATTTAGCTAAGTAAAGTTCCTATCAGGATTCAGCAGCCAAGCGTTTGGGAAGCCCTTCAGCTCCTCATACCTGCTTTGTTCTCAGAAGATGAAGTGGTATCAACCAAGACCTTAATCTCCTGAACCAATCAAGACCAGAGAAATGATGCAATATTTTTTTTAAACTAAGTTTTTATTAATTCTTTTTGCAGCACCATAGTTTTTTCCCAAAAATCCTTCCCTTCTCTCTCATTGAGAGCCATCTCACATAAAAGTAGTTTTGAAGACAAAAAGAAGAAAAATTAGCATAACTGATCAATACTTTTAAAAAGAAAATATTTACAATGTATTTGGTCCAATACTTGTGGACCACAACTTCTGCATGAGGGCAGTAAGATGGCAATGTCTTCTCATTTCTCCTATTTCCAGTCTTACTTGTTCTTTATAATTTTATAAACTTTACTTTTGATTTCTTCTGTGTACATGGTTTCTCTTTTCATTTACATTGTCATAGTCATTGTGTATATTTTTTGACGGCTTAATTTATTTTGTATCATTTCATATGTATCTTTCCATGATTCTCCTTGTCATCATGTTAATCTCTTTTTTACAACACACTAATATCCCATTGCATTCATGTGCTACATTTTGCCTAGTGATTCTCCAATTAATGAGTATCTTTTTGATCTCATTACAATTTTCCATTTAAATTCTTCTTGACTCTTATGAGAAACAAATCTAAGCTGGTTCTCGCCCAATATAAACTATGTGATTGTTTCAATTTTGTCTTTGTGTCCCTTTCTGTCACAGTATTTTGCAGCAGGTATTTAATAATTGCTTTTCTAAATGAATGAATGAATAAAAGGATTGAAAGGTTGGAAACAAGTATTGAGGCAAAATAGAGGAAAAGAAAAGAAGAAATAAGGGTGCCCAAACTAGTTGTACACCTTGTATCATCAGTCTCAGATTAGAACATTATTTTTCCCAGATGGGTTTCTTCTCCCACTACCATCACACTGCATTGCATACTACCACTAGATTAATTTCTAAAAATAATTTATTGATGCTTTATTTTTTATAACACAATGACCCCTTGATGATTCTCCCTTTAAAGAAAAAAATACAGTTAAGCAAAATAAATCAGCATATTTGGCATGTCTGAAAATATATTTTATTCTTATCCTCTCAGTGCTCTGAAGTCATGATTGGTTAGACTATTTAAGTCTTTTAATGGGAGTATCCTTTACATTATAGCATCTCAGGTATGGGGGCTTGCTATTTGCAAAGGTTGTGTTTAATATTTCTGTTTTTTAAGGTTATATTTAGCACCCAAAAATATGTATACATTAACTCTATTTTAGATTTAACTAGATCTGAAAGTAGTATGTTGAAGTCCACAACAGTTATTTTATCATGTAGTTCTCCCTGATTAATTTTACCTTTTAAGTATTCAAATGCTTTGCCATTTGACACACATGCATACAGGTAAATATACAGTATACACACACATATACACATTCAACATTGATATTGCTCTTTTATCCATCATGTCTTAAGTAAAATGTAATTTCAGTGCTTATCTCTTTTCACTCTGTCCACTTTTTAACGTTACCTGTGAAAATATAACGATCATTCCCGATTTTTTTTTTTAATTCAAGGATTCAACTGACACAAAATAGCTTCTCCCATAATTCTTCGTTTTAATGCTGTGAATACTTATATTCTAAATATGTCTGTTAGAGCCAAGATACTATTGAATTTTTATTTTTAATTCATTCTACCCACGTCTTCTGTTTCATGAGTAAATATGTTCAACTCATAGCTATGATTGTTAGGTTTACTTTCTCCTTCTTCATATCTGGCTATGATGTTTACTTCTCTTTGCCTATCTGCTACGACATGCCTCAAGGAAAGAATAGACAGAACGAAAAGAAATGGAAATCATAACTAATAAGCTAAACTATTCCTAAATCTCACCCAGAAGTTTTCTATTATATTAAAGTTCTCCTTCTTTTTTGTGGGACATTTCTCAGATTTTCAGGATATTATTTTACTTTTATAGGTTATGGATTTTTCCTTTTGAAATATCATATTCAAGTTTTTCTTTTGTCTGCACAAAGCCATATAATTTTATGTAATTCCTGTCATGATTCTTTGGTATATGATCTCTTTCTTTCTTCCTGATTTGTCATGAAAGTTTTCACATCTATTGAGAACATTTTAAAATTTCATTTTGTCCCGTCATTTCAGTGCTTAAGTTTTCTTTTTTAATGTCCTAAAGCATGACATTTATCTCTTTTATCTTCTCATGTGTCAATTATTTCTAATAATAAATGCTTCATGTATTATCACATTTGATTATTGTTTTATTTAGTTTCAAAGAAGCAGAGAGAGAGAGAGAGAGAGAGAGAGAGGAGTAACAGATGTGAAACAAAACAAAACAAAAATGCCTACATGGAAGAAAATTTGAAAGAAGAGAAGAAATAAGGTTAAAGGAACAAATTAATCTATAGAAGAAAAAAACAGTTGACTTTGAAGACAGAATTGAGATATCTTAAGCATCATAGATTTCTCAAAAACAAAAACAAAAAAAAAAGAAAAAAAGAAATTTTTTTCTTATCACACTCAGGGAAATAGTGATCAACTCTTTTAGACACAAATAACAAAGTACTGAATGATCAGGTTCACAGATTATCCCCTACAGGAAAATTCCACCTTTAAGACTTCAAGGAATGTAGTGGTGAAATCTCATAATTTCAATTCACAGTTTCAGAGAAGCAAACAAGTTCTGCAAATGGATGTGAAAAAATCCGTTAGATTTAGAGGAACATCAATTTAAATAACCTAGGATTGCTTCACACATGCAAGAAATGAGCAAAAACACATAAGCTTAAACTACAATATAAAATAACATATCCTGAAATTCTGAGCCAATATCAGTGAAAAAAGGTGAACTTTCAACCAAAGAAAAGTATTTAGATGATTCCTGGAAAAAAGATAGATATGCACAAATTATTTGAGTTGCAAATACTCCACGTAACTGAAACAAAAAAAAACTAGAAATGAATGTTACACTTTGGACCAATCAATTTTGACAAAAAAAATGCATAGAAGTATTTCCCTCAAAGATTGCAGAGAGACAGGGCAATTAACAAGATTCTTACATACCTATTATCTATCTGCCTGTCTATCAAATTCTGTTATCATAAACTAATACATCAAAGTACAATTTCTACTTAGGTTGAGGTTCATTCCTAAGAATAACATATTAAATCCATATTTCAAATAATATTGATAACTCTGAGATTTTATTGTCTTATTTTCAAATTGATGAGATTATCATTGTTTTAAACCTTACAACATGGTTGAAGAAGAACACAACTAGGAATAGAAGTATCAACGTTGTCATTTTCTTTGCTTGTGTTCAATATTATCACAATTATCATCAATCAAATAATCTTTTCAAGTCTCTTGCCCATTTTTCGAGGGTTAGTTAAACTAGATAAATGTAGTATGCCAATCCACTTAGCAGGGAAAACATAAATTATAATAAATCAAAACACTGAAAATGAATGAGTGAGAGTTGCATTCTTGATCGCCCCGTGTTGTGAAACTCCCAAATTTCTTTCAGATTGTTTCTTGTACTATACAAAAAACATATGGCTCAGGAGGAGAAAGTGAGGTTGGTGACCTTGCACAATCCTCCTTCACTCAAAACAAAGTCAAGTGCAAGTCATGTCATCATTTCTCTGATGTCATCGTCCTCTTCGAAAATGAAGGACAAATACATCCACCAACAATAAAAAACCTGACCACTTGACACAATGATGGCACCAATATAGATTTGTGTATTAAAAATGTATAAAGGTTATTCTTTTAGATGAAAAATAAATATAATAGAAGTCCTAGTTTCTTTTTCCAAAACCCCATGAAATCATCTTGCATATAACCCACATTGGAGAGCACTCATCTATACTATAGCTATAAGTTAATTAGCTTATCCCTGGGCTTCACCTCAGTTTCTCAATTTGTAAACTGAAGACATACTAGATGGCTTCTGAGGTTCTTTCATAATCTAGAGCTATGACACTATGATGGACATTTTCATTTGGTGAAGTATGGAAAAGGCAAAAGAGGGAAGTAAAATGTATATAGTAAGAAAAGATATTCAAAGGAAGTACATTTGTTTATATCTTGAGGAAAAAAGATAAGCTACCTTATTAAATTATCAAAAAGATAGATGCCCTGAATAAGCAACTGATTTCTACCTCTGCTCCCATCTTTATACACTTTGGTATGTTCTGTTCTTTCATCAGGAATAAGCAATCTTTTTCCCCTTAACAATCAATTTTGATGCACTAACTCTGACTTCCAGGCTTCTAGTTTGCATCACTGTAATATATTCTTTGGATGATATACTGTCACCTAAATAAATGAAGAGGTTTAAATCTGTCCATTTCTAGAGAATCTTCACTCTCACTTTGCTATATGAAACATAAAAATCTGAGTGTCAGACCAGTAAATATCACAGTAGCAATAGACAATGAAAGACTTATGATTTATGAGAAGAAACTTATCTACAATTTGTGAATAGCCTGTTTCCAAATAACAAAGTAAAAAACCAAGAGTTAAGTAAAAGTTAACTGACACTTCCCTGGCAATGACTTTCCTGCAAGAGAAATCTAAGTATTGATTAAATTCAATGCTTCTGGCTAGAAAACATCTTGAAAAATCAAGGTCAACTGCTGCTTGCTCCAGGGACTTTGGAAAGTTTGCCAGGATAGTGAAAGAAATAGGGTTCAGTTCAGTTTGACAATCATTTATCAAGTGTCTACTGTGTGTCAGGCACTAGGCTAGGTGCTGAGGATAAAAAGATAGAAGCAAAACAATCACATACTACTTAGGGTAAAACAATAATACAAAATACATACAAAGTAATATCTGGGGAGGGAAAGCATTAGAATTGAGAGGCTCAGGATATGCTTCCTGTAGGAAATTGTCCTTGAGTTGATTTTTGAAGAAAACTATAGATTCTAAGAGCCATAGTTGTAGAAAGAAGCATACCAAGTCTGTGCAAAAGCATGGAGAGGGCAAATAGAATACTGTGGAGGAGAATCAGCCAATAGTACTCTGGAATGTATGTGTCATGAAAGGGAGACATGTGCAATAATTCCAGGAGGGTGAGTTGGAGCCAGATAATGAAAAGGTGTAAATACTTTGTATTTTGTCCAAGAATCAAGAGGTAATCACTGGGGCTTTCTAAAAAGAGACGTGTCATAGTTAAGTGTGTGCTTCAGGAATATAAATTTGGCAGCAATATGAACAATGGAGTAGATAAGAGAGAAATATCATTAATAGGAAGAGAGTTCGCCAATAAGGCTATTGCGTTAATCCAGGAGATGAAAGTCTGGATGATAAGGTTGGCCACACAAAAAGAAAGGAGAGAAAAGTGAAGGATATATGTGGAGGTAGAATTGCCAAAACTTGGCAACTTAGCAACAGAGTGGATATGGGTTGAAGATGAGAAAGAGAGTTAAGAGTCAAAAGTGACTCCAAGACTTCAAAACTAGAAGAATGGCAGTATTCTTGTCAGAAAGAGGGATTATGAGGAAAGAAATGTGTTTATTGGGCAAGGTAATAAATCCTGTTTTGGACATGCTGAGTTTGAGACACCTACAGAATATTCAGTTAAAAATATCCAACTGGCAGTTGCTAGTATGGGACTAGAGTCAAGGAGAAAGATTAAGGCTAGATATATGGATCTGAGAGTTGTCTACATAAAAATAATTGAACACATGGCAATTTAGGAAACCAACAACAAAAAGGATATGGAGAGAGAAAAGAGGATGGAACAGTGTTGACATTCAATCTGAGGGGGGGACATAAAAAATGAACTAATCAAGAAGATAGAAAGAGTTACCAGATGGAAAGTAAGGAAACAAATGTTAATGAAGCACTCATTATGTGCCAGGCATTGTGCTTAGTGTTTTACAAATATTATTTTATTTGATCTGCACACAACTCTGGAAATTAGGGGCCATTGTTATCCCCCCATGTTTCAGCTGAGAAAATTTAGGCAGACAGTGGTTAAGTGACTTATCTGGCATCACACAGTTGGTTAGTGTCGGAAACCACATCTGAACTTAGGTCTTCCTGACTCCACCCCAAGGCGCAATATATTTGGCCACTTCACTGTTGATAGGAGGAGGAGAATTGGGACAGTAGACCCAATGACCCAGGAATCAGGAAATCAGGAAAATCAGGAAAAATCCTGTATTCAATCTGTCAATTTCCAGAGAATCTTCACTCTCACTTTGCTATATGGAACATAAAAATTTGAGTGTCAGACTAGTAAATATCACAGTAGCAATAGACAATGAAATCAGGAAAAAAGAAAGAACAAAAGTGTTGGATGCTTCAAAGACATTAAGAAATATAAGGATGGATAAAAGTTCATCAAATTTAGCAGTCTTTGGTAATACTGAATGATGACATCAGAAAGCACTTGCAAAGCTGTAAAAATGAGGAAGAAGAGAAAAAGTAGAGACAATTAGGGTACATAATTTTTTCTTGGAGTTTTTCATTGAAAGATTGTAAAAAAAAAATTAGGGCAACACTTTCAGGAAATGGCAGATTTGAATAGAGGTTTTTGATTTGCTTTTTAAAAGACTGAACAAATGTGTAGGTAGAAGGGAATGTTCTAACTTTTTTTCTCTGTCGCACCAATACCTAGAACATAGCTCTTAATGAATGGTTGTTATATTGAATTCTATTGGATCAAAACCATAGTTGACAGATGGTACCAAGCAAGATATATAACAGTAGTACAGAAAGTAAATGATTTGTGAGTTCAGAGGAAGAAAAGTTCACTTTGCAATGGAATAAAGTGAAGACTTCAAGAAGTAGGTACTCTTTGAGCTGGGCTAAAAAAGTATCAGAGCCCTCAATGGGTGTGTTTATTTGTAAATGGCCAAACGAACCAAGCCCTAGTACAAAAACCAATAAGGGTCATTAGCTCCAATTTGAAGAAGCAGAGACAAACAAATTCCTGCCCAAGTGAGAACCATCTCAGCCATCTTTTATGCTGCCATAACATCACCAAAAGAAATTTTCCAAAGTCTTCACATCTCACAAATTGCTTATAATGTGACAATAACTTATTTCCTCAATATAAATTTCTTTATTAAACATTTTACATTTATTTTCACAAGATTTTGGGTTCCAAATTTTTCTCCCCATTTGTCCTCTCTCCCACTCCAGTACACAGAGCATTCTTATTTCCCCTTTCACCAATCTGCCCTCTCTTCTATCATCTCTCCCTTCTCTTGTCCCCATCTTCTCTTTTGTACTGTAGGGCCAGATAATTTTCTATTCCCCATTACCTGTATTTCTTATTTTCTAGTAGCAAGAACAATACTC
>CM053770.1:561997011-562141044 GCA_028658325.1 Potorous gilbertii
ATTTTGAGAGAGCTATTTTCTTCAGTGAGCTTTTGCACCTCTTTTTCCACTTGGCTAATTCTGCTTTTGAAAGCATTCTTCTCCTCATTGGCTTTCTGAACGTCTTTTGCCAATTGAGTTAGCCTATTTTTCAAGGTGTTATTTTCTTCAGCATTTTTTTGGGTCTCCTTTACTAAGGTATTGACCCATTTTTCATGCCTTTCTTGCATCTCTCTCATTTCTCTTCCCAATTTTTCCTCCACCTGTCTAACTTGATTTTCAAAATCCTTTTTGAGCTCTTCCATGGCCTGAGCCCATGGGATACCTATTTCAGATGTTTGGGATACAGAGGCCTTGACTCTTATGTCTTTACCTGATGGTAAGCAGTTTTCTTCCTCATCAGAGAGGAAAGTTGGAACCATTTGTTCACCAAGAAAATAACCTTCTATGGTCTTAGTTTTTTGCATTTTCCTAGCCAGTTACTTGACTTCTGAGAGTCCTCTCCACTCCTGCCCAGATCAGCCCAGCTAGTGCTTGGGAAATCTCAAATGCTGCTCCCCAGCCTCAGGGCTTTTGGCGGCTGGCGGCCTGCTATTCAGGGTAAGATTAAATCAGGTTCTCAGGTGGGGGCAGGGCCCCCTCTCAGGCTCAGTTCCCTCAGGGGGTTTATGCAGAGACCTTCTGTAATGGAGCTCCTGCTAAGCTCTTGCCTGCTCTGGGAGCCTCTGGCTGCCTGCTACCTCTGCTGCTGCCTCCCAAGGGGAGCCAAGTTATGGAGACAGCCAGCTCCCCTCTCAGCCCGTCCAGATGTCTCTCTCACTGACCTGTGCGTCTGTGGGTGGAGGGACCTTCACGGCCGCTGGAGATTCTGTCCCTGAAGCCTGCTCGGATCTGCTCGCTCCTCTCAGTGCCACGCAGCCAGGGCAGGGTAGGGCTCTGCTCTCGTCCAGTGCATGATGGACCTTTGGGATCCGTTTTTCAGGGCTCTCTGGAATGGAAATCTCCTTCACTGTGCTGCTGTGTGGTTTCTACTGTTCCAGAATTTGTTGGGAGTTCTTTTTAGAGGAAATCCATGGGCTGTGGGTTCGGAGCTAGCATATATGAGTCTTTCTACTCCCCCATCTTGGTTCCTCCCCTGACAATAACTTATTTATGCCCTTTATAAGTTTTACAAAGGACTTTGCCTATTATTCTTTGACCCTAATAACAATAATATCAATGATAGCAATTATTTAGCCAAGTAAGCTTTGTAAAGCACTATATATTGTTTTATCTGATTTTCACAGCAACCTAGTGGGACAGGTACTATTATTACCTGCATTTTAGAAATGAGGAAACTGAGGTTGAGAAGGGTTAAATAACCTGCTCAAAATCACACCTGGTAAATACAGAAGGTAAGTTTTGAAACCAGGTCTCCTGACTCCAGGTCAATTGCTTCTTCCAGTATACCATGCAAACTAACAAGATAGTCAACCGTCAGTCAGGTGTTTATTAAGCTCTTACTACATGCCAGGTAGAGGCAACCAAGTGGTACAGTGAAGTTCCGAACTCAAATTTAGCCTCAGACACTTAGTAACTGTATGACCTTGGGCAAATCACTTAATCCTATTTGCTTGGTATTCTCATCTGTAAAATGAGCTGGAAAAGAATACTCCAGCATCTTTGCCAAGAAAACTCCAAATGGAGACATGAAGAATTGGAAATGATTGAATGTGCTAGGCACTATGTTAAACACTGGAAATACCAATAAAGGCAGAAACAGGACCTGCTCTCAAGCAGCTCACATTCTAATGAGAGCAACATGAAAACAACTATCTATAAACAATGTGTGTGTATATACATATATATATATATATATATATATATATATATATATGTGTGTGTGTGTGTGTGTGTGTGTGTGTATATATATATATATATATACACACACACACACACACACACATATATGTATATATTAGATAAATTGTAAGTAGTATCAGAAGGAAAAAACTAGCATTAAGGAGGCCTAGGAAAGGCTTCTTACAGAAGGTAAGATTTTAGCTGATCTTTGAAGGAAATCTGGAAATCAGAATCCATCTGGCCTTTATATTGCTGGTGGCTGTCTTTCAAAATGTGGGGGCGTTTCCATTGATTCTAAATACCACTAAGTAATTCTTGAACTTGAGCAATCACCATCTGTGAGTAGAGATGGACACTGCATTCTGCAAATTGGCAGGTGTATACATATAAGGCACAATACTCACACCACTTCCTAATGTTGTGATGGTGATAACATGGAATCTCAATTTTTCCTATTTGTTAACTCCTTCAGTATTTAGGATAATGCCTTGCATATTATAATAGACCTTCAAGAAACTTATGTTAAATTGAATGGAATTAAATTGAATTGCTGAATTGAGATTTTCATATGTCTTCCTACTTTTTACATTTTCCAGTACATATACAGAGTATTCCATTAAAACTTTTATCCACTAAATGTATGAACACTCCTTTCACATATTTTTTAATATGGAAAAGAGGGAATATTGAGGCTATACACTTGGTTGGACTTCCTCTTCTCTCAGTGGTTAGAGAACACTCAGACAAATTCAGTTGTCTCTGCAAGTAAGTAAGAATAAGTTAGTATCCTCTTGGCAATAGAAGTCCAGGTAAGATGCTCTGCCCCCAGGAATTTCAACATTCATAGCAAGTCTAATTCCTGAGGTACTAAAAGCTATGTTTTAAAATGACCCACAGCATCAAAATTCAATGCAGATTGAAGTCA
The DNA here is from genome assembly GCA_028658325.1 of Potorous gilbertii. NCBI lineage: Eukaryota > Metazoa > Chordata > Mammalia > Diprotodontia > Potoroidae > Potorous > Potorous gilbertii. The sequence continues at coordinate 561,999,758 of CM053770.1, forward strand.
CAGAATTATAAACCGTAGCTTTAGAGTTGGAAGAGACCCTAAAAACCATCTAATGAAACTATTCATTTTCTATATGAAGGAAAGGAGGCCTAGAGGGTTTAAGTGACTTGCCCATGGCTATTCAGCTAGGTAGTATATGAACTGGCATTTTCCTGACTCTTAAGAGCAGAATTCTTTTCATAACACCTCATGGTCTCTCAACTGAAGTCAAATCTTCTTTTTTAACTGTAGCATCATTTAATTTTTTTCCTTTCTTTTTTAAAATTTATTTCTTTATTTTAAGTTTCAACATTCATTTCCACAAGATTTTTAGTTCCAAATGTTCTCGTCTCTCCCCTCCCCCCAACCTCAAAACACCATGCATTTTGATTATCCCTTCCTCCAATCTGCCCTCCCTTCTATCACACCCCTTTTTTCCCTTATCTCCATCTTCTCTCTTTTCTTGTAGGGCAAGATAAACTTCTACACTCCATTACCTTGTATTTCTTATTTCCCAGGTGCATGCAAAAATAATTCTCAGCATTCATTCCCAAAATTTTGAGTACTACCTTCTCTCTCTTCCTCCCACCCCACCCACCCCCACTGAGAAGGTAAGCAATTCAATATTGGCTACATATGTGTAGTTATGCAAAAGACTTCCATAATAGTTATTCTGTCAAAGACTAATTATATTTCCCTCCATCCCATCCTGGTCCCTATTTATTCTATTCTGTCTTTTGACCTTGTCATCCCCAAAAGTGTTTACTTCTAATTACTCCCTCCTCCCATTTGCTCTCCTTTCTATCATCACCCCCACACCTCACTTATCCCCTTCATCGCTACTTTCCTGTAGGGACAGTTAGGTGGTGAAGTTAATAGAGTACCAGTGCAGGAGTCAGGAAAACCTGAGTTTAAATCTTACTTCAGACACTTGACACTCACTAGCTGTGTGACCTTGGGCAAGTCACAACCCCAATTGCCTCATCCTGGGTCATTTCCAGTCATCCTGATGAATATTTGGTCACTGGATTCAGATGACTCTGGAGGAGAAGTGAGGCTGGTAACCTGCACAGCCCTCACTCACTCAAAGCAAAGTCAAGTGCAAGTCATGTCATTATTTTTCTGATAGCATGGTTTTCTTCAGCAACAAAGGACGAACACACATTTTCCTGTAGTGTAAGATAGATTTTCATACCAAATTGAGTGTGCATGTCATTCATTCCTTAAGACAAATGTGATGAGAGTAAGTTTCATTGCTTCCCTCTCACCTCCCCCCTTTTCTCCTCCATTGGAAAAGCTTTTTCTTGCCTCTTTTATAATTTACCCCATTCCATTTCTCCCTTTCTCCTCCCAATATATTCCTCTCTCACTCCTTAATTTTATTTTTTTAGATAACATCCCTTCCTATTCAACTCATCCTGTGCCCTCTGTTTATATGGATATAATCCCTCCAACTACTCAAATACTGAGAGAAGTCTCAAGAGTTACAAATATGATCTTTCCATGTAGGAATGTAAACAGTTCAACTTTGGTAAGTCCCTTGTGACTTCTCCTTGCTGTTTACCTTTTCATGCTTCTCTTCATTCTTGTGTTTGAAAGTCACATTTTCTATTTAACTCTGGTCTTTTCAAAATCAAGAATGCTTGAAAATCCTCTATTTCATTGAATGACTATTTTTTCCCCTGAAGTATTACACTGAGTTTTGCTGGGTGGGTGATTCTTGGTTTTAATTCTAGTTCCTTTGACATCTGGAATATCATATTGCAAGCTCTTTAATCCCTTAATGTAGAAACTGCTAGATCTTGTATTATTCTTATTGTATTTCCACAATACTCAAATTGTTTCTTTCTGGCTGCTTGCAATATTTTTTCCTTGAAGTGGGAACTCTGGAATTTGGCTACAATATTCATAGAAGTTTTTCTTTTCAGATATCTTTCAGGAGGTGATAGGTGGGTTCTTTTAATATTTATTTTACTCTGTGGTTCTAGAATATAAGGTCAGTTTTCCTTGACAATTTTATGAAAGATGATGTCTAGGCTCTTTTTTCATCATGGCTTTTAGGTAGCCTCATAATTTTTAAATCATCTCTCCTGGATCTATTTTCCAGGTCAGTTGTTTTTCCAATGATATATTTCACATTGTCTTCAATTTTTTCATTCCTTTGGATTTGTTTCATAATTTCTTGGTTTCTCATAAAGTCATTAGCTTCCATCTGCTCCATTCTAATTTTTAAAGAGCTATTGTCTTCAGTGAGCTTTTGAACCTCCTTTTCTAGTTGGCTAATTCTGATTTTTAAAACATTCTTCTCCTTATTGACTTTTTGGACCTCTTTTGCCATTTCGATTGGTCTATTTTCAAAGGTGTTATTTTCTTCAGCATTTTTCTGGGTCTCCTTCATCAAACTATTGACTTGCTTTTCATGATTTTCTTGCATTGTTCACATTTCTCTTCCTAATTTTTTCTCTTTCTCTCTTATTTGATTTTCAAAATCCATTTTGAGTTCTTCCATGTCCTGAGACCATTGTGTATTTATTTCGGAGGATTTGGATGCAGAAGCCTTAACTTTTATGTCTTCCTCTGATGGTATGTTTTGTTCTTCCTCATCCAAAAGAATGAAAGAAAATACCTGTTCACTGAGAATATAATCTTCTATAGTCTCATTTTTTCCCTTTTTGGGGCATTTTTCCAGCATGTTACTTGACTTTTGAGTCCTTTGTCAAGTGAAGGGTATGCTCTAATGACCTGTAAGTTCTCAGTTCCTCCAAGGTGGCACAATCAAGGGAGAGAACTTTACTCCTCTCCTGGCCTGTGCTCCAGTCTGGGGGCAACCACAAGCTTTTCTGCCCAGGATTTGTGAGTAGAATTGCCTCTCTAGAGCCTCCACCAATTCCACCAGGTCAGTGCTGCTACTCACTCCAGGATTGCCACTAAGGGCTGAGGTCCAGATCATTGATTCCTCTAGAAACTTTAGGCTGATGGCTCCTAAAATGGATGCTGCTACCACAACCCTGGAGCCTGGGTCAGACTGCATTCCCTTCTTACCCAGATGAAAGAGCTTTCTCACGGACCTTTGAAACTGTCTGGCATTTGCAGATTGAGAAATCTGGGAACCACAGCTGCTGCCTGGGATTTCACACCCTGAAGCATACTCCAGTCCTGTCCCTGCCACACTGTGTAGCCAAGGCTGGGTTGCTCTCTGCTCTGAGCCTCATGTGATAGACCCTTCCTGTGGGCCTTCCAGGCTGTCTTGGGCTGGTAATCTCTTTCACTCTGTTGTTTTATGACATCTGCTGCTCTAGAATTTCTTTGGAGTCATTTTTTTTTACGGTATTCTATGGGCTTTGGGGAAAGAATTAGAGTCTTTCTTCTCTGCCATCTTGGCTCTTCCCAGCCCTCAGAGTCAAATCTTGACTCTTATGTTAAATAATATTTATGATCTTCAATTGTCCTATTCTATGCCCTCATTTTCCTACATGTATCATGATCAATAGGGAAAAAATAATAGCCTATGTGTCTCACAGCAACAAAAGAAATGTGGGCACAATTTTGATAGAATAGAAAATACTTTGAAAAATAAAAATAAGAATGCAAATGGAAGTTAATGTCATTACTATCTTTTTTTTATCATCCTTCCTCATCATATGATGATACATTGATTGATGATACATTAAAATAACATGTGTCTTGGTACGTTTTGATAGTCTATGATCAGAATACACTTCTTTTGTTGATTCTAGCACTTACTCTCTTCTGATATGGTTCTATAGTTGGTAGGTGGCCTAGTGGATAGAGCCCTGGGCCTGAAGTCAGGAAGACACATCCAACTTGAGACATTTACTATCTGTCTAAACCAGTACTTAGCACAATGCCTGGCACACAGGAGGTGCTACATGAATGCTAGGTATTATAATTATTGTTTTTGGAGTTGTAATCCCCAGGTCTGTAAGATGTCCAATTATTATATAGGAAGTTACACGACTTCTCAAAATTATAATCCATTTTGCTTTGATCTTCGTAGGGTTATAGCTTTAGACATGCAAGAGTTGTCAGAAGCAATCTAGTCAAACCCCTTCATGGTACAGAAGAAGAAATTGAGGAATGGAAGTTTAAATGATTTGCCTAAGGTCATATGATTAATATAGAGCAGAAATGGAATTTGAACTCTGGGTTCCAGTCTACCTGCTTGCCTCAACTTCATCATTTTAGAAATTGTTCTTTAGTTCCTCTAATAGGATTATTGATATATTTCTGTATGAATAATAATAATTTTAAGGTTTGAATTTGACCTGTTATTTCTACAGTAGAAGGACTTCTCGTGTGGTGATTCCCTTCCCTGATGTAGCTCTTCAATACGTCTGTAACTTGTTATTTTAGAGACCTTCCATATGGCACCAAGAGTTTAAGTGCTTGATCTAGGATGACTTGACTAGCAGGGGTCAGAAGCAGGACTTCAATCCCTGCCTTCCTGATTCATGGACCTGGCCTCTAGTCACTATTGCACCCTACTTCTTAATAGCTGTAGCACAGCACTAGTGATTCACTCAGGATAATTCAGAATGGCTTTAATGAACTACTATTAAGATTGTCTTAGGGGAATTATGCCTTTCAGCCAAACATCAGATTCCTTTTTCCTAAGTGTTAGAATTGTTTTGAAGCCTGTTCCTTTGGAATTCATTGCATATTTAACTGTAGTGTTCATTAAGGTCCTGTTGTCTCCAAATTCCTTTGTAGCTAGATTCCCTGAGGTTTCTCTCTCTCTCTCTCTCTGTCATTTGCAATGGTCTGGAGTCAATAGAAATCCTATCTTCTACTTTCAATAAGTAATTCATATTCTAAATGGGTGCAACAAAACCTGAATATCCTCTAACATCATTACCATAGAAATTACCCTTGATTTATGGAGGATAAAATTGAAGCTGATATGATTTGGCACAAATATTTTTTGGCCTATATATCAATGCACTCTCAACTCTAATGAGCAATTTGGGGAGAACATAACATTTCCTGGTAAGTTTGTGCAGTAAGCTGGGGATATGAGACTGACTTTCTCCCTGACAGACCCATGGATGTCAAGCTTGAAATATTCGATTCAATTCAGTAAGCATTTACCAAGTGTCTATGTAAGTGCCAGGCAGTGTGCTAAGCACTGAGAACACAAAAGGCGAAAGACAGTCCCTGACCTCAAGGAGTTTATACTCTAATGTTGGAGACAATATACAAACAAGCATGAGCAAAGAAAGTTGTATCTAGGATAACTAGGAAATAAGTAGTCGAGGGAAGGCTCTGAAATTAAAAAGGGATGGAAATGGATTCCAGTAATAGCAATAATCTCAAATGACCTGCTTCTCTCTGGTGCAATCAAGCACATACAGATATATAAAATTAGAGGTAGTGGAGAGAAGAAGAAATGGAACTGGGGTCCAGAGGTATCTGAAAGAAAAAGAAGGGAACCTTATTAGGAAATTTGCAGGTAGGGGGAAGTGATATCATGCACAACTACATACTTATATTTGCTGTCTAACAAAAGTATAAAACCAAGCACATGACATACACAGAAGGCCCTGCTGTATAGGTTCTTAGATCCACTTTTCTAAAAGGAAAGCAACTTTTGAGAAGTCAGCAATCACTTTAATCAAACACAAGTTTCATTCACTTAGTTCAGGGAAAAAACGTTAGCTCCCTGAACTTCAGAGAAAATACAGAGAAATAAAGATCGACAGGCAGGGCTTCCAACTGTCTGACCATAAGCAATATCTACATCATAGATCAACAGAGATCCAACTGTCTGACTATACATACATAGCTACCAGAGAGAGAAGTACCAAAATCTGGGTTTTCAAAGCCAGGGGGCTCCTTAGCGGCTGCCCAGAGTTTCATCTGGCTCACAAAACTTCTTCCAAAAACTAAGCTCTAAAGTAAAACCTTACCTCAGAGTATCTATATACATTTCAGAGTCAGATGACATTACAACCTTGGAGAACCAGAGACTCAATAGAAAACTGAGAAGAGGTGTGAGCCTCCTCTAATCAAGCTTCCCTTAATGGGCAGGCCCATTAGTGGGTGGGGAAGATCTTTAACTCTTTGATTAACATTGCATTGTCATCTCTGGCCTTCCAATTCACTGTTGGATTTGCCATAATGCAGTCTATGATAGTCCCCTCTTCCTACTCCCCAATCTCTTCTTCCCTTCCTCCAAATTAATAGTAGTTGCCCTGTGTACCTGATTACCCATCTCAGAAACAAGCTCAACTTTTGTGATTGAGGAATGCTAGTTCAGACTTGGTCATAGCTCTGACCATCACTGGCTTCTCCAGCATCTTTCTTGGGGGTAGTGTGGCAAGGGTAGAAAGCAGACACAGACTGACCTGTGCCCTGGACCCAACTTAAGTACCTCTAAACCCCATATACCACAATGACAGCACAAGCAGGGGAGACTCAAGATCAAATATCAAATCTCTCAACCTTTGACGACCTCTACTACATAAATATTTTATCTTATTATTGCAGTTATGATTCCCATACAACACAGCTATAGTCATATTCTTCCTGGATCAGAAAGGGATCTTGTCTCCTATCATATCTATCTTGGTACCTAGGACCATGCTCTACACATGAGAGGTGCTTCAAAAATACTATAGACTAGGGGTTCTAAATCTACTCTATAGATTTCACAAACTTGGATGGAAGAAACTCATTATGATTGATTTCCTTTGTAATACTATGTAATTTATTTTATACATTTAAAGAATATTCATCTGAGGCTTCATCAGACTGCCAAAGGGGTTCATGGCATAACAAGGTTAAGGATCCATGCTTGATTAGAACATTGAAATTATTCTTCTTTTAGATCTGGACAAAATGCTGGGGTAAAGGGATGATTTATTTATTTATTTATAATGTGATATAGGTCTGCTTTGCATTCACCACACCTTGCATTCCACCTTGTAATGTCTCAGCTGATCCCGGTTTTCAATTCTCTTGTCATCTTTTTTTTAAAAAAAATTATTTGTTTTTAGTTTTTAACATTGATTTCCACAAGATTTTGAGTTCCAAATCTTCTCTCCTCTTTACCCTCCTCTGACCCAAGACACCATGCATTCTGATTACCCCTTAGCCCCATCTGCCTTCCCTTCTATCATACCCCTCCCTTCCTTTATCCCCATTTCTTTTATTTTCTTGTAGGACAAGAATGATTTCTATACCACATTATCTGTATTTCTCATTTCCCAGTTGCATGCAAAAACAATTTTTAACATTCATTTTTAAAACTTTGAGTTCCAACTTCTCTCCCTCCCTTCCTCCCCACTCATTCCCACTGAGAAGGCAAGCAATTCAGTACAGGTTGTACATGTATAATTATGCAAAAGACTTCCAGAAAAGTCATGTTGTGAAAGACTAACTATATTTTCCTCCATCCTATCCTGCCCCCCCATTTATTTCACTCTCTCGCCTGACCCTGTCCTTCCCCAAGAGTTTACCTCCAATTACCCCCCCACACCCCACTTATCCCCTTCTCTCTTAATTTCCTAAAGTGTAACATAGAGCTTCATACAAAATTGCATGTTATTCTCTCCTTAAGCCAAATATGATGAGAGTAAGCTTCACTTTTTCCCTGTTCTCCCTTTTCCCCTCCATTGAAAAAGCTTTTTCTTGACTCTTTTATGAGAGATAATTTGCCCCATTCCATTTCTCCCTTTCTCCTCCCAATATATTCCTAACTCACCACTTAATTTTATGTTTTTAGATATCATCCCTTCCTAGTCAACTCAACCTATGACCTCTGTCTATATGGATATAATCCCTCCAACTATCCAAATACTGAGAAAAGTCTCAAAAGCTACATATATTGTCTTTCCATTTAGGAATGTAAACAGTTCAATTTTAGTAAGTCCCTTATGATTTCTCTTTCCTGTTTACCTTCTCATACTTCTCTTGATTCTTGTGTTTGAAAGTCATATTTTCTATTTAGCTCTGGTCTTTTCATCAAGAATGCTTGAAAATCCTCTATTTCATTGAATGACCATTTTTTTGTCTGAAGTATTCAGTATTCAGTATGTACTCAGTTTTGCTGGGTGGGTAATTCTTGGTTTTAATCCTAGCTCCTTTGACTTCTGGAATATCACATTCCAAACCCGCGAGCCTTTAATTCCTTCTTCAAAAATGGAAGACAAACATAACCTGTGAGTGAGTAGAAGCTCATCTCCTCTCCTCTCCCATCCTCTTCTCTCCTCTGGTGTTTTGCCCTGGGGAAGGTAAACTCCATGGTCAAAATCTGCCTTTTTTCTTCTGTGTTTACTGGCTACATTTCTTGTTCAAGGATGAAGCCTTAAACCCAATTCACTCTGGAGCTCATAGACTACGCAACAAGTCCCCACCCACCTAGCACAGAGTGGATGTAATAACTAAATAGTAATTGTTTCTCTTTTACCCAGGAACCCTGAGGGTCTTCCCCTCTTGGTTTGATTTTTTTTTTAATAAAGGGGATATCCCTTGAGTAACTAAAAGAAACCTATTCCTTGAATAGGTTTATCTCACTCAAAGTAAGATTGTGATAAGACACAAGCCTGAAAGGGCATTGTCTCCTGGGCCATCTTCGGTCATCCTGATGAATATCATGCCGCTGGACTCAGATGGCTCAGAAGAAGAAAGTGAGGTTGGTGACCTTGCACAGCGCTCCCTCACTCAAATCAAAGTCAACTGCAAGTCATGTCATCATCTTGATTTCATGGTTCTCTTTGACAACGAAGGACAAATGCTATGTAGAAACTGCTAGATCTTGTGTTATTCTGATTGTATTTCTACAATACTCAAATTGTTTCCTTCTGGCTGCTTGCAATATTTTCTCCTTGACCTGAAAATTCTGGAATTTGACTATAATATTTCTAGGAGCTTTTCTTTTCAGATCTCTTCCAGGAGGTGATTGGTAGATTCTTTCAATATTTCTTTTACCCTCTGGTTTTAGAACATCAGGGCAGTTTTCCTTGATAATTTCATGAAAACTGATGTCCAGGCTCTTTTTTTTGATCATGACTTTCAGGTAGTTCCATTGCTTTTAAATGGTCTCTCCCAGATCTATTTTCTAGGTCAGTTGTTTTTTCAATGAGATATTTCACATTGTCTGCTATTTTTTCATTTCTTAGGTTTTGCTTTATAATTTCTTGATTTTTCATGAAGTCATTGGCTTACATCTGCTCCATTCTAATCTTTAAAGAATTATTTTCTTCAGTGAGCTTTTGTATCTCCTTTTCCATCTGGCCAAATCTGCTTTTGAGGGCATTTTTCTTCTCATTGACTTTTTGGGTCTCTTTTGTCATTTGGGCTAAGCTATTTTTTAAAGCGTTATTTTCTTTATCAATTTTTGGAATCTCTTTAGCAAACAGTTGACTTATTTTTCATGATTTTCTTGCATCACTCTTATTTCTCTTCCCAATTTTTGCTCTACTTTATTAATTGATTTTCAAAATCCCTTTTGACCTCTTCCATAGCCTCAACCCAATTCAAATTTTTCTTGTAGACTTTGAATAGAGGAGCTTTGACTTTGTTTTCTTCTGTTTGTATGTTTTGGTCTTCCTTGTCACCAAGGTAAGATTCCATAATCTGGTTCTTTTTCTGGTTTTTGCTCATTTCCCCAGATATTTGCTTGACTTTTGAGCTCTTTACCAAGGTAGTTCTCTGCTTCCAGTGGAGGTGAGGGGGTGTACTATCAGTTGTTCAATCACCCTACAATCTGTGAGCCCAGGGCTCCAGAAACAGTGATTGCAGCTGCCCCTGCTGCTGTTGTGGATTCCTCTGCCCCTTCAGCCATCCTATGACTGGGGCTGGACCACTCCACTCTCCTGTACTGGTCCCATAGGCTTTTCCCACTTACCTTCCAATTTATCCTCAGCATTTGGGTTTATGAAGTCTGGAAACCACCACATGTATGAGAGATTCAGTCTTTCCAAGGCCCGCTCAGGTCCCTTCTGTGCACTTGTGATCCACACTGTACTGTGTTCTGCTCCCAGTGTGATGGGTCCTGAGATTTGCTATATGCTTGTGACTTTCAAGGTTGTCTTGGACTGGAGATTTGCTTCTTTCTGTCATTCTGTGGGTTCTGCAGCTCCAGAATTTGTTTAGAGCCATTTTGGCTGGGCTTGGTGGGACTGCTTTAGAAAGTTCATGCTGTTAATCTCTTGTCATTCTTTATACAGGGCCATGCTACAAAACTTTGGAGCTTTTTGTATTAGTTGTATTGATAAAAAGAAGACGATCAACAAAGAAATTAAGTCTATTCCTCAGAATAAATGGGAGGATGAGATCAGAGAATGGAGAGAAGGCAGAACTACTCATCTTATTTTCTTTCTGCTTTCTTTGTCAAGAAGAATGTCAAAACAAGGAGTTTGAAACCCACATGCCTGTTCCACCTCTGCGTGGATTTCTTATATGTTTCTTGAATCTCACCTTTTTTGTTCAGAGAATTATTACCTTAAAATTTTCCGTGCCAGCTCACAATAAGCCAAGAACATGCATAGACACTTAGACTGTATTAAGAGAGGCCTGGGGTTCAGGACAAGGAGGGTGATAATCCACGACACTTCTATAGTCAGTCAGACTACGGATAGAGTCTTTAATTCTAGTCTCCCACATTTGAGGAAATACATTGATAAATAGGTGAATGTTCCTAAGGAAAACTAGGATGCTGAGGGAGTCTTGAGGTTATTCCATAAAAAGACCAATTGGTAAAGCTAGAAGTTTTTAGTCTGAAAAAGAAGAAAAGGCTTGTAGTTGACTATAAGTATTTGAAATTTTGTCCTGTGGAAGAAGGATTTAAAACTGGGCCTATGAGGAATTTCAAAGGGATTAAGCTTTTTGTACTTGGTTCCTGGGGAAATTTTAAAGGGGTAAATTTAGACTTAACCAAAGATAAAACCTCCTAACAAGAAAAACTATCTGAAAGTGGAAAGGGATGCTTTGGAAGATAGAAAGACTCCATTCCTTGGAGGTCTTCAGGATAAATCTAGATGACTACCTGTTGGCTACAGTTTAGAGAGGATTCCTTTTAAGATACAGGTTGTACTAAATGACCTCTGGCATCCTTTCTAACCATGAGATTGATTCCATGATACTTCAAGACCAGGGCTCTGAGAGAATTAAATTTAGAAAGACATATTTTAGTGGAATGAGGGAGGGTAGAAAAAAGTTATAGGCTCATAGTTCTAGTGCTGGAAGGGTTGATAAACGTCATCTAGTCTAACCCCTTCATTTTATAAAGGAAAACAAGAAGTTAAGTGACTTTTATGAGGTCACACAGGTACTAAATAACAGGGGCAAAAATTAAATCCAGGTCTGACTACAAAGCTGCTACTCTGCTCTGTGGTATCATACTGCCTCCTGAACACATGGCAGGTCCTGAGATTTGCTATGGATGATCTCTTAGAATTTTCATAGGCACATAACATCCAAATCATGCCTCTATAGTCATAAATCATTGAGCAAAATGTGGTTGATATTTGACAGGGTGAAGTTTAGGAACAATAGTATATTTTAAGAAATTTTTAAAAGTCAAATACCAGGTCACAGTTAAATTATTGGCTTGTTACTGTTTTTTTTTTTTAATGTTTGTTTTGAAAGGGCATAGAATGAGTAATGTAGACTTTGTTCTGGTTCAGTGCACATACATTAACCCATGCCACATAGTTGCCCTTAGGAAAAAAATGAAATAAATAAATTTTGTTTTTGACATCCCTAGTCTCTGCCCTTTCTCTCCTTCAGTAGTAATTTTCCAATTCCTGACATTCTTACTGTTTTTTATGTCAAAAATAAAATCCATTTATAAACCTATTTACATTTATATGAATGGGGAAATAACTGACAACCTCTTTCAATGATACTCCCCCACTTTTAAAAGCTGTGAAGGAATTTAAGGGTTTGAAAAAGGGATGAGGGTGGAGCATATACTGATCTGTTGGAATACATGGAGTCAGAAGATGAATTTTCAAATTTGGAAAAAAGCTAACAGACAAATAATGTAGATCGAATATATAGTGGGTTACATGGAATAAGGGGGGAAAGGAAAGTTGGAGTCAAATTATGAAGGGAGTTGAATGCTAAACAAAAAAAGCTTGTATTTTATCTTTTAGATATTGGGCAGTCAGTGAAAATGAGCCATAGAACAACATGGTTGTCCATGTGTAGAATAGACTGAAGAGAGCTAGAAGCAGGGAGATGAATTAGGAGTTAATTATAAAAGTCCATATAGGAAACACTGAGAACCTGAACTATCATACCTGCCATGGGAATGTAAAGGAGAGGCTGGCCACAGAAAAGTTGTAGAGATCGAACTGATAAAATATGGAATCTGATTGAATATAGGAGCTAAGAAAAAAGACAGAGTCAAGTGACTCTGAATTATTAACCTGGATAAGTGGGAGGATAATGGTGGTGATCTACATAGAAATGGAGAAATTTGGATGAAGGGTGAATTTAAAGAGGGGAAGATAATATATTCTATAAGGACATATTGATTTTGAGATGCTGATAGGACAGCCAGGAAATGTTCAGTAGGCAGGTGGTGATTCAGGACTAGAGTTCAAAAAGGAGGCTGCTGCTGAATTTAATGGATTTGGAAGTCATCTAAATAGAGATGTTACCTGATGCTATGAGTACTTATGAAACCACCAGTGAGGAGGAGGAGAAACAGAGACAACAGAGAGAAAGATATCTAGAAAAAATCAATCATACTAAGCAGAAAATAGATGCTTGATGATCCCATAATAGTAATCCTAAAGAAGGAACAAGCATATGGGAGGAGAACCAAGAGACTGCAAGATCATGGAAACCAGAGGAGAGGAGAGTATGAAGGGGGATGAGAAGGTCAATAATTTTAAGAGCTTCAGAAATGCCAAAGAAGATGGCTTAGAAAAGTCCACTTGATTGAACAGTTAAAAGAACATTGATAACCTTAGAGAGAGCAATTTTAGTAGAGTGGCTATGCTATAAGTCTGATTGCAAGAGTTTGGGAAGCAGGAAGTGAAGTGGAAACAGCAAGTGTACTATAGACTGGTGTTGTCAAATTCATATAGAAATGGATCCCTGTGGGGCTGCACATTGACTTGAAAAGCCACAAATTAACATTACCTGAGTGGCACTGTATTTTTGTTTATTTTGCTAAATATTTCCCAATTACATCTTAATATAGTCCTGGGACACAGTTTTGCTGGCTGCACGATGATAACGCCTCTGCTGTAGACCATTCTTTATGTCAACTTGGCAGTGAAAGTGAAACCTTCCACAGGAGGGAAGTTTGAAGAAAGTTTCTTTAAAGATGAGGAGATCTGAGTGTGTCAGATGTAGGCAGCAGGGGAAAAGCTAGGAAATAGGGAGACATTTTATAGATGAGGAAAAGAAGGCCCAAAGGGAAAACCCTCAGAGAAAATTAACTGAGAAATGTGTATAAGGATGCACAATGGCACAAGGCCAAGTGACGCACAATGCATGACACATGGTAGAGCTTAATAAATGATGATTAATTGATGAGACATAGGAGCTGATGGAAAAGAGCAACAGATGACATGCCAGCTTAGCACACAGAAGGAAGGGGAAAATGTGACTTTCTGAGTGGAGGTACTTAGAAAGCCTCAAGTTTAAGAGGTAGTCTCCAACTGTGCCAAGCTCTGATGAGAACAACTGTAGACTTAAAATATATGACTGTCAGGAGTATAGTAGACTTTTTCAGACAGCAAGTTGTTACTGTGGATAAAGCCTGGGGCCTGAAGTCAGGAAGACGTCAGTTCAAAGCTGACTTCAGATCACTGTGTGACTCTAGGCAAGTCACTTAAATCTCTGTTTGCTTCAGTTTCTTTGACTACAAAACAAAGATGATAATATAGCACCTACCTCCCAGGGGTATAGTAAGGCTCAAACGAGAGTATTTGTTAAGGGTTTAGCTTAGTGCCTGGCCCATAGTAGGCATTACATAACTACTAAATCTCTATTTTAAAAAAATTGCTTGAGAGAAGTTTCTGGGAGGATGACGGAGTAGGTCACAAAATTCCAAGCTGTCAAGATTTTCCCCCACAAAAGAGTTGAAATAGCACCTCAGGGTGAACAAAATGTGGGTGGAGAAAAAGAAGACTAGGGGCACAGCAAGGGTCTTCCTGGGACAATTCAAGATGAGAAGAATAGTCTCAGGTCCCTGTGAAGAATGAACACCTCCAGGCTAGCTTCTCCTTTAACAACCATCAGCAAGTTGGTTTGAGAGGTTGCCTCCTCCTCAGCCTGGGAAAATTGAGGGAACCCTTGCTAATAAGGAAGTCTGACCCACCTATTCTGTGTAAAGCAGCAGGGGAAAAAGGATCCAGCACATCGGTGAGTGCAGAAGCAGTGGGGCAGAAAGCCCCTGGCTGCAGGTACTTATAGGAGGTAGGAGGTTTGGTTTTGGTTCCAAGCTAGAGGGGAAAACTGAAGATTTGGGGCAAGAGACACCATTTCCCATACCCCAGGGCTAGAGGTGACAACAAAAATTAAGCTATTACTGCAAAAAAAAATGCACAGGCAAAGGAGAAGAAATCCAGTGACTGGGGCTCATCTTCAGAGGAGAATTTATAGAAGATCTTTAGAGACTTTAAAAATTCCATGGCAGAGAAGGAGGAAAAACTAAAAAAAAAAAAAAGAATAATCCAAGAAAAACAAGAAGGTTATGAAAGGAAAGTCATACAATTAGAAAAGGAGATCCAGAATCTTAAGGAAGGAAATAACACCTTGAAAATTAGAACTGGGCAAATTGAAGCCAGTGAAATTTAAGAGATCAAGAAATAATTAAACAAAATATGAATAATAAAAAAAGAAGAGAAAGTGAAACATAAGGAAAACAACAGATTTGGAGACTAGATCAAGAAGAGAAAATATAAAAAATAATTGGACTAACTGAAAGTTATGATCAAAAAGAAGAATCTTGATACAAAATACAAGAAATAATTAAAGAAAATTGTCCTGAAGCATTAGAACAAGTTGGGGCAGGGGAGTAGAAACAGAAAAAATCCATCAATCACCCCTTAAAAGAGATCTTGTGAAGAAAACTTATAGGAATATCATAGTCAAATTCTGAAACCCCCAGATCAAGGATAAAATATTAAAAGCATCAAGATTTAAACAATTTAAATATGATGGAGCCTCAATTAGAATTACACAAGACCTAGCAGCAGAGACATTGAAGGACTACAGGTCTTGGAACACAATATATCAAAGAGTGAAAGAACCAGCTGGCCAAAAATATCATACCCTGAAAAGTTATGTGCATGTTTGTCTCTTATTGCTGAAGAAGACCATGCCATCAGAGAAATGATGACATGACTTGCACTTGACTTTGTTTTGAGTGAGGGAGGGCTGTGCAGGTCACCAGCCTCACTTCTCCTCCAGAGTCATCTGAATCTAGTGACCAGATTTTCATCAGGATGACTGGAGATGACCCAGGATGAGGCAATTAGTGTTAAGTGACTTGCCCAAGGTCACACAGTTTGTGAGTGTCAAGTATCTGTGGTGAGATTTGAACTCAGGTCCTCCTGACTCCTGCACTGGTGCTCTATCCACTGCACCGCCTAGCTGCCCACACTCTGCAAAGTTAAGTATAATTCAGAATGAAAAACAAAGGACATTTAATAAACTGTCAGACTTTCAAGATTTTGTTACCAAAAATCCTAAGTTTAGTAGAAGATTTGACATACAAGAACCAAGAGAAATATAAGGTATATACCAAAGATTGATTGTAAGGGATTCATAAAGACAGACTATTTACTTTTTATATATGTAAAATACAAAATATATATCTAAAACTCTTGTTAATAATTGGGTAGCTCATAACAAAGTTTGGGGTAAACCTGACTATGATATTCATTCTAAAACTAAAACCATTTAGGAATAGCAAAAAAGAGCAATTATTTTATACAAATGAGATGCAAGAGGAAAAATTGATACAGAGGAATTAGAGGAGGGGGGCTGGTAGTTTTGGTAACTTACTTTCAGTGGGAGTAGGTTTAGAGGAAACAATACATATATATTTAGAAGAATGTAAAACTCTTCCAAATTCAGAGGAAATAAAACAGTAGGGGCATAGGGAGGGGGGAGAGGACAAGGGAGGGATCTTTAGAGGGAAGGGTGAGGGAATAAGTAAAAGGGGGTATAGAAGGATGTTTAAATTTATGAGAATGGGATGATAGGGGAGGGATCCTTGGAGAGTGGTAGGCAAGCAATAAGGGTGCAAGGTGGTGAGTAGAAGTTAAATAGACGAGGAAGGAGGTATAGGAAACAAGAGACATATACAAACATAAAAATCAAAGACCACGTGTAGAATAGATTTGGGAAAATATATGTCTATATATATATGTATGTATATATGTATATGTGTATGCAAATTTCACTGGCTTCACTTTACCCAATTCTAATTTTCATCTTGACCCATCTACTTGATTTTTTGTGTTCTATAGATCCCAGTGAACCACATCATCCATTTTTTGCTCCATTCTTCCATAGTATTTCTTATGCCACTTATGGGAAGGTCTTTACTGGTCACATATCATAGACTGCTAGCACAATTTATCTCGGTATTACTCTTTAGGTCATCTACTGGTGACATCTATATTGGTAGCTAGGTAGTAGAGTGGATAGATTGCTGGCCTGGAATCAAAAAGACCTAAACCAGCCTCAAATATTTACTAGCTATATGATTCTGGGTAAGTCACTTAACTTCTATTTGTAACCTTAAATGAAAAACAGGGGTGAGAATAGTACCTACCTCCCAGGATGGTTGTGATATTTGTAGTGCTTGACACTACAGTAAATATTTGTTCCTTCCCTTCCTACATCTTTGATTTTTCTGGTATTGTGGTGGTCTTCTAAGATCAAATAGCTAATAAATGGCAGAGCTAAAATTGGGGTATTTCAAGTCTAAATATCATTGCACTTGCCTCACGAGAGACATTCTTATACTGAAAAGAACTTTTGATTTTAATGCAAGATTTATGATGAGTAAATTAGAGAGAGCATTAAATAAAAGAGCTTATTGACTGATAACTGCGGATGATGGTGATCCTGAAGTTAGGCACTATATCACCAAAGAAAATTTCTTTCTTTAAATGGAACACATTGTCTTGTGTTTATTTATCAAGCTGACACTTGATAAATGCTGGTTCATTGAATGACTGAATTGATCTTAGGATCACTGATGGACAAATGGATGAATATCCTTAGCAGTTCATGAATTTTCAATCCAGTTCAGAATATAGCAGCTAAAGGCTTCTTATCTTATCTCCCCAGACTGTGCTTCTTGGTAAACAATGATGCTTTCTGCCAAGACAAATCATCAAGAATCTTATTTAATGTACCTTTACTTCTGCAAAGCATTTGAACAGAAGTCAAACTCTAATTCTTCAAACCTACCAGAGATAAATATACCATTGCCTATATTGCATCAGACACATATTGTTTCAGGATCATGGGCTCTTACAGAATATAGAAAATATAGGTTTAGTATCCTCATTTAGCATCCGTCATCCATCTGATATATACTAGACCACTTTAAATGGACTGCTCTATTATCATCCTAAGAGGCATCAGTAGGGAAGGGGTTAAAGGGGTCTGGAACTTGGCTCCAGGAGTTTATAAATATTCCTTTACCAAAATTGCCTTTACATTTGGTCCACAGCCAGACACCTGGCAGGCATCTGTCCAGATCCTCTCACAGTGGCAATTTAATCACTAATAATCTCGTAATGGAAATCAGAGAAGAGGGAAGTTGGAATTCTCCCAGTTTGTCTTTTGGATGGACTTTCAAGTGCCATAGGTAAGAAGAAACTGGATTAATGGCAGGTAATGAGTCGGTAAATGGGATAACAGGCTCTATATAATGTAAGATGAATGTGTTTTACCAAGCATAGATACCACATTAGTATCTGGATGTACTAGAGAGAGGAGAAGACCTCTCTGGACAGATCATTCTGTTGAATGGCTGGAATCTCTGCCTGCCTACCCAAATGGATGTGTGCCTGTATGGGTAAATGCCTACCCATTGATCTGTTTGTATTTTTTGCTGTGTCTGTACGTACCTCTGTCACTGTCTTTGTCTCCATCTCTGACACATTCATACACATGTGTTTGCATATCCATCACTAATGCTTCTTCACCATTTATCTATAGGAACTTTATGTTAAACTATATTATTATGATGTGACTTAGAGCTGTCAGCTTTGGAATGCAAAATGTGTACCACAGTGCCACATGCAGATAGATATTTAATGAATGCTTTCTGAAGATAAGTAAGTTTTACTTATCTTGATGAGGGGGGAAATGACTGGATAATAAGCTGCTGTATGGCTGTGCTCAATAATTGACTATGGATCACATCTTTGAATGCAGCTGCCTGACCTTCTGAGACCTCAGAGTGAGCTTGCCACCTTGATTCTGACCCAGCTACCAATTTATGCTGACTCTTGTGTTAGAAATGGCCTGGCAGGATGGGCTTTAAACACTATAGATTGCTAAAAGAGCCGTCCAGCACCAATTTCTGGTTTTGTCTTTACTTTTAAAAGAAAATTGCTGACTGAGGAAGGCTGTTCAAATGAGAAAGAATTCTCCTTTGGTGACCTTCCTTGGAGTTTTTCTAGAGAGGGGACTTGGGATTTCAGAATCCTCTGGGGGCCATCATGATCCAAAGTCCAGCTCAGATGCAGCCTTGTCCTCCAGACCCTCATCATTCTTCCCAGTCTCAAGCTAGAGTCAATCTGTCTCCTAAATCTCTCATCATGTTTTATTTGAATCTCTCCTGCCCATTTCTTACCTCTTAATCTATATGATAGTTATTTTTGCCTTTGACTCAACTAGGGTATTATGTTATAAGGAACCCTCTGACTGGACTTGCCTTATTTCATGTTTGTTTTCCAAAACACTTGGCACAGAGCTGTACATCCATGTAGACATGGATGATGAGGTAAGAAGCAGTTAGAGGTCCTTACCTATGATAAGCTGGCACAGGACAAGTACTAATTGCAGAAGTATCTGTTTTATCTCATCCATGTCCCATAAGTCCAGGGTCCAGAGTTCCTATATAATCATGATATTTCCTACTGAAAATGAGAGTCGAACATTTAGTTTTACACCATTTAGTATTTTCTCCACTCCTTTGTCTAATCAAAAATGTACTTAAAGTATTTCCTAGAACTTCTTCACCGTGAAGCAGGTTCTGTACTGTCTGTGGACTTCGGTAGTCTAGAGAGTAATGGCCATGCACAGCAGCTTGCCAGATATTTTATTATTGAGCTGGTGGCAAAGTGAATAGTTAGGGAGACCTGAGTTCAAATGCAGCCTCATATGCTAGTTAGTTAACAGGCAAATTGCTTAACTTCTGTCTGCTTCAGTTCTCTCAGTTATTATGAATATAAAGACCACATGAGAGATAATATTTGTAAAAAGCACTTGGCACAGCCTCTGCACACAGTAGGTACTATATAAATGCTTATTCCCTTCCTCCCTCACTCATTTTGTTATGCATTTCTCATGCTTTTATAGTAAGTTCTTCCTCAGAAAATTCTAGATCTGACCCACATCATTCTACTGTCACCCTTTCCCCTCTAGTTCAATAAACTCTCACAGTTTCCTATTATCTCCAGGATCAAATATAAATCTTGTATTTGGCTTTTAAAGTCCTTCAAAATTCGGCCCTTTCCTATCTTCCCATCCTTCTTGTACCTTCCTCACCTCCACATACCTGGTGATCTAGTGACATTGGGTCTCTGTTCTCCATCTCTTGACTCCAGATGTTTTCACTGGTATCCCTCATGCCTTGTGAAATACTCTCCTTGCATATCTCTGCCTCCTGACTGTCCTGGCTTGCTTCTCAGTTAGAGTCCCACCTTCTGCAAGAAACTTTCTCCAGTCTTCTTTAATTCTAGTTTCTTTCCTCTTAGATGATCTCCAATTTATTTTTGGGGGGAGGAAGTCCCCAGAATTCAACCTAGACTTTGTGAGCTCAGAGTCTTAGATGAGTTTTGGGCCTCTGGTCAAAGAATTATTCATTTGTTTCCATTTTCCATCTGCTCAGACCTTTTGACTTGTTAAAGGGATCTCTGGAGATCCTATAATTAAGCAACACAACTAACTACTGATAGCTTTTCATAGCTTTCCTATTAATTGTTGCTTTTAAATAGCAGCATAAGCAGGAAGGAGGATAGTGTGATAAAGAGTTGCTCGTTCTGTTCACAGGGGATGGATAGGAAAATCAGTACAGGGATGACGAGGATGGTGGTAGTGGTAGTCATGGTGATGGAGTGTGTGTATTTAAGTATATAGGGGATTCATCATTCCTTTCACACTTCTGTGTTCAATGATCCACAGTTGATGCTTCCTGGAGAAGGAATGATGAGTGCTAACATCACAGTATCAGTCATTAAAAACCAACACTCACCCAACTTTCTGGCAGGAGACGAATTGCTTAATAACCTTAAAGATGAGGAAACTGAGGCTCAAGGTTTTCTCAATCATAGAACTAATTAGCTGCAAAAATAGAACTCTAAGAGATGTCATCCTCTCTCTTGGTGGAGTGTGGGGGAGAGAGGGGTCAGAAGTGCAGTCTCTAGATCACTGGTGAATATTATCAGGCACCTCAGTGCCTCCAAGGAAAGATCCTTGTATTTGATGTAAGGAAGACCTAAGTTCAAATCAAGCTCCAGATACTTAGGAGTTTTGTGGCTCTCAGCAAGTAACTGAAGTGCTGCTTGTCTCAGTTTTCTCATTTGTGAACCTCCCAGGGCTGCTGTGAGGATCACCTGAGATAGTATTTGTCAAATCCCTTGCAAGCCTTAAACACATTATTGTTAGTTATTGTTGTTATTAATAATAATATTTTCCTATTAGTATGTAAGGTCCTTGAGGGCAGAGACTTTCTGTTACCTTGTATTTGTATGCCCATCACTTGGTCACTTAGCACAGTGACCTGGCACATAGGAAAAATGTAATAAATGCTATTTCCTTTCTTTTTTCTTTCCTTCCTTTCATCCTATCCTTCCTTTCCTCTTCCCTTTCTTCCTTCCTTCCTTCCTTCTTTCCTTCTCAATGCATTTCAGTTTAATTCAATCTAGCAGTTGTTAATCACCTACCAACAATTGTGCTAGGCAGCTAGGTACTCCCTGCCTTCAAGGGACCTACATTCTAAGAGGAGGGGGATTATATACAATTATAATATTGTATGATAGAGCAAAGGAGAGATCAAAGTATGCTAGAAATATTTGAGGAGGGAGAAAACCTGTTCCCCTTGGTGGTGGGACTGGCAGTCAAGAATTAGGAAGCTCTTGACAGAGGGAGTGGCCTCTGAATTGATCTTTAAAGGAAAATATTTTGTATTATATACAGATGAGGAGGGAGTGCATTGGAGACATTCTAGGGGGACAGCTTAAGCAAATGTATGGAGGTGGAGAAAAAGTTAATCATACAATTTGACTGGAATATGGAATTTATCAGATGAGTAATATGGAAGAAGGCTGACAAGGTAAGCTGGAATTAGATCTTTAAATGGCAGGCTTTAGTGTCTGTATTTTATCTCATAGGCAATATGTAGCCACTGTAGATTTTTGGACTGCTGAGTGATCAGTGTATTACGTAGATTATTTTGATAGGTGTGTGATGGATGGATGGATGAATGGATGGGAAAAAGGAGAGATATTAGGAAGGGAAAGCAATTAAAATATCAAGTAATTCCATGATATAATCATGAATCCTATTCTCTGACACTAGGACTGAAAGGACCTCTTTCTGTGTCTCCTTAATTTCTCTCTGCTGTATTTGACCATGGGAAATCCAACTTTGATTCTCAGCTCATTAACTCTTACTGGTGTTCTTATGTGTGGGATTAAATAATTACCCTCCTACTTTAGCTGTTCTTTGAGTATCATCATCCTCTGTTTTGTCATACTTTTCCTCATTTTGTGTCAAACGTTGTTTATCTTCTTTTTATGAAGAAAACCCTTCTTCCTCCAAGACTTAAATTATCTTTTATTTGCAGACATGGAATTTGCCATTGTAGTAAGGAGAGGCTCTGGGCTTAGAGTTCTCCAATGGTTTTGGCTAGGGTAAAAATGAATTATGTTATTGTCAGGGGTCAAGTTCATCCCAAAGGTAAGGAAGGAATTAGTGCTATCCTCTCCCTCTCTCTCTCTCTCTTTCTCTCTCTCTCTCTCTCTCTCTCTCTCTCTCTCTCTCTCTCTCTCTCTCTCCTCTCTCCTCTCTCCTCTCTCTCTCCCTCCCTCCCCCTCCCTTTCTGTCTCCATCTCTGTCTGTTTCTCTGTCTCTGTCTCTTTCCTATCTGTCTCTCTCTGTTTTTCTCTGTGTCTCTCTCTCTTTCTGCCTCTCTCTCTCTCTCTCTCTTTCTGTGTCTCCCTTCTCTCTCACTCCCACCCCAGAGTTAATACAGCAGAGACCTCTAAAAGAAACCATAGGAATGGCTCATGTTTAAGGTCTTCGCGAAACACAGGCTCCTCACTAGAAAAGTACTCAGCTGATAAATATGGGTGTCAAGAATAAGATAGAGATGGGTTTGTTTGCTTGGTTTCCCCCACCACCACCATAGAAAATGTAACCTGAAAGAGCACAAATACAGAAAATGTAAAACATTAAAATGACCCATTATAGTCATTCTATCCAATAGAATCATAGATCTACAAGGGTAAGTGATCTAGAGACCATCTAGTAGTCCTCATGTGACACATAAGGGAACTGAGGCCCAGAAAGGTTAGGTGACTTGACAAAGAATGCCAGATAGTAACTAAAAGAACTGAGGTTCAAACTCAGGTCTTCTGACCCCAAATCCTGAATACAAATACAGAATATTGTATCTCCTTTTGGACCACTGGCATGCTACCCAGGAAATAATTCATGTGGTAGCCACCAAAGCCAGAAATGTTTATTTCTCAGGATCACTAGTAACTCATTTCTGCTTCAGAAGGGAAATAGAAAGGTAGCCAAGTACTTTGGGTCCATTTTATCCTTCTATATACTTGTGCTATGGGGTTTTATTACTAGGAAGAAAAATCCATTCCACTCCATCTCTCACCACCACACTGTAGTCAAAGGGAGAGAGAAATACTCCAGAAGAGGAGTTCAACACTTATCACCAGACAAGATTCCATCATTCCTCCTCTTACCAATCACCTATGACAAAGCCCTGTCCCCCAATTACTGGCACCAATCATGACCCTTTATCTTATTTCCTCAAGGCAAAATTCTCAAAGAAACCAGGGGGCAAGTCCACCTCCTTGGAAGGGGATCCAGTCCAACCAATCACGGCTCTTCCTGATCACCCATTATTAATCATTTGGATGGGGATGGTATCATTTTAATTCCTTGCCCCTCCCCTCTCCAACAGGCAATATTGTTTAGAACAGCAAAATGCACATGACTTTCATTTTCCCTCCGCACTCAAAATGTTCACCTTCATACATAAAGTAATAGCGATTCAGGCAGATATTGATTTTTACTGCCTGAGGAACCCAGAATAACTCCATCCCCAAGGGAATTACACCAGAAAAGAATGGGAAGCATCTAATGTTATTTTGTAAGGACTCAGCAAGTGTCAGAAGTATTTTCAGGAAGGTTACTGCGTGAGGCATCCAGAGAGTCCTGAGCAGGTGCCAGACCTGGGTGAAGCTGGGTCTCTGCCACTATCCTTAAGGTGCCCAGAGTGAAGGTGGGCTGTACATCTGTCCTTCAGTTGTGAGAATCCTTACTTCCACTCATCTCTCCTCTCCCTTTTTTCTTTTCTCTCCGTATACTTAAAGACAGGAGACCTTGCTTCAGTTTTGTCTAGATCATTTGCTACATGCAAGACTTGGGTATATTAGCCTACTAGATCTTATCAGTACTTGGGTTTGAATTTCAAGACGCCAAAATTGAGAGTAAAGTTTTCTAATGTGGGGTGCACTTTCTGACTGGGGTCCCAGTAAGGGGAGAGACTGGGTTTTGTTCCTCTATGTTGACATCCCCCTCTAAGAGCCCCTTTTATCTGAACTGCATTGCTAATTGACATTACCAGGCATCATCAATCAGTGTCCTCTCTTATTTTCTGCCTCCTGTAGTTCCCCTCAGCTGCAAGAATGTTCCTAATTGTGCACTATCTTCCATAACTCAGTTCTCAGAATCTAGATCTTCTATAGGTTTATTTCCTTTGCTGGCTTTCATAGTTCTGACATTCACCACCAGGTGGTGTTTGTCACTTTTCCCAGAGGATCAACTGTTTAAGAAGTTGGACCATGTGGAGTTAAATCTTTGGAGCCTCTGCTTTCACTAATTGTATTCCTAGCCAAAGATATTCCATCCTTTTGATATTTGCCATATGCTTAATTTCCCAAGCCCTGCGCTCTCTCTCTCTCTCTCTCTCTCTCTCTCTCTCTCTCTCTCTCTCTCTCTCTCCCCCTGTCTTTCTCACACTCACACACACACACAGAAACACACAAACCAAAGAACTCATTAGATTGTGAGCTCCTTTAGAGCAGGGATTATCTTTTTCCTTTCTTTGTATACCCAGCACTTAGTACAGTGCCTGGCAATAAATATTAGTAAATACATATTAAAGTGATTTATGAGGAACTGGGACCAGTTGCTTCTTGAACCACTTAAATATATATATATATATATATATATATATATATATATATATATATATATATATATATATATTTAAATTCTGTTCCCATTTATAATGAGTTAATACTCTTTGTACCTTCTCTTTCCCAAATACCAAGTAGTGAGCCTCTGACTCATATCGGTACCTACCATTATCTTGAAAACAGACGCTTCTACTTTCTCTCTTTGAATTTTCTTCCTCCAAGTTATTCAAATGACTGTTGGAATTGTTTTTTTTGAAAGCAAGTGGAGGGAAGTTGAGCTGCTGTTTCAGTCCCAGGCTCTTTTCCTATGGGAGAAAGATATTTGTGATCTTTCCTATAAAACTTAAAGGTTTATAGAGAAATCAAGATTACTGTGTTATTACTTATCTTCTCCATGACTTACCCTCTGTCTCATGAACTAGCTCTTGTGCCCTATACAGTCCTTTCATCTTTCCACCTCCCTTTTCACTTACTCTTCCACTTTACCATCACTGCCTCTTCTCTCTGTTTTCTCATGATCCTTGTAGCACTAGATCTTTAGAATATTCTTATAGATACAGATTAAGATTTGGAGCTGGAACCCAAAAGTGACGGAGAGCAGAAAGACTGAAGTACATGAATACAGATGCTTAAAACTTTGAACTCTTTGCATTTAAAAAGTAATTGATACCCTGAAGCTTAATGATATACATTGTCATTGACATAAATCACATATAGATTGCTTAATGGTCTAAATGAGCTTCGTTTGCTTCATAAAGAAGCAAGCTTACTCTTGGTTGAGTTGTCTCAAAAAAACAATAAACAGGCTTCTTCAACAATGCTGTAATGCAGTAGGTCAGACATAGAGCTAGAAGAAATTTTAGGAAGCATGTACTCTAACAAGGTGAGATATACTTTTCCAATTTCACACAAAAGTCATACTTTCATTCAGGAAAGTAAATCTCTGAAGAAAGCTTCAGATTTGTAGCAACTTTATCTCCTATAATAGTTTCACATTAGGTGTTTCTTCAGGGTAACTAAAATGTGATAGTAAACACAAGAGCATTTTATTTATTTATATAATAGGTTAACATTTACAACAACTTTGTGAAGTAGGTAGTTTCACATATTATTTCCGTTTTACAAATGAGAAAGTGGAGTTTCAGAGAGATTAAATGATTTGCCCATGCTATAGAAATAACACATTTCATAACCAACATTTTAGTCCAAGTTTGTAATTTTTTTTTAAATTTTAAGACCAGTGTGCTATGATACTAGATCAACCTTTCCTTGCAGGATGAGTCCCAAAGTTGCTCAGTGGAGGTTAGATTTTCTTGGCACGGAAATGGATATATGAACAAGAAATATCCAGTGCAGAGATCAAAGTAGAATATCTTGAGTTGTTATTGACTCCCTAATGAAACTTTCCTTATAACTTTTCAAATCCAGATCTGGTAATATAGTGGGATTAGAAGAGACAGCAGCTTACAAAAAAGTCTCTCAGAACCCCTCCATGGGCAACTTGCAAGTTGTGACAGACCCAGATTTTGTGAGGATCAAAGAAAGATCCTGGCTATCTTAAATATCTACCATGTCTTTATAACATCTGGTTCTTTGAGTTAGAAAAATGCAATTGGTCTAAAACTTTGTGCATAAATGAGAGATAATGCCATTATACTCTATGTGTGTTGGGTAGAATAGTTTACTTCTCCTTTAAAGATTCTTTGAAAATGTCTTTTGTAAAATATATAAGAATCCCCATTGATAACATGCTGCAGCCTACTTACTGCCAACATTGCTTCTGAGTTAGCTCTAATTTTCAGTCTCTAATCTAGTGATGGTGGTGTTCCTTGTTTCACAACCATTATAGCACTGTAAGGGTTGAATAGATGGAACTTTGTGATAGTTAATAGTTTGAGAGAATTAAAAGAGATACAGTTTTCCAAATGTAATTAAAAAAAGAATTAAAAAAAGAAAGAAATTAAGAAAAAAGCGTGCTTCAGTATTGATGCAGACAGTATCAATTCTTTCTCTGAAGGCAAATAGTATGTTTCATTATTAGTCATTTTTATCACTGAGAATAGATGTCATTCACAGTTCTTCATTTAACAATATTGCTCTTACTGCATACAACCTTCTCCTGGTTCTGCTCACTTCACTTTGCATCAGCACATGTAAATTTTTCAAGGTTTTTCTGAAATTGTCCCGATTTTCATTTTTATAGCACAATAACTTTCCATCACAATCATATACCACAGCTTGTTTAGCCATTCCCTAATGGATGGGCATCCTCTCAATTTCTAATTCTTAGCAACCATAGAAAAATTGCTATAAATATTTTTGTACAAATAGATCCTTTTCCCTAATTTTTATAGTATTGTTAGGATATAGACCTAGCAGTGGTATTGCTGGATCAAAGGTATGCACAGGCTTATAGCCCTTGGAGCATAGGAACCCTTGTAATTTTGATTCTTTGGAAATCATGATGTTCTGTGTTTTATAGCCCTGTAGTAGTACTGGGAAGCTATTGTTTTGGAGGGAGGGGAGAGTGTGAAGTTTGGGATCACTGAAATTACTACACAGTTTTCCAAATATGACTGACTCTGATCACCTACTCCTACACTATTCTGGAAATGATCTTGCCAGTGGCAAAGAACACCATCAGAAAGATAAACGTTGAGCTGAGTCTGGCAAAAATCCCTCAAAGCAATAAGACAATTTTTTTTTGATGGGAGCAAGAGGAATATTAAGGAAGATATGACTCAAAAATTTCAAGGGTTGAAAAGATGATAATAGATCTGAATATTTATGCTTCCCACTGGATGCAATGTTTTCTACTGGTTCATTTGTTCTTGAACTGCTGAAATTTATGTAGTGTTTAGCTATTTAAAGCACTCAAAGGCATGGGTAATTTGTTTGCTCAGGTAATTGGACCTATTCTCTTGATTCAAACAGAAAGAACTTTACACATCATAAGGAAATCACAACTTTTACTATACCTAGTTAATGCATTAAAATTTCTTCATCTGTGACTATATCAACTGGGTTGGGAGAGGGGGTTTGACATGGAAATCATACCCCGCCTCCGCTCTTGGATGAAAGCGCAGATAGCATTATGATCATATCTGTTAATGCCATAAAGACAGGAAGGATATCTAATTCATCAGATAATAGAATCAGAATCCAGAAAGATAGCTATGATTGTTAGTTAGATAGAATTTAGGATGTACAAATATAAAATTCTGCCTTTGGATTAAAATAATCTGTACAAATACAGAATAGAGCATATATGGGGGGAAGTGCTTAATGTGAAAGAGGAAAAAAGAAATCCTAAAGGTTCTAGTGTATATTAACTCAAAATGAATTAGTCAAAATGAAAAGAAGTAAGGAAATTGTAGAGATTCTTAAAAGAAATATAAAATCCAGAATTCAGATGGTTAGACCACATCTCTAGGCATCAAGATTTGGAAAGGTATTTAGAGACAGTGGATCTTGGAGTCAGGAAGATCTGGGTTCAGGTGCTACCACTGATACTCTCTCTCTCTCTCTCTCTCTCTTCCTCATACACACACACACACAATTATATATATGTGTATGTGTGCCTATATGAATATATACATACATTCAAGAAGTAGCTAGGTGGTGCAGTGGATAGAGCACCAGTGCAGGAATAAGGAGGACCTGAGTTCAAATCTCACCTCAAACACTTGACACTCACGAGCTGTGTGACCTTGGGCAAGTCACTTAACCCTAATTGCCTCATCCTGGGTCATCTCTAGTCATCCTGAGGAATATCTGGTCACTGGATTCAGATGGATCTGGAGGAGACATGAGGTTGGTAACCTGTACAGCCCTCCCTCACTCAAAACAAAGTCAAATGCAAGTCATGTCATTCTTTCTGTGATGGCATGGTCTTCTTTGGCAACAAAGGACAAACACACACATACATGCATGTGTATATATCATATGTATGCGCATATATACATTTGTTACTATGTATGTGTATATATGTGCACACACAAGCACATGCAAATATACACATGTGTATATCATGTGACCACATAAACATATATGCATATATGTGAACATATGCGCATATACACAAGTCTGAATATACACATATGTTTGCATTTGTGTGCATATACACATGTGTTCTATTTGCCTCTAGGCAAGCTATTTAACCTTTCTGTGCTGCAGGCAGCTCTTGAAGTGTATGTGTTGCAGAGAAAATGCCAGTCTCAGTTCATAAGTATTTGTTAAGCATCTACTGTGGTAGCCATTTTTCTTACAGTAAAATAACAGCTGCAATTTTATCCCCATGAAAAACCTGAAGCATGTCCAGAGGAGGGTGTCTACATGGGTAACATGATTCAATAGTGTGTAGCTAAAGTACATGTTAAGGGATGATGTCTCATCTAGAGAACATTTAGAGAGCTGGGGTGGCGGGCAGTGCATGATAGCTATCTTCACATAGTTATCATACACCAGAAGCTTTAGATACTCAGCCCCAGGGGACAGTACTAAGAACTAGGGAGACAGAAGTTCTTGTAGGGGTGTGGAATCTATGACCTCAAGGCCTTGTGTGGCCAGGTAGTTAAAAGGTAGTAGTGAGTTCCCTGTTATTGGAGATATTTAAAAAGAAACAGGATGACCATATAGGACTGCAGAGGAGATTTCTGACTAAAGAGTCTCCTATGTTCCTTTTGAATTTCTTAGAATCTAATATTATCTTGTTTTATTTTATATACCTGTTGAGCCCTTTGTGCATATTTAAGTCTCAAAAAAATAGTCTTCCATCTCCTTTATGGGGTACTAATGAAGATATTATATACAGAGCTGAAGAACTTTAAAATCCTCCTGTATCCTTGCCTGGTCAGAACACATCTGGACTATTGTTTCTATTTCTGAGCATCACGTTTTAGAAAGAATATTGACAAGCTGGGACTCATCCAAAGGAAGAGTTCACAAACCCAGCTTATTTGTAGACTAAAACCTTTCATCTGTCCCTATCAGCTCAAATATCTATGGTCATGCCAAAAGAGTGCCTATTAATGATGCAGAGACTCTTTCTGGTTTTTTTAACCAAAGTTTCTTTTTTCCCCACCCAAAGAAAGATTAAAGCTTACTTCTCAATGGAAGGCAAGCAATTCTGAGTTGAATTTGTTTCTATGATGATTTATGTTTGAATCCTTTAAGGAACTGCTTTAAAAAAAGTATGTTTACATACAACGCACCAGAGATCAAGGAGTCAGTAGTTTTTACTGTTGGTTTCATCTATTGTACAGAAGTGCAGTTCTTTTCCCTGTATTTATTTAGTGGCTGAGTAGATTTTTTTTCATTTTATCTAACATCAGGTGTTTTTTCTTCTTTTTAGTCTTAACTAAAAGGAGCAATAAATCTTGGCATTAATAATACATAGTACCAGAGCCAAAATGGTTGCCAATAAGATTAATAAAAAACAAAAAAACAAGTCAACTAGAAGGCACAAAATGTGCCAACATTATAGAATATAATTTGTTAGAAATACATTTCTGAACGTCTAGTTTGTGCATGGTTGGATGAAAAATGAAGATTATTAAAACCAATTTTCTGACAAATTCTCTTTCAGCATTTAATTTTCCAGACCACTATAAGGTATCCGCAACAGGGTGTTATAACAGCTATTAATGCTTAAATTGCCCTGTTTTGGGGGGCCTTGTATTTCTTTCCTCCTTCTTTTTCAAGGTGACTTATCTGGAGTCACAGTTATTAAAAGCCTAAGGCCAGATTTGAACTGTGGTCCTCCCAACTTCAAGGTTAGGGCTCCATTCACGGATCTCTCTCTCTCTCTCTCTCTCTCTCTCTCTCTCTCTCTCTCTCACTCTCTTTCTCTCTCATTTAAAATATGTAAGACTCCTTATCTGTTTTCCCCCCACCCCTTTCTTCATATTTAGACTTAGACTAAGTCTTATCTCACAAATCTCAATAATGACAAATAGCAAATTCCACTCCTCATATTCCTCCTTTCTACTCTAGTGTATTTGTCTTGTCCTCTCTTCTCTTCATCCAAAGAAGGAGTCCACAAACCCAGCTTATTTGTAGACTAAAGCTTTTTATCTGTCCCTATCTGTTCAAACATCTATGGTCATGCCAAAAGACTGCCTATTAATGATGCAGAGACTCTTTTTTATTTTTTTTAACCAAAGTTCTTTTATCCCTACCCAAAGAAAGATTAAAACTTATTTCTCAATGGAAGGCTTTGGATGACCCAGTCTGAGCGATATGGAGTAATGCTGGTATACAACTTGTTGCTGCCCCAGAGGTTTCTGAAATACCTTCTCTGTGGTTTTCTGACTACTCTAAGGCTTTCTCTGGGGAACCCTCTGCTCTTGCTGCCCCTAGACACAGATACTTTTGGCTCTATGTGTTCCTGTCTTCTCTCCTGTCAAGCTAGAAGGTTACATTCTGCTAGTGCTATCCGTGGGCTTCTGACTAACATCTTGTACAATTCTGGGTTGAAACAAGTCATTGGACTTCAGGAACATTAGTCAGTCTGTTGAAAACTGTAGGCTTTTACTGGAGTAGGGATGTATCAGCCTGCCTCCTGCTCAGAGAGCAATCTTATCCATAAGTGTCAGGATTTTTTGTTTGTTTGCTTGTTTTGTTTCACTTTTCCTGCATAAAAAGTTCTTAGTAAATGCATGCTGTCTGACTTACTGACAGGAGTCATGTTATAGATGGGAGTGATGTCTTGACTTACACACAAATTGGATTTAAGTGAGGCCGAGCTGCACGGTCATCAGCCTTACTCTCTCTTCCGGAGTCATTGAAGTCCAGTGGTAAGACAAAAGTCAGAACAAGTGATGATGGCCCCAGTGTCATGGATGACCTTGGCCTCTTTGATGTCTGACCAACCTCTAAGCACCCCACATCATCTGCTTCCATCACCTTCATGGACACTGGAACAAATTGTTCTCTTTTACCTGTTCTGTTGGAGAAGTCTTCACATGCATGGGGTGGACATTCTCATAATTCAATAATGGGTCTGAGGTCTGTCAGTTACCCTCAACCTGCTTTAGCCTGTCTGCTGAGAGGGTTTTACTAGGCTGGAGCTGCTATGCATGGTACAACTTCTTAGAGCCACAGGTGAGAGTTTGTATGCAAAGGACAAATGAATTACTTTCTCTAAGAAAAAATGTAAAGTAGTAGAACATGTTCTGGGCCAGAAGTCAAAAGAGCAGAGTTTAGTACTGTCTTTGTCATTAACTAGCCCTATGGCCTTAGACTAAATCTCTATAAAACTCAAATTCATCAAGAGTAGCAAAAGGAAGACACGGTAATCACTGTTTGCCATACCCTTCATATCAATATTTAAAAAGATTTCTGATTTCATTGAGTTCTTTTTCCATTGACAGAGCCTGCAATTTTTCCATGGTTTTGTGGCTTTATGAATGGCCTAGATGATTACTCCCCTGGAGCCCAGTGTTCTGGTGACAAACTTCTCTGAATTTAGCTACTTCTACCCTCAATAATGGTCTCTGGGCCCATGCTCAAAATCTTTCCAGCTTGATAGACTTTACCACAGCTTGACTTACATTTTTGTCACCTGTGAGGACTTAGAGTCACCTGGTAAGGACTATTGTAGTATAGATTAAATGCAAGAAAGGACATTAAAGAGTGATTAATGCTATCATTTTATAGATGAAGTAAGACCTACTGAAATTGAATGACTTGCCCAAATTCGAATAGTAGCTAGTCAAGTCAACAAGAATTTATTGAGTACCTACTATATGTTAAACACTATGTATTCAGCACTGGGGATACAAAGATAGGCAAACCAACCAACCAATAAAACGTATGTGCTTTTAAGGAACTCATAGTGTAATGAAGGAGAAAACATGTAGATAGATAGATAAATAGATAGATAGATAGGTAGATAGATAGATGATAGATAGATAAATAGAAAGATAGATGCAGGAAAGAGTGGAGATTATCTCAGAAGGAAGGCCCTAGTATTTAGGAAATCAAGGAAAAAATACTTGCAAAAGGTCAGATTTTGTCTGGGACCTGAAGGAAGTCAGGGAAGTCATTTGAGATTGGAGAGAATTTCAAACATGAGACACAGCCAATGAAGATTTCCTGAGTCAAAAGATGGAGTATCATGTGTGAAGAACAACAAATATTTAAGGCTATGTGATAGCTACCGCCCAATGGAATAAAAACTCCAAAAGTTACAAAAGGCTACTCAAAGTCAGAGAAAGAAAAGGTCAGTTTTGACACACGAGGATCACAGAAGTCTTTAAGTAGAAATTAAACATTATAGCAGTGTCATGATGGATGGGTATGATGACCAAGTCAGAAATCAAGATAAGGGTGAACTGGAGAGCACTGGGCATTCCAGTTACAGAAATTGGAAAGAGCAAAGGTATGAAAGTTGAGAAGCATTGCATGTATACAAGGGACAAGTGATCCTTAGAATGCTGTGTGTGAAAGGTGAGAGAAGGCTGGAAAATGAAGGATAATTAAGATTATAGAAGACTTCAAATTCTGCTCTAAAGAGTTTAGACAGGCTCAGGATGTGGTAGAAAATAGGGAATGTTCAAAGGTTTTTGTGCAGAAGTATGGCATGAAGAAATAGGTAGGTAAGGAAAATTGAGCTGGTCGTGATATAAAGGATAGAGTGAGGAAAAGATGATTCTGAAGGATTTTCAGGAAAGTTGCAGCAGTCCACAGAGATGAATTTAGGATCTGCACTAGAATGACTGTGGGGCCACTTTAGTTCATCACGTTTAGACCCCAAAGGTAAACAAGGCAAGTAAATGTCTTCAGTTAGTAGCAAAACCAAGTGTCTCTGAGACAATGAAGAATCCTGAAGAATACTGGTAGCAAAGGGCAAAGTGTGGTCCCCATACTCCTGCCCTATGCAGAAAAGAATTGGCCGCCATTTTGCTTCAGCCTCTCTACCCTGTCTCTCCCACATGACTGATCTTGGGGAAGATGCTTCCCTGCCTTAACCTGTTAACCTAGTAATCAGGCAAAGTCAGTCCTAGATATCTGTGGGTGGGTGAAACTGTGAGTCGGGAGATCCCAGACCATCCAGATTAATATGCAGTCCTCGGGAAAGAAAATAAAACTAGATAATTTCCTGAGAAAATTAAAGAGTAGAGGGCTTATTTAATTCATGGTCTTTGCTCTCTATACTCCTGACCCATACTCTTTCTTTTAACATAAGGGTTCTGAACCTAAATTTGTATTATGAATTCCTTTGGAAGTCTAGTGAAATCTAAGAACCCCTTCTCAGAAAAATGTTTTTAAACGCATAAAATAAAATACATCGGATTACAAAGGAACTCAATTTATTGATATCAAAATATTCTTTGAAAAATATCTCCAAGTTAGGAACTTCTGTGACTTATCATTTCTAACAGCAACAAACCCTTTTGGCCAATGCAAAACCTCACTCTCCTGTCATTTTATCAGAGATGACTTTTGAACACCTTTTGAACATCATCTTTTGATGAATCACTCATCAGAACACAAAATCAGGAACAGATCACTCAAGACTAACATTTTTCCTACTTAGAGACTGGATAGAAGTTGATGAGGTACTGCAGAGGAAAGTTTGTAGTAAGAGAAAAGACTCTGAGTTCCAGGAAGGCAGTAGAGACATGCACCAGGAAATGAAAAAGGTCAAAGTCTGCCTTTCATCGCCTAAGCGTGCTATTGTTTTGCATCCTTCAGTCCTTCATTGCTGAAGAAGACCATGCCATCAGGGTAATGATGACATGACTTGCACTTGACTTTGTATTGAGTAAGGGAGGGCTGTGCAGGTCACCAGCCTCACTTCTCCTCCAGAGCCATCTGAATCCAGTGACCAGATACTCATCAGGATGACTGGAGATGACCCAGGTTGCAATGGGAGACCTTGGCCCATTTAGGCCAAGATCTATGCAGGTTCTCACTTAGGGTGAGGCAAGGCCCATTCATTGAATAGGCCTGTTTAAGAAGTAATCAGGGCATGGTCCCTTTAATGAGGCAAAAAAAAAGAAAAACATCAGGCTGGGTGGGAAACAGCCACAGTTACCCAGCCCTAGGCTTGTGCATTGCTATGAATGGAATACACAGACAATGGGGCTGGGAAGGTTGAGCAAAGACAAGCAAAGGGCTCCATGATTATGCTTAAGCATAATGAGTACTTAAACATGTACACTAAAAATGGAAGCCATGGTAGGGAAGATTTTATCTTTTCCAAGCCCATGAATGGATACAGTTTTCCAGCATGATGTTTATACCAATCTGCTTTCATATATCATTGCAAATAATCCTTACAACTAATATTGGGGCCACCTGTATTGCTTTTCTTTGCATTAAATTATTTTTTATTTTTTCTCAATTACATGTAAAAATATTTTTAACATTCTGTTTTGAAATTTTGAATTCCAAATACCCTCCCACCCTCTCCTGCCTCCTTCATTAAGAAGGCAATATTGTTTATTTTCTTTGTGGGAATTCTCCTTTCTGCATTCTTATCATAAGAAATAGCATCCTTTGAATCACTCTCCATACTCTGCAAATATCCAAGACCTCTCTTCTTTTTTTCCTCTGCTCTAAAAAACAGAATCTAGCTTAACAACCCCCTTGCATCATGGTCAATAATACTGTGAATATTTTTATTTCATTTTATTTTGATATGTGAGTACCCAGAATGCTAAGGAAACAAGTGTCCTACATATGTGGAAAGCAGCAGGGATTTTGGTATGATCATACTTACCTGAGTTCTTTAAAGATGGAATCCAGGAGAAAAAGACCAGAATCTAGAATTAAAAAAAAACGGTACTCATAAGGCAGCATCAACTCTTCACAAAGGGGAAAAAACTGAAAATCTAAGCAGATTAATAGGATTTCCCTGGGCTCTCCATGCTATTTGCAGCACCCTTTTTATCATGCTTCCATCTCATCATTTACCCATCTACAGGAAATCTATCTCCAATGGAGTGCTAAGCCTGAGCCAAGATTTGTTGTGTATACCCTCACATCTGCATACTGGGCAAGGTTCTTAGCTACAAATGAAAGATCACTCTGGTCACTTTTGTGTGATGTGAATTTAAATTGCTTCCTTTTGGAAACCATTCCAATTGGCTCTTGGCTGAAAAAACTAAAACGTAAATCATTCTCCTACAGGTTCAAAAATTAGAAAGAAATAGCAGCAAGCTATCCAGGTCCATCTCTATCTCCTTAGGCAGAGCAAATCCTCATCTAGTAGAAAAAATGTGATCTCTTTGACTGTGAGAAGGCTAATACCCTGCACCAAATTTTAATATCAGAACTCAGGCATGCTTTTGCTTGTTCAAGGGATCAGTGTCACCCATTAAAAGTTACTCCAGTATAGTATAAGATTTTTGAAAAGTCATATTACTAAAACATGGAGCCATTATGTTAAATTTACATCTCCTAAATATGTCTCAAGGCTAGCTGAGTGGCACAGTGGATAGAGTGCTGGGCCTAGAGTCAGGAACACTCATCTTCTTGAGTTGCAATGTGACTTCAACACTTAACTAGCTGTGTGACCCTGGGCAAGTCACTTAACCCTGTCTGCCTCAGTTTCCTCATCTGTAAAATGAGCTGGAGAAGGAAATAGCAAATCATTCCAGTATCTTTGCCAAGAAAATCTCAAATGAAGTCACAAAAAATTGCACACACCAAAAATGACTGAACAGCAAGACCATAATTTATGATCAGTTAATAAAAGTTATTTAGATATCATATATTCTATTCTCAGTCTAACAATTTCTATTGTTTTGGGGAGTATAGAACTTCAATGTCTAATCCATTCCTTTCCTACAAGTTTTCTGACAACTTCAACAAATGGTTATTAAGTTCTTTGCCAAACATCTTGCCTTGCATTATGACCATAATAGCTCATCTATATTTGGCAGTTTCCAAAGCACTTTACATGCATTATCTCATTTGATCATGACCACAGAATTTCAGTGACGCTTGGAAATACAAAGAGTAGTGCATACCATGAGGATCCCTATTTTACAAATGGAGTAACAGGTTCAAACTAATGAAGTGATTTGAGGAATGTCATGGAATCCTGGATGCCAAATCCAATGATCTTTCCTCTATATAGTACTGTTTCTACAAGTCCTCATCAGTGGAAGATTTCTTTCAGACTACTAGTCAAACATATTGAAGAGGAGTCCAAAAAAGTTACTGAAGTTGTTCAAAATCACACAGCTTATGTGTGGCAGAAGCAGACATAGAATGCCAGGTTCTTGACTTTGACTTTCCACTTGACCAGGTGACTTTCCACTATCCTGTGCTAATTCCCTTAATTAAGTGACTTTGCTCAAATAGCAAGTCAGGTGTAGGCAAAGGCAAGAAAAATCTACATTCATATCTTGGGGTGTTATCATAGATAGACAATATTGTTTGTCCATGCCATTACAGGATGGACCAGATGCCCTTTGAGATCACTTCAAATCTGGGGTTTTCTAATTTGAGCATAGAACCCAATCAGCCAATGTTTTCTGAATGACTGTAATGGGCAAGTTGCTATAATAGATGTTGGGCAGGATCTCCCAAAATATGACATTGTTGCGGCCCTACAGGAGCTTGAAAAATAATTGTTTGAGTGTAGTAAGGCATCTACACGTGAAAAACTAAATGATATCAAGCAAACAAAATGAGAAATAACACACCTTTTATTCTATTCAAATGTCTGTGTAAGGTTGGCAATTACCTAAAGAATTGTTGGTTTCCTCCTTTATGTTCCTTTTACCCACAACTCTTTCTTCTTGGACAGCTAATTTAACATCCTGGAGTAGGGCTGAATGAACTGATGTGATCTGGTTTTTGTTAGTTAGTATTGTGGCTATCTGGTCTATAACCTTCCAAGGGTAACATTTGGAAAGCAACAGCTGAATACCAATGGTATTTTTGATACCTGTTCAGTTTGAGTCTCAATGCAAGTATCACTGGTCACATTCCTGCTGCTTCCATGAGCAAACCACAGCACTGCCGCCACCTGTCTGAGCTTCTGCCTGTGTTCCAAATCCACAGAAGGCTGAGAATGGCAGAATTTTATTTCTTAGAGCTTTGACAATTAGTTCAGTCCACATAGTACAATAACCAATTAAGACTGTTGCTTACTGGGCTGCTTCTGATGGACAATGAAACTGGGGAACAAATGGATCTGGTTCCCAATATCCCCATTTTTACATGCCTCGTAACTATTTCTGGAGCACCATCAGTACTAAATTCTTGCTTATAGTCCTGGAGGTAATCAACAATCAATCAACAAGCGCTTATTATGTGTTTACTATGTGCCAGGCACTGTGCCAATTGCTGGGGATGAAAAGCTCAAGTGAGCCATTTCCTGCCTTCATAGATTTAGATTTGGCTAGGAAAGACACACACATGCAGAATATGTGTGTATATATACATACATATGTAGCATATGCTCATACATACATGCATGCATGCATGTATGTATATTATATTTATATTGTGTGCATATGTACATACACTTGTATATATACATATGTTTTTTTCTATATGTATGTATGTGAATGTGTATATACATATGTGTATGGAGAGAAAGAGAAGGTAATTTTTGGGTGGAGGGAGGTATTAGCAACTGGAAGCATTAGAAAGGTCTCATATAGCACATTCCTATATTCAAAGGAAATATAGACAAATAATTCGCAGACAAATGAAAAACCAGTGTCTTGGAGATTAGAAAATTAAGCATCCCTCCTTATTTCCTGAAGAGAATTAGGCTATTATTAGAAGAGATTACTCAGTACAATATCAGACTTAATGAGTATTTTTCCTGAATTATTTTTCTTTGTCACAGTTGAATGTGTGTGTGTGTGTGTGTGTGTGTTTGTGTGTGTGTCTGTTGGGGGGGGGTGACTGTGAGGTAAAGATTAAAAGTCAAAATAGAATATATTTGTAAATTAAAAGCAAAAAAAAATACATCACAGAAAATTAACACATAAGGAAAGTGTCATATGAATCTTAAACATCTTTTTCACTGACAGTAGCTCACGTTGCTTCCAAAAAAGTAAAGAAAAAAACCCCAGAATGAAACAAACTCACCAGAGATCTATGAACTAGCTATGTTTTCCAGCTGAAACAGTTGTCAGAAGAAGGAGATGTTGTTGATAGGTGCTAAGGAAAGGACAAGAAAATAATCAGAAAACTTCAGGACATGAAGAATTCTTCTGGGTCTGGACAGGTAGGTAAGTTAGAAGGAGGTACAAGTAGCTCAGTAATAGTGAAAAAAGATCTTTATTCTGCCAGCTGTTTGTGCTGTCTAAACAGTTCAGCTTGGGGTTCAGCATCATGGAAAAGAGAACCACTGCATCCAGCTGTCAATGAGGTATAAATCAAGAGATTCTAATCATGACAAATCATGTATTTATTTGTGTCAACTCAGTGCCAAGACTGAATCTTATTATAGATTTGCTAGATCAATCTGACTTGGTCCTTTAAGGTGGATAGAACACGTCTGTGAAATTGAAAGTGAAAAGATTCTTAACCTTATTCCACAGATGAGTAAAGGTAAGGGACTTACCCAAAGTCACCAGTCAGTAGGTTTCAGGATGGAAGGCAGATTAAGAACTTCTAACTGGAAATATATAGATTCTTTCCAATTTACCATGTTGACTTGCAATCTTTGATCTGATCAAAGGCCCAGGAGACCTAAAACTCCTAAAGAGAAGATGAAAAGCAAGTAAGGCTCTCTTGAATTAGGAACACTGTCTCTTCCACTTGAATTTGTGTTCAACCATTATGTATTGCTTTTCCTTTCACAAATGTAGTAGAGATGTTATACCCAGTAGGCAGGATTTTATATACTCTTTTAGGATCCTAGGCACAGAAGAATCCAGTTTGATTCTGTAAAAAGTTACGTTGATCCTTGAAGGGAATAAACCAACTGAATGAATGAAAAAAAATTTTAAAGCAGTTATATGATGCAGTGGATAGAGTAAGGAAGACCCAAGTTCAGTTCTTGATTTGGACATTGACCTTGTTTGACCATAGGCAAGTCACTTCATACCCTTAGCCTCACTTTACTCATTTGTAAAATGGGTGGTGGTAATGATAGCAACCTACTTCATAGGGTCATTGAGAGGATCAAATGACCTAACTTCAGAAACTTGAGTGTACTGTATGGAAGCTAGCCCTTATTATTACTATGTAACAAACATTAAATTTAAAAATTTGATTTGGACTTCAATATCCCTACACAAGACCAATAACAAGGCCTTCCAGGAATGGAAAAGGGGAGAATAATTGTTCTGGTCCCTGATCCAACATTCATGACTCCATGCAAGTTTGAATCTCAATGACATCTTTCTTCATAAACTTTCCTCCTTCACAGTTGCTGGCAAGACTGATTTTCGGAGATTTTCCATTGCTCAACAACAATGGAAAGCACAGTGTAGGGAAAAAGGAAGGAAGGAAGATGGGAGAGAGGGAAGGAAAGAAGGAAGGGAAGATGGAAGGAAGGAAGGAAGAGAAGGAGTGAAAGGTAGAATCCACATGTAGCTAAGTGATTTTCCCATAGTACTCCTCAACTACCTCATCATATTTCTTATCATATTTTTCTATGACCAACTGGATCATTTTCTTAGTTATAGGTACTTCTCTTATGCACACACATACACACACACACACACATACACACACACACACACACACACACACTAGCTTCCTCATCCTGTGGCATTTTTATTCCTGCTTTTCTCCATAGAGGATATTACTGAATATGCTGGAGGCTTCTTCAGGTTCTTTTAATATCTCGAGTTCTAGTGTAGCACTCAGGATGTCCATCTGTTGTCTGGCACTAATTTTAAATAATAGGCTAAATGCTGTGGAAAAGGAGGTCTAGTCATCACAATGGCTTTCAACTGAAAATCCCAAAGCAATTTCTCTGGTTTATATCAGGACACATGATAGCCAGAGACAGGGACCAGATGGTATAAAACCCCCCCAAAAACAAAGGGACAGACAATGAGATCTAGAAGGCAAGCCAGCCTTTTAGGAATGTTCTTTGCAGAAAAACATTGAGTTGGTAGAGTTTAAGTACTAAGAATTGACACAGTTCCTATTCTAGGATTCTCTAAGCCTTTTTAAGAAAACAGTGTTAATTGGGTTGAATCCAAGGAATTAATTTTTTTAAAAAAATTATTAGTTATCTACTATGTCCCAGGTACCACGTTAGGGGCTGTGCAGCTACAGAAAACACACTTAACTCAAAGTTATGTTGCACTGGGATGGTTGGGATAGGCAAGAAGAAATGATTACCCACATAAGTAAATATAAAATAGGCACTAAGTAAATGCAGGGTAATTTGGGGAGGGGACACAAATAAAAAGGGTGGGGAGCTCAGGAAAAATCTTAGATAGAAGAGTCAAGGTTCAGTGGAGCTGAAACTTGAAGGGAGCAAGGGATTTCACATTGAAAGAACACTGGAGCATTCTAAGAATATGGAGAGCCTATGCTAAGGCCCAAAGGGATGAAATGATATGTCATGCATGGGGGGTAGCAAGTAGGTCAGTTTGGCTGGAATGTAGAATGTATGATGAGGAATTTTGTGAAATCAGTCTGGAAAGATAAATTAGAAACAGATGTTCAAAAGTTTAAAATGCCAAATAGGAGATTTTAATTAATAAAGAGCCATGTATGCTTCTTGAGCAGGGGAGTGACATGGTCAAATCTGTAGTGAATAATATTATTTGGCTGGATGAGTTGATAGGTGATAATGGATAAGAGGGAGTCAACAAAGTCAGGGAGACCACTTAGGGAAGTCCAAGGAACAAGTGGGCAATTAGATGGCATAGTGGATAGAGTGCTGGGCCTGGAGCCAGGAAGACTTATCTTCCTCAGCTCAAATCTGGCCTCAGATAATTACTAGCTTGGTGACCCTAGACAAGTCATTTCACCCAATTTGCCTCAGTTTTATGATCTGTAAAATGATCCAGAGAAGAAAACAGCAAACCACTCCGAATAGGGCCATGTACAGTCAGACACCACTGAGAAATGACTGAACAACAAAGTGACAAGTGATGAAGGCTTGAATAGGATGTTGGCTATGTGAATACAGATAAGGAGACAGACGGGAAAGTTGTTGTAGAGATAGAATTGACAAGACCTGGCAACTGACTGAGTATGGGGGTGAGGAGGTCAGGGAAACAGAAGAGTTCAATCTGACTCCTAGTTTGCTAGGTTAGGTAACTGAAAGGATGATAGTGTCCATAATAGAAATAGGGAAGTTAGGAAGACCCATGGGATTTGGGAGGAAAGATAATGAGTTCTCTTTTGGATATGTTGAATTTCTTATGTCTGTGGGATATGCTGATAAAGCTGTCTAGTATATATTAAGGTAGAATATCACTCAAGGTAAAGATAAGGCAGCAGCGGGGAATTGATTTGCCCAGGGTCATATAGCTAGGAAGTAAGTGAAATTGGACTAGAATTTAATTCTTCCTGACTCAAGACCATGTACTCTTCTCAACTGTACCACAAAGCTGCCTGGAAGAGATGAGACAGACCCTTAAGTTTCATCTATGGTTAGAGAGCAGGACATGCAAGATGATCTAGGAAATGAGATAGAGTAGGAATGGCTCAGGTAGAACTGAGAACCAGGGGGAAAGAAAGTAATGAAAAAATAGGGGGGAAAGAGTATCTAATCAAATCCACAAGAAATACAACCCTTCAGGGCCTACCTGGGAATAGGATCAAAGCTCTAGTCAAACAAAAAGTTTGTAAATCCATATAAACAAAAACCAGTTGTCTCAAATTCTGAACCTGTTTCTTCCTCTTTGTTTTCCTAGAAATCAAGGTTTTTCTTCTCTCTTAGTTCTTTCAGTACTCATGGTCCACTAAGAGGAAAAACCAATCCAGGTCTCTTCTGGGGTTATAGCTCAGTTATTCTTATCTTAGTTTACTAGAGTTTATCATTTGACCATGCTTTAGCACCCGATGAGAGGACTGTTACCCTCAAAGCAAGCTGGCCTAAAGCTTCTCATGAGCAGTGCTGTTCTAGCACAGTGCAGGGTGGTCTAGGCAAGGTGGTTCAGTGGGTAGAGTTCTGGCCACCTAGCAGAACAGTGTTCAAATACAGCCTCAGACACTAACTTCAGGACCCTGGGTAAATCGTTTAACCTTAATCGCTTCCATTTCCTCTTCTGTAACATTAGCTGGAGAAGGATATGGCAAACAACTCCAGTCTCTTTGCCAAGAATCCCCTAATAGGGTCATGAAGATTCAGACACAACTGAGCAATAACCAAACTATATCAGACCCTTCACTAGGGCAAGTGCAATTGTGCCAACTGCTTTTGTCATAATGTATATACATGGGTTTTTGTTTTTGTTTTTGTACTATACAACCCTGAAGAATGAACAACTTGTAAACATAATAAAGCAACACAGAATACCTAAAAACATGAGGCTAGGTGTGGTAAAGCAGTGGTATCAAAGTCAAATAGAAATACTTGTTATTTAACTGTTTCTAACTCTTATAACCCAATTTAGAATTTTCTTGGCAAAGATACTGGAGTGGTTTGCCATTTCCTTCTCAGACTCATTTACAGAGGACATGTAGGCAAATAGGATGAAGTGACTTGCACAAGGTCACACAACTAGTAAGTGTCTGAAGCCAGAGTTGAACTCAGGGAGAGAAAGTCTTCCTTACTCCAGACCTTGCACTCTATCCACTATGCCACCACATTTATGTTGCTTACCACACAAAATTGTAATAAAAAAAGTCCTTTATAAAACCTTTATGTTACTGTCCTATATAAATCTGAATTATCATGCTAAATTGATGAAATTCTTAAATTTCTTAAAAGATGGTAAAATTGGACCTTTTCTTTTAAAAGTACAGGCATATATATATAATTTCACATATACATAATAATATTATTAATAATGTAACAATAAGCCTAATAATATACATATAATATATATGTATATATACATATATATATATATATAATTTCAAATACATAGTAACACTAGATTATTTGCCCTAGCAACAGGACATTCTAAGACCTTACTTTGGCAATTATTTTCCATTGTGTTCTCCCAAAACCTTTAATCTTATTTAATAGCAAATAACAAAAAAATAGATAAATTAGATTCACATTCTCTTTATACAGTAGTTGA
The DNA here is from genome assembly GCA_028658325.1 of Potorous gilbertii. NCBI lineage: Eukaryota > Metazoa > Chordata > Mammalia > Diprotodontia > Potoroidae > Potorous > Potorous gilbertii. The sequence continues at coordinate 562,043,502 of CM053770.1, forward strand.
CCTCTCCTCCCCCCCGCCAAGAGAACTAGGAATATATATGATGACCTTTGAGGTAACTTGAATTTCTTGTATATTTTTGCTCTTTGAAAGTATTCTAAGAAGAGGGCAACCTTATTCTACCACCCCTGAAATCCCTGCTTTGCATGTTTCTTCTTCTAGAAGTGGGATGGAGCCAGTGAGAGGGGAATACTACCTTAATCTGGGTGGAAATGGCCATATGTTCCCACTGAAGCCAATAAGACAGACAACTTTGGTAGTGGGAGATGGACTATGTGATAAGGTGCCTGGTTGACATCTGATGGAATACAAGAGATAAAGTCAGATTTAGGGCAGAGTGATTTAGATAAGCCAGGGACAGTCTGAGTACAGAATAGTAAGAAAAGTTGTGTGGAATGAGAGGCTCTATATTTGAATTGTAGCCCTACCTCTTGCTGTCTGTAGTAGTCCCTTTAGGCTAATTATTTAACCTTTGTAGGCCCAAGTTTTCTCATTTGTAAAATCAAGAGGGACTAGATGAGGTGACTTTAAGAATCACTTCCTGCTTTCAATAAATGAATCTATGGTTCTGCCCTGGCGAAAACAAGTCAAAAGTTAGCAGGGGCAAAACACTGAGATAAGTTTCGGGAATGTCCTTCAGATTGGGAAAGAGGGATGAGGCCAAGGGGATCAGTGCAATCACAGCTGCCAGAGCAGATGTTTTGATGAGCTCTGTAATGCCTAGGATTCTCAGACATTCCTAATGCAGAAGACCAAATTCTGGGACATACATATCTTAGCATGTACAAGAAACTTGTTGAAGGGCACACAAGGAATACTTGGTAAAATCCTTTCATGTTAAATTGAGGGTATAGAAATGTTTACTGAAAGCCAAGGAGCACAAGAAATTTAAAAGTTTGGGAACTCTTTCCCTAAAGAGACAGAACAGTGTTTCAGAAACAAGCAACAGACAGAACGACAGACAGACCATTCGTTAAATTTTATGTGCTAGGCACTATGCTAAGTGCTGTAGACGTAAATATGACCAAGAGATGGTTCCTACCTTCAAGGAGAGTTGAATGGTGACAATGGGGCATGATTGGGCCCTCAACAGCTAGATAGCAGGACACTGCAGATAGTGAGAAAGCTGACCTAGCATCAGGAAGACCTGAATTCAAATCCTTCCTCAGACATTCATTAACTAGGAAAGTCACTTAATTTGTCTCAGTTTCTATAAAATGGGGGTAATAGCAGCATTGTTGCAAGGATAAAATGAGATATTTTAAGCACTCCACAAACCTTAAAATGCTACTATAATAATTCATTTTTATTATTACTTAGCAATCTGGGCAGGTATTCATAACAATAAGGAGAGCAAGGCTTTAAGGGTGAGATTCTCCAGGGTGCCGAGATAGTCGGAGAGGAGGAGGAGACTTTATTGTGTAAAGCAGCCTAGATTAACTCTAATGTACTGTTTATCACAGACTTGCCATTGTGGTGATCACATTCCTCTGCTTTATGTTAGGAGGGGGCCAGAAAGGAGAGCATCATATGAAATATAGCAGCCATACACAAGCTACCTTGAGGAAGAAGACAGAACACACCATAATTATTTCCACACCACTACTATCAAATACCTTTCCTTGTAGGCCAGCAAAACACACAGAAAATGCCTATGTAAGAGGAACTTCTTTTATTTACTAGTGTTATCCAGCTTTATTCTCTCAAATGCTTACTTGGGTCAGTTCATGGCTCCATTGACGACACTTCTCAGAGGCAACAGGATTGTGACCATTCTTACATTTTGGGAACAAATCTAACTGTCTCTTCTAGATGACTGTTAAGATCCTGCCCAGGTTGAGGGCAGAGCCAAGAATGTGGAGTTAAATCAGGGATTGCCTAAACTCTCCTCCAAAAACCTACAAATATCTTTAAAAAAGAATTCTAAACAAATTCTAGAGCAGCAGAACCCATAAAAAAATGGAGCAAAGCAAACTTCTAGCCCAAGGCAAGTTAAAGGCTGGCAGGAAGAGAGGAGTGCAGTCCAGTGAGGGCTGCACCAGTGCAGACTGGCCCAAGAGCGAAGCAGACCTGTGAGTGACTGAATTGTGGGTAGCAGTGGCAGTTTCTGAACCTCTCAGACCACAGACACCAGGGGCAACTTAGAAAGTCAGCAGGAAGAGTCTGTGGCAGCAGGTGGGAATGAAGTGCTGTCCAGCACAGGCCAGCCCCAGACAGTCAGGAGTAGGCCTTGGGAGTGATGGAATCAGTAGTGACAGTACCAGGCTTCTTGGGCTCTCAGCCTACAGATGATAAGGGATTTGAACAACTGGTCAGGAGGAGATTATAAGGGTTTTTGTGCTAGTGCTGAAGCAGAACTCTGTTGTTTTGCCCACACTGAGATATGTGTCCCAGTCCTGGGAGGCAATAGCACTACTATAGCAGAGCTTGCAGCTACGGTGGAGTGAGGTTCCTCCTCCCATCTCTAGGACAGAAAAGAGTGCTTGTGGTCACTCACAGAGCACAGGCCAGAAAAGAGGTGAACACCTTTCCATACATTATGCCATTTTGGAAGAATTGAAAACTTGCAGATCCTTAGAAGTATCTCTGAAAATAGTTGCACAAAACCCCTGAAGCTTGGGACAACTTACCCTCCACCCTAGAAGCAAAACCCTACTTCAACAAACAATTCCAAGTCAAGTCAGATTCTACGTTAAAGGTTTGGAGGACTTGGAATATGATATTCTGCACGACAAAGGAGCTAGGATTACAACCAAGAATCACTTACCCAGTAAAACTCAGTATACTCCTTCAAGGGGAAAAGTGGATATTCAATAAATTAATGGACTTCCAAGCATTCTTGGTGAGAAGACTAGAGCTGGATAGAAAATTTGGCTTTGAAATACAAGAATCTTACCCTAAAGGGTAGTCAGAGGGAAGGGGATAAGAGAAAAGGAGGCGTGATAGAAGGGAAGGCATATTGGGGGAGGGATAATTGGGAACAAAACACTTTTGAGGAGTGACAGACAGGGTGAAAGGAAAGAGAGAATAGAATAAATGGGGGTGGAGGACTAGGATGGAGGGAAATACAATTAGCAACGGTAACTGAAAAAAAGTTTTAAAGACAAGTTTCTCTGGTAAAGGTCTCATTTCTACAGAGAATTATGTCAAATTTATAAAAATAAAATTAATAAAAACAAAAGCTCTTCCCTCAATTGATTAATGATCAAATGATATAATCAATTTTCAGATGAAGTAATCAAAGCTATCTATAGCCGTATAAAAATTTCTAGCTCACTATTGATTAGAGAAATGTAAATTAAAACAATTCTAAGGTCCTACCTCATGTCTATTAGATTGACTAATAGGACGGAAAAGATAAATGACAAATATTGGAAGGAATGTGGGAAAAATGAGACATTAAAGCACCTTTGCCAAGTTGTGAACTGATTCAACTGTTCTACAGAGCAATTTAGAACTGTATCCAAAAGGCTATAAAACCATGCATACCCTTTGACTTAGCAATACCACTACTAGATCTGTGTCCCAAAAGAGATAAAAAACAAAAAGGAAAGGGATCTATATGTACAAAAATATTTGTAGCAGCTCTTTTCTAGGGAAAAGAATTAGAAATCAAGGAGATGCCCATCAACTGGGGAATGGCTGAACATGTGGTATGTAATTCTGATGGAATGCTATTGTACTATAAGAAATGATGAGTTTAAAGCCTGGAAAGACTTGCATGGCTTGATGCAAGGTGAAATGTACTGGGTACAAAGTTATAGCAATATTGCAAGTTGATCAGTTGTGAATGACTTAGCTATTCTCACAGTACATTGATTCGAGACAATTCCGAAGGACTTATGATGAAAAATGCTATCCATCCCCAGAGAGAGGACTGATAGTGTCTGAGTACAGATTGAAGCATACTTTTTTACTTTAATTTTCTTGAGGGTTTTTTTGTCTGTTTTCTTTCACAACATGGCTATTATTGATCTGTTTTGCATGACTACACATGTATAAGCTATATCTAATTGCTTGGCTTCTCAATGAAGGGGGTGGAAAAGGAGAAAGGGAGAGAATTTGGAACTCAAAGTTTTAAAAGCAAATGTTAGAAATTGTTTTTATATGTTTTATATGTAACTTTATATGTAACTTTTATGTTTTTATATGTTTTATATGTAACTTTATATGTAACTTTTATATGTAAACATTAAATGCCAAAGGGAAACAAAAAGATCCTGCTCAGGTCTATTATACCCACAGCTCTACTGGGATTATTATAGTGCTGAAAGATGCATCTTCAACCCAGCCACAGCATCTATTTGTCCTAGATGGGATGGCTTGTGGGCATTTTCTCCTTTCCTTACTTCCAGTTTAACATACTGCATCTCTGTTCTGACAGAAATCATAAAAATGTGTCCTGTGGACATTATCCAATGATGCTTCGAGACCCACTATCCTTTCGTTAAAGAGTTAATTATTAATGTTATGCAATGAAGTTGGGTAATTAAAAAGCCTAGAAGCAAATACCTAGAAAATCCACAACCTGCCTGTACAACTCTCCCCTTAGGCACTTGAGAGTTTCTGTCTAATACTGCCAGCCTCTCAGAGCTGTCACAGCTCTTGCTGGGTTATCCCTAGCAGCAGAAGTGCCTGAGGAGCTCTGGGATGCAATCATAGAACTTGTAACCAGTCATCCATACCCCACTGTTACTGCCTGTCCCATCTAGATTTGGTGATAATGCCCAGCACGCTGGTCTTCTCCTAGCTGATTATTGGATACTTGAATAATGGAAGCTTCACAGATTTTCCTGGGAATTTACAGAGCAATGTCTCTGTGCAAGACACTGAGTTCATATCAGGTCAGTTCTGATGGCCTCAAAGCAATTGATACGTTGCCTTAAATTTGCCTCTTATGTTGTCTTTCTTTTCTACTGGGTGAGCACTCTATGTGCTGGTTGAGGGGAGGAGTATTGTCCTCTCTTGCTAGAGAGCAATAACATCTGGTGCCTTGAATCTATTTGTTTGTGTGACATGTTAGATGAATTCTGGAATGAGTCTTGAAAGGAAGCACAAGGATTTTCAGAGAAGATGCTTAACAATCAGTTACTTAATAAATGAAAGCAATCAGATCATACTCTTTCCAAGTTTCTCTGGCCCTTTTCAAATTTCCAAGAGAACAATAGTGCTCCATATTCACATACCGTAATTTATTCAATCATTCCCCAAGTGATGGACATCCTCTTAGCTTCCAGTTCTTTGCCATTACTAAAAGAGCTATTACAAATATTTTTACACATATAGTTTCTTTTCCTCTTTTTTTTTTTTTTAGCCTCTGGGGTATAGGCAGAGGTATGTCGGTAAATGTTTAACAAATTCTCTGTGGGTGGATGGTGAAACCATACACATAACACATTTCTATTAAATTGCATTGTTAATATTTTCTCCTCTTTCTTAAATCTAGGGAATCAACAAATAATAAATCAAGTCCTGATTGGTAGTATTTGCCAATAGCTGAGGTGTAAAAGGTCACATGGAAAATTCAACAATTGGCTCTTTCTGAAAGGTGTGAAGTGACTCCAAAACACTCTGGTAGCATAATAATTGGGGTAGATAGGTGGTGCAGTGGAAAGAATGCTGGACCAGACTCAGGAAGTCCTACGTTCAAATACGCCCTCAGACGCTTAATAGATGTAGGACTCGGCAGATCACTTAGTTGCCACGTCTGTAAAATGGGCTGGAGAAGGAAATGGCAAACCACTCCAGTATCTTTGCAATGAAAACCCCAAATGGGGTCAGGAAGAATCAGACATGACTAAAAATGAATGAATAACAAAGCACAACAATGATACACTGGTCAAAGAGTACATACTGTATAATTTGGGCATGATGAAATAAATTGTACCAGGGCAATAATTTATGTGATAATAACATGGTAAGATATACAACTCCAAATGACTTAGGAATTCTGCTCAGTACGATAACCAACCATGTTCTACAATATCAGTGATAAAGAATATTAGTTACTTATAGAGACATTCTGAACTCAAGATGAGAATTAGGCATGTATTTTAGGAAATTTGTTTTGCTTGATGATACATATTTGTTATAAGGAATTGATTTTTCTTTTCTCTCTCTCTCTGTATGTTTAGGAAGGAGAAAAAAATAACCCTTGTTAATTGTTAATTGGGGAAAAATAAATGAAATAGGTCAAGTTACTAGGAGGCGATATCCTTTGATGAAAACTAGCTCCAAGCTAGTCTGAGTACACTCATGTCTGTGTGGTTCTGAGACTTCTGAGACTTCCTATGGTCTAAAAACAGAGAAAACAACTACAGAAGCGTTGGTAGAATCCAAAATGCTCAAGCCTGGGATTTAAAACATTCTACAATGTGGCTACAATCTAGCCACAACTCTCTGATATCACTTTCCAACCCAAGTCATTTGCTTTAAGCCAGTTTTTGTTACTCACTCTTCCATGGGTATGCCTTATGCTTTCTTTCCTTCACTGCTTTACTTGTGCTATTCCCTTTTCTTGGAATATTTCTCCCTTTCACTTTCACCAATTGAAATTCCATCCATCCTTTGAACTATAGCTCATGTCTTTCCCACAACACTTTTCCTGATTATCCCAGCTGCATTATGATCCAATGGTCCTTTGCATTCCCGTTGTACTTAACCTATGCCACTCATGTAGCTCCTATCAAGTACTAGTTTTCAATGTACATATTTGTGTCTCATTTCCTCCGTTAGCATGTAAGATCCTTGAGGGCAGAGATCCATAGATGCATTGTTGCAATTGAGTGAGGAGAGAATGTGACTAGCCACTGCCACTATAAAAGGATGCTGATTTCTTGTAGGAGATAAACTAGCACTTGCTAGTACCTTATGCTCCCCACCACCCCACGATGTTTTCTGGATTTTGGTTCCGCTTTGGAGCTTTTACTACCAGATTTATTTCAAGCCTTCTTCCTTTCCCTTCTGGATTGGTTGTCTTTGCGGATGCTTGGCTTTTGATTCAGCAGAGCTGTTTCTGTGTGTCCAGGGGTGTGGAACCTTCAGCCTTGAGGTCCTCACCTATGGCCCTTTAACTGACTCCAAACTTCAGAACAAATCCCCTTAATAAAAAGATTTGTTCTGTAAAACTTAGACTTAGTCAAAAGGCTTCACCCAAGGACCTAGAAAGCTACAATGTGACCTTGAGACCACAGGTTGCCCACCCCTAGTATAGACCATGCCCTACAGCCACACCCCAAGCATATCATCTCCCCAGTGCTATTCATTTCTGCGTATTTCTTGTTCTTATTGCTTCGTACTCTTTTATTCCTCTCCCTGGCCCTATGAGAGCATAGGTAGCCAACACCCAAAACCATGTCTCATACGACACTGTACCTCCCATGTAATATAGCTCCTGTGCTTACAACATACTCACTGCTCAATAAATATTGATGAATTAATAATTACCGTTCCCTATTTTTGTATATTAGTTAGGAAATTTGGAATCAATTTCACTTGTAAACAAATTCTAACCTGCTCACTCACTAAGCAATTTAAATTTGCATTTGGTAACCACTGAACGTTTTCATTAATCTCCACTGCATTTCTCTTTTTTTTCTTTTCCTACCACAGTCTTTCTCCTTTAAAAGGTTGTTAGCAACCAGCTGGAAAAATTTAATTTTATGGTTTGGTGACAACACAATCAAAAGTAAAATACATATGAAAACATTTCTCAAGGTATAAAAGGTTCTACGTGTCGTCAGACATGCAAAATATGAAACACCAATATGAAATAATGTGAAAAAAAGAGAATATTGTTAGAAAATATGTTACCATATAGATATGGATATAGATAAGGCTACAGGTATAGATGTATAGCTAAATGTAAAAATAGATATGGATATGGATAGAGATTATAAGTTTCCAATTATATAATGCTTTAGGATTTTCCAACTACTATGCGTTTATTTTCTCATCTGACCCTCAGAACAATTCTAGGCAGTAGATAATATTATCATCTCCATTTACAAATGAGAAAATTGAGGCAGATAGTGACAAAGTGACTTGCTCAGGACCACCTGCCAGCAAGTTTCTGAGGCAGGATCTGAACTCAGGTCTTCCTAACTCCAAGTCTAATGCTCTTTTACAGATATGGCTATAGATAATTATAGCTAGAGACGTAGATATGTAAATGATGAGCAAATGCATTTGCAGCTAGGCCAGACCCTTGGCAAAGATCTGAAGAAGGAAGAATTTATCCCTGATGACATCCCATCCTTTACTGTTTAGCACCATTGGGTCTTGTAGACCTCCTTGTTTCATTCTCGTTCTCTTTTCTAAACCTACCCTCAGACATCCTACTCTCTCAAGTAATATTTCATCTGGACCCTGAGTATGCAGTCAAAGGACCCAAGCTCAAATACCAGCTCTGCCACTGCCTCTCAGTGGCTACCTGTTGGATATATGAAGGAGGGATTTTTCTTTTTTGGTTCAGGTATCAGTTGAACTAGAAGACCTCTGAGATGCCTTAAAACTCTGAGATTCCGTGGATTTATGAAAAGTCTCTCAATAGTAACTTATACTGTGGGCTTTTCTCATTAAAATTCCCTCCTATCTGCGTTTCAATTAAATGGAGTTCAATTAAAATCAACATTTATCAAAGCATTTGTAGCCTTATTTACTCGGCAGATCCCCACACCAATTCTTATTCACCATGGCAAGTCAGATCTCCAAAGGGTAGTTATATCTTCCCACCTCCAGTGTTATAGGTGTACCTCATAAAAATATTGGAGTTAGCTTGGCTGCTATTCTCTGAAACCCTTATTCTGTTATGTTTTTCCAATATCAATGACCAGTTACAATTAGTACTGCTCCTATACATCATTGATTGACGTAGTAATTAGCTCACCTACCCTGGTAACATTTAATAATAATAGCTAACATTCATACAGGGCATACTCTGTGCTAGGCACTCCACTACGTGTATTATAGTTATTACCTCATTTAATTCTCACAACATTCCTGGGAGGGAAGTGCTGATTTAATCCTCATTTAATAAATAAGGAACCTGAGCCAAACAGAGGTTAAAGAATTTGCCTAGGATCACATAGCTAGTAAGTGACTAAAGTTAAATTTGAATGCAGGTCTACCTGACTCCAGATACAGCACTCTACCACCTAGCTGCCCAAAGTAATTTTTAAAAATTCCAAATTTTTGTTGGACTTGTGTCGAATTCACATTTTTCTTTGTTGCTTTATGTGTAGCTGTTTTGACATTGCTATCTTCTTCTGGATTTGTGTTTTGATCTTCTCTGTCCCCACAGTAGCTTTGTATAATAATATTCTTTCATTGTTTTTGTTGTCACTGTCTCCTTTTTTCCCCTCTTTTTGTTAAAGTTGGACCTTACTCCCAGGGTAGAGGGAGCATTATCCTGAGCTTCAGAATTTTTGTGCTGCTCCTTTAAGAGCTAGTTCTGAGATTCCATGTTTCTGGTACTTCCAAGGTGGTATGATTGAAGGAGAGGTGTGGTCACTGCTCTCCTACTTTGTGCTCTGTTCTTTTCTTAGGAAGGAACCTTGTGTCCTTGCAGTCACAAGTGCTAATGCTTCTTTTAGCTCTGGAATTGTGACCAAGTCCCCTGCTCTACTGTAGCTGTACTCACAAGTGCTCTTTTCTGCTCTGAAAGTGGTATCTCAAAGTTGTTTTACTTTATATTTCTTTATTCCCCTAGTGGTTTTAGAAAACTGCCTGGTCATTCTTGGATCATTTATTAGTAGGGAAATAGCTCATATATTTATAAATTTGACTTAGTTCCCTATATATTTGAGAAATTCCTTCTCTCTCCCTCTCTGTCTCTCTCTCTATCTATCTATCTATCACAGAATATATCACAGAAACTTGCAGTAAGAAAATTTTCCCCAGTTTCATGCTCTCTCTTTCATCTTGACTCTACCGGTTTTGTTTGTACAAGAACTTTTAAATTTCATGTAATCAAAATCCATTTTACTTCTCATGATCCTCTCTAACTCTTGTTTGGTCATAAACTCTTCAATTATACATAGATCCAAGACGTAAAGTTTTCCATGTTGCCCTTCTTTGTTTATGACATATCACACTTTCCATAAGTTTTTAGTGGTGGGAGCTATGGTTCATCCTTTTCTTGTATATCCCCTTTCAATCAAGGTGCTCAATTATTACGTGTTAACTGGTCAATTTGAAAAGTAATATTTTGTAGTACAAAAAAATACTAAATTTAGAGACAAGAGGCTTGGGTTTGAATGTTGAATCATGATCTTAGGCAAATCTCTTTTTGTCTTTTTTCTTTTTTTTTTCCAATTAATAGTATTTATTTTTTTCTAATTACATGTAAAGATAGTTTTCAACGTCCACTTTAATAAGATTTTTACTTCCAGATGTTTTACTCCTTTCCTCTTCTCTCCCTTCCCCATGATGGCATACAATCTGATATTAGCTGTACATGTACAATCCTATTAGATATATTTCTACATTGGACATGTTGTAAAAGAAGAATCAGAACAGAAGGGAGAAACCATGAGAAAGGGGGAAAAAAAAGAAATTAGTGTGCTGTGATCTGCATTCAAACTGCATAGTTCATTCTCTCAAATATGTATAGCATTTTCTTTCATGAGCCTTTTGGAATTTTCTTAGATCATTGCACTGAGGAAAAGAGATAAGTCTATCAAAGTTGGTCACTGTACAATGTTGCTGTTATTATATACAATGTTCTCCTGGTTCTGTTCCCCTCACTCAGCATCAGTTCATATATGTCTTTCCAGGTTTTTCTGAAATTTGCCTACTCGTCATGTCTTCTTTAACAATACTATTCCCTTATATTCATATACCACAATTTGTTCAACCATTCCCCAATTGATGGGCATCCCCTCAATTTCCAGTTCATTGCTACCACAGAAAGAGCTACTATAAATATTTTTGTATGTTTGGTCCTTTCCTTTTTTTATGATCTCTTTGGGATAGAGAACTGTTTGTTATATTGCCACGTCAAATACGCACAATTTTATAGTCCTTTGGGCATAATTGCTCTCCAGAGTGTTTAGATCAGTTCACAACTCCACCAACTATGCATTGGTGTTCCAATTTTCCCATATCTCCTCCAACTTTTATCATTTTACTTTCTTTGTCATATTAGCCAACCTTATGGGTGTTAGGCAGTACCTCATAGTTGTTTAATTTGTATTTCTCTAATCAATAGTGATTTAGAGCATTTTTTATATATGATTATAGCTTTAATTTCTTCATTTGGAAACAGGCAAATCACTTTTCCAGGCCTTAACTTCTTCATCTATCAAATCTGATTAATAATACTTTCACTGTGTATTTCATAGAATTGTTGTAAGGAAAATACTTTGTCAACCACAATATGTAATATGAATGTGAGTTATTGTTGTTATTGCCACATCTTCTGTTCCTCTAGCCCTTTCTAACTGTATACCTGAGCAACAATTAGGTGTAGTTATTTATAATTGATTTTAAAAGATTGAATTAGATTGTTTTTGATCTGATAAGCATTTATTAAGTATCCACTCTGTGATTCACACTGTGCTAGGTACTGGGGATTTAAAGGAAAAAACAAAAAAAAAATCATTGTCTTTGAAGGGCTTATACACTCTACTGAGAGGAAAATGCACGTAGCCAGGTAGGTAATTTAAAAAATGTATATCCCAAATAATGACATAATAACTGTTCCTGAGGAAGAGCATTGAAAAGATTATAAATGACTAAGAGGACTCAGTAACACGAGAAGATCTGAAAATGACTAATGTAGGAGGGGCCACTTGAACTGGGCTTTGAAGTGTGTTAGGGATTCCAAGAGGTAGAGGGGAAGATGGAGAATGTTTTCCATTTGTATCTGATTCTCTGACCCATGATCTTTCTTCCATGCCCAGTTGCTTTCATCATATAAAGAAGCCAGATGATCTATTTTTGCAATAGTTTTTTTTCTTTTCCATGGCCATACCCTATGCAAAAACATGGAAGTGGAAATGAAATATCAAGATTGGGGAATCACAAGTAGACAGTGACTGATAAAACAAATTCTTAATTGACTTCTGGCCCAAAGTGGATTTAACTTTCAGTATCTCAAAATACAGGTAGATCATACTGCAAATGAGACTGTGGTTCTAATCTTTGTGGACTACATACTGAAAATGCCAAGTAATTGAAGTGGAAGAAATAAGTTCACAAATTATTCACAAGTGCTCTTCAAGAGCTTTGCTTCAACCTCGGATTAGCTAATTCTTCCATTAGCAACCCAAGCTCAAACCAATGAGCTTCTTTTTTCATTAAGCCTATAATTACATACCTCAGCAAGAACATGACGAATTATGTTAGCAAATGCAAGGTGAACAAATTCCGAACATTTCATTTCCTCCTCTTATTTCCACCTTTCCCTTTCAGTCTTCATTATTTTCATCAGAAATTGATGCAGTTTTTCTTTCTTTGTATGGAATTTTTAATTGATTAAATTAAATTACATTAAAATTTAATTGATTTATTAAGTACCTACGACTTAAAAGACACTCTAGGAGCAATTAAAAAAAATTAAGTGTGAAGGGTCATGTTTCAGTGCAAAGAGGGATAAATTTGAAGTCAAAGATCCTGGGTTCAAATTCTGGCAGTGTGACTTACTACCTGAATATCTTCCCTGAACCTCAGTTTATTTATCAAAATGAGGGATCTAGGTCACATGACTCCAATGATCCTGTCTAACTAAATCTATATTATAGATATAGTCTCTGGCCTTATGGAACTTACCGTCTAGTAAGGAATGCTAAAACATGTATGTACATAACTACAAGGAAGAATGCAAATGAATTACACTATGACAGAGGTCCAAACAAAGTTGTTCAGAGGGAACAGGGATCACATCAGTAGGGTTAGGAATATTATAATTATGACTGAAAAAAATAATTTTAAAAACTATGTCAGATTGATAAAAGGAGAACATTAAGGACATGACTTAGACAAGATGCTAACGAGTCATATAATTGAGGAAAGGGCCAAGAAAGTGCTGAATCCAGTGATCATTTGGAACAAATAACACTGAAAATAAAATCTCTCTTTGTCTTACGATCTATTTTCAACCTTCACATTTGTTATATTAGATTCACAATTAAAGGGATTTATGGCTCCAAATTTTTGGCATCCTTTACTATTTAGGTACACGATGATCAAGGTTTCCTTTTACAGGCCTCATAAAAATCAAACTATTCTATCTTTCCTCTACAAGATGTACCTGTGAAGGATCTGTCAGTACAGCATTCATATTCTATTGTTTTTCCAAGGGTAGGGGCAGATCTACCTCCATTCTCATGCTCCACTTCTCCTCAAGATTTAAGAGGCAGCTGACCCCAGTTAAACATACAATGTCAAGCCTTGGAACAGAGCAAACCTGAATGCCAAATGAATGTAAGACTTTGATCTTACTAATGCCTGATAGCTATAAAGCATAGTCTGATTGGCTTGTAAACAAGCATTAATATCTGCATCAATATGATAATAGTTGTCATTTATAAATTGTCTTAATGCCTGCAAGGCACTTTCATGTTCACTACTTTTCATTTGAATCTTAAACTTTAAATTAGTATACTCCTATTCCCTACCCCCTTTTTTGTCACCTTTCCAGAACTGTGATTTCATTGGTTTAGGGCATGCCTTAGTGTGAAAAAAATCCCTTACCCAAGGCAGATTGGCTTCTAATATGTAATTTAAGGTCTTAGAGAGTTGCCTGGACAACTGAAAAGTTCATGACTTGTCCATGATACCAAAACTGGTTATGTGGCAGGGATAGGTCTCTAATTCAGGTCTTGACTCACTCCTCTATACCAGACAATTTCTCTTATGAATGAGAAAGCCAAGACAGAGACACAGCTAAGAAGTATTAAAGTGGGGATGGGCCTTTGATCAAACCTGACTCTTCCTGACTCCCAGGGCACCACTCTTGAAATCAGACCATAATTCCTCACTATATCATACTTGAATTTAAGCTGCTAAAGCAATCATCTGATGGAGGAAGCATCAATCCTTTCATCAATTTTGACAAGAGTGCTATAACTTTTCACAGGGTGTTAGATGTCAGCAGTCCAGTTTTTTAGCCAGCTGCCCTGGCATTCCTCCCACCACAGGAGTTAAGCTAAATGAATGCTGCACAATTTTTTGCACTGCCTACTCCAGTGGCCTAGCCACGGCTAATTGAAATGTTTCAAGTGTCATATCAGCCATAACAGTGATAGGATTTCTAGGAATTAGAAGGCATAATCAAGTGCCAACTTCTAGAACAGAAGTGTCAAACATGTGGTTTCCTAGACACATGCAGCCTGAAACATTCCACAATGCAGAACAAATTGGATTAAAATATGCAGTGATAGAAACTATGAAGGGCCCCACAAGTTTCTACTTTCCTCAGAGAGGGGATAGTGAGATAGAATTATATCTATCTACTCCCTAAATGTTGTTTGTCAAGGGGATATGATTGGGTTTCTTCTAACTTAGGATCCCTTTTGTCATTTTGGTGGGGGAAGAATCCAAGACTTGATCCCTTCCACAGCTAATACACATAATTCCACAATAAACACACATAGCAAGTAGCAAAGAAATCCATTGAACCAAATCATAGCAAAACAGAAATTGGAGAAGGTATACATAGAAGAATATATACCAGACAATTTCAAATAAAGGAGCTCTTCAATTGGAAGTGAGATAAAACCTCAATCAAGAGATTGTTCTTGATCTCAACTAAGAGGTAACTCTTCAAGTCTCTAGAGTAGCAAGTCAAGGGTATAGACATGATGAAGACTGCCCACTTACATATTCTTATAATCTTTTCCTTCAGCAACCTGAAGTAGGACTGGCCTCTTCCATCTTCTCTCTGAAAGCTACAAAGAAGACTACTAAATGGCAAATCCAGTTTGGAGTCCTCAAAGAGGGACTGGCTGAGAACTGAACCTCTTGTCTCCCCCCAACTCCTTCCCACTCTTCCCATAGATCAGGACCTTTGTCTCCATAAGTAAGAGAGTCCCATATCAATGAGTTTTGGGACAGGGGTTACAAATGTATTGAGAAATATTTAATAAAATAAACAAAATATAATAAAACAGAGATAGTATTACATTTTAAAACTAAATTGCCTAGCTAATTCCATCTCACCCTTACCCTCACCCCACAGCCTTCTTACTACTGGACAGAACTCAGAAACACCAAGCTGTCTGTATTACATATGGCAAATAATCCAGTCCCTGGGTGAAAGAGTCTATCAACTCCCAAATTCTTGAGGACATGGTAACAGTAGCTCATTACTCCCAGTCCTATGCCAATGAGTTGCATAGAAACTGCTGGAGGATACTATCACCAGGTTGCCATGGCATCTGGAATGTTAGCCCTGTGCTTGGTGCCTGGAGACTCCTTATTGCTTTATATATACTCCATTCCAGCTATCTGGGAAGGAAGCACCTTGCCAGGAGCAAGTGTGACCCACAGTACCAGGATATCATCTAACACAACCCTTCCAGAGACACAGGAAGAAAATGTATTGGTTGTCATGAAGCTGGTGAATGACTTGAAAAGCTGCATCATTTTCCCAGCCATAGCTAAGAAGTCAAGAGCTGATAAGTGATCTTATATACAGAAGTAATGGGGAGTTCCTCTGCACTGTTCGAGGTGACTTCTTTTTTATTTGTTTAATTATGTACCATTTTGTTTTCCCCAGGAGAAATTAAGCTATTTGGGGATAAGAATTGTTTTCCTTTTTTGTGTCCCACAGGACCTAGCACAGTTTCCTGAATGCGTTAAAAAAATTGAATTGAAAAAATCTAAGTCAATATGCAGCCAATAGGGATTCTTAGGCAAGGTTTAGCACCCTCTTTCTAGTTGAATTTGATATCACTCTTCTAGGACAAAAGTTACTACTGTTCTGAAACAAAAGTTCGTTTTCTTTGAAAAATTGTTTTTCAACTGGAATAGCTCTAACTTCTAGCCCTTATCATCATCTGTTTGTCTTATCTGTTCTTCAAGTTTAGTGCAAAAGCTACCTTTTCATGGAATCTTCTCAGATTCCTTAAGTTTGTAGTGATCCCTCCCTCACCTGAGTACTGATGTGATTGTTTCTTCATGCACTTAACATATTCTGGTGTGTGTGTGTGTGTGTGTGTGTGTGTGTGTGTGTGTGTGTGTGTATGTGTGTGTGTGTGTAAATAATCTCTCCTTATTGGAAAATAAACTCCTTATAGACAGTAATTCTCCAATATATTTTAATATATTGCCCTGAGGGCCCAGCATTGTATATTTCATACAGTTGGGATTTAATATTTTTGGTTGGATCAGTGGTATATGGTAAACTGAGAAGAGGAAGAGAAGGAAGACAATGTTTCATATTTGTCTGCTACATCAGAGTAGCAGGCATAATATAGGAAAAATAATAGTAAAAGATAAGCTCAGTAATCACAGGATATAATAGCCAAGATAACTAACTATAAAACCCATAGAACATCCACAAAGAACAAGATAAACTAACACAAGCTAGTAAATTCAATCTCAAAGTTATCACTGAGATTTAGAGGGATGAGACTTTTTTTGTAAAAAGTATTTTTTCCAATTACATGTAAAGATAGTTTTCAGCATTCATTTTTATAAAATTTTAAGTTCCAATTTTTTCCTTCCTTCCCTTCCCTATCTCCCTCCTCCCAATAGATTATAATTATACAATCGTATTAAACATATTTCTACATTAGTAGAAGAAACAGAACAAAAGGGAAAAACCGCATAAAAGAAGTGAAACTAGTTTGCTTCAATCTACATTCACATTCCGTGGTTCTTTCTCTGGATGTGGAGAGGATTTCCCATCATGATTCTTTTGTAATTGTCTTGGGTCATTGCTTAGATTTGCTTAGAAGAGTCTATCCTCATTGATCGTCACACAATGCTATTGTCACTGTGCACAGTGTTCCCCTGGTTCTGGTCATATCACTTAGTATTAGCTCATGTATGCCTTTCCAGGTTTTTCTGAAATTCACCTGATCATCATTTCCTATAGCACAGTAGTATTCCACTGCATTCGTATATCACAACTTGTTCAGTCATTCCCAAATTGATGGGCATTCCTTCAATTTCCAATTCTTTGCTACCACAAAAAGAGCTGCTATAAATATTTTTGTACATATGGGACCTTTTCCCTTTTTATGATCTCCTTGGAGTAAGATCTAGTGATGGTATTGCTAGGTCAAATGGTATGCAACAGTTTTATAGCCCTTTGGGCATAGTTCTAAATTGTTCTCCAGAATGGTTAGATCAGTTCACAACTCAACCAGCAATGCATTATTGTCCCAATTTGCCACATCTTCTCTGACATTTATAACTTTCCTTTTCTATCATATTGGTTTCTCTGAAAGGTATGAAGTGGTACTTCAGAGTTGTTTTAATTCACATTTCTCTAATCAATAGTAATTTAGAGCATTTTTATATGGCTATAGATAGCTTTAGTATCTTTATCTGAAAACTGCCTGTTCATATTCTTTGACTGTTTTTCAATTGGGGAATTACTTGTATTCTTCTAGATTTGATTCAGTTCTCCATATATTTGAGAAATTAGGACATAACTTGATGCAAATATATTTATTAAAAATGAATAGAAAGTAATTTGAAAGAGGTGTTGGAATGCTATTTTATATTAAAAAGATGGTTTCAGATGAGGAAACCCAGGAATTAGAGATGGGAACCATGGTGAATATTTGCATAGTCACTAATGGACTGAGAAACAGAGGTGATATTGTCAGAGTAGATTACAGATCACCTGGACAGAAAAAAGAAACAGATGAAGAATTTGGGTAACAGATCAGAAACCATGGTATGGTGGTAATAAAGGACTTCAATTATTTGGACATCTACTGGAATATCTCTCTGGGTCTCTGGCTTTCTCTTTTTCCTCTCCCCAACCTTCTCCCACAAGCAGAATTGACAAATTTTTAATTTACCTTAATGATAATTTCATTCATCAAAAAGTGGAGGAAGTAACAAAATAAATTTCAATTATTGACCTGATTCTAACAAATAAGGAAGAATTGATTGCTGAAGTAGAAATGACAGTAACATTATGAGGAAAGTGATAATTCTAAGAATTCACAACTTAGGAGAAGAAAGTTGGGCATACATAGAGTGATAGAGATTCTAGATTTTTAAAAATTCATAGAAAAAGTCTTTATTTGTTTCTAGGCTGCCTTGCCAACTTTCTAGTTTTTCTCTACTATGTTACAGAAACCTCCTCACCCTGCAAGTTTTAATACACCCCTGGACTTCTCATATTGGGAGTACTTTTTGCTTCTGTGCCCTCTTCTCTGATTGGCTAGAACTTCCATTTTAAGGAAGACACTGAGATTAGCCATTTGTCTTCATTCCTCGCTAGGCTGAATGCCTAACTCTGCTGAATTTCTCTACCATGCCTCTTCTTCAAGTACTTACATCTACACCACTTTCCCCGTTTTCAGTTTCCTTTTGTGTGAGGACTTTCTACTTGTATTTATATCCCTATTGAGAAGCTCAGCTAAGTGCTTAATACATGGTTGTTGATGACTTGATAAAAGGCTAGGTAGGTTCTCATGGTGTATTATTAATGTATTTTTGCTTAATTTGAAGATCTTTCCCACCCATTGATAGGGCCATGTAACCTGTTTAAATCACATGGAAGCCTAAGTCACACGTGGTGGGAAGAGCTTGTTGAACGGGTGGAGCAGGAAGGGTGGAAGAGAGCTGGAAGGAAGTTGTTGAAAGCAGTTGGGGTGGAGGAGAGAGAGGACACAGACAGGCACAGCTAGTGTTGTGAAGGCCTTTTGCTTGTGGGAAGGCCCAGGCAGAGGGGGGAAGGTTTGGGAATGGTGTTGTCCCCTGCAGTGATAATGTGGATTGACTTCATGGTTACTGTGATGGACTTGGCTTTCTAGTGTTGGGATTTGGCTTTGAGGTGTCCTAATAAATGTTTTTCTTCTGCCTTCTATATGAAGAGTCTGTTATACTTTACAATTCAGAACTATGCCTGCATATTCGTAGTTGCCATCAGTGCTGTGAACATTGCCTTAGTGATACACGGGGCTAAAAACTTTATAAGGTAAATCATCCATAGACACCTGAAAAACTCTCTGAAGAAATTTTACTATAAACAGGAGTTTCAACTGAGGGAGATAAAGGTAAGAACCTATTTTTTATTTAAATAGAATTTATTTATATAGTATTTAAATAAATTTAAGTATTTAAATAAATAGTATCTTTTATTTAAATAGTATTTTATTTTTCCCAATTATATATTAAGAAAGATTTTTAGTATTCATTTTTTACAAGATTTTGAGTTCCAAATTTTTCTAACTCCCTCTCTCCTTCCCCTTCCCTCTTCTGAAAATGGTAGGCAGTTTGATCTACTTTACACATGTACTATCATGTGAAACATATTTCCATATTCATCACAGATATGGAAGAATAAATAGATCAAAAGGAAATAAAACCATAAGAAAGAATAAAATAAATGAAAAAATATATTTCCAGCTACATTTTGAGTCCATCTGTTCTTTATCTGAATATGGATAGCAATTTTCTTCATGAGTCCTTTGTATTTGTCTTGGATCATTGTGTTGCTGAGAAGAGCTGATTCATTCGTATTTGGTTATCATATGATATTACTGATACTATGTACAATGTTTTCCTGATTGCATCAGTTCATACAAGTCTTTCAAGGTGTTTCTGAAATCTACCTGTTCATCATTTCTTATCACAGAATAGCTTTCCATTACATTTATATTCCACAGCTTGTTCAACCATTCCCAATTGTTGGGAATCCCTTCAGTTTCCAATATTTTGACATCATAAAAGGGGCTGCTATAAATATTTTTGCACATATAGATCCTTTTCCCTTTTGGATGATCTCTTTGGCATACAGACCTAGTAGTGGAATTACTGGATCAAAGTTTATTCAATTTGGTTGCATATTGGGCATAGTTCCAAATTGTACTCCAAAGTAGTTGAATCAGTTCACAACGCCACCAACAGTGCATTAGTGTCCCAGTTTTCCCACATCCTCCCCAACATTTATATTTTCCTTTTTTTGTCATATTAAACAATCTTATTAGTATGAGGTGGTATTTTGGAGTAGAAGGGACGTTGTCTCAGGGTTCTTGTGTTAGTGGCTACAGGCCCTAGCTCTTTACCTGGTACTTCACTGATGTTGCCTTGAGGTCCATGGCGGGGCCCTCATGTCTGGTGCTGCACTGTGGAGGTGGAGTAGGGATTGTCTGACACTGCTGGATGCAATAGGGATCTGGCAGCTTACGTGGTACTGAGATGGGATGCTAGTGATGGTTTCTGGAATGTGCTGAGACCTGGTGGGGTTTTTCTGTTTCCTAGTGTCTACACTGAAACATATGAAGTCAGACCTCTGGAGGCTGCCTGTTTTCCCTGAGCTAAGCTGAAGCATATAGTGGTTCACATAGATGGAGTCTGCTGGTTTCCCTGGCTATGTTAAGGCGTGGGGGGTCCTGGTGTTGGTGTTTGCCTGCTCCACCACATTGGCACTCAAGAACTCCTGTTGATCTGCTGAGATGGGGCTTGCTGCTGGCTTGCTGGGAATGCTTCCCATCAGGGGCTGCACTCCCCTTTTACATGAGTGAAATGGGCCTTTCTTGTTTATCCTCCAAGTTTCTTGGGCTAAAAGATTATTTTACCCTATCTTTTTGCTGGTTCCACCATTCTAGGATTTGGTTAGGGACTCTATTTTATGTTTGTTTAGAGGTTAGTATGTGAGACAATGATATGGTTACACAAGGCCAGAAAGTTGATGAACATGAAATATCAATTAAGTGAAGCTCACACCTCAAAATGCAGAGGAGTTCAAGCTGGGTTGAAAGCAGAAAAGTGTTGAAGCTTCCAGTACAAGGTGCAAATGAACCCACAGTCCAGAAGAGGCAGAGGAGATTTACTCTTGAAAACTACAAAGAGGAAGGGTTGGAACCAAAATGGACATTCTTTCTCCGGAAGAGCTGGACATAGAAGCAGAATGCTTTGCAGTGACAGTTGAGCACAAGACTGATTTGTGCCAGTTTGGAAGGACCACAGTTCAGTGAGGTCAGCCAGCATAGATGTCTAGGAGTGAGCAAGACCTGGCTTACTGCAGGGTCCTGACCGGCTCCTTTCAACTAACAGACTTACTTTGTGTAAAATGCATTTGTTTGGTAAAGTAACTCATAGGAAATAGACATATTAGTTTCAGGAGTACTTCCACGCAACCAAGTTAGATGTAGAAAAGATTTATGTTGAATATTGAAACAAAAGTAGATGGAGGAAGATAAATACATACGATTGGTATCATCCAGAAATGATATATATGAGAGTGTTAATGTTCAGAGTGAACTGTGGCTTTCATTGAATGCCAAAAGTAAAAAAAAGACCTTTTTTGCTACATTGGTAGGTAAGAAGAAGATCAAAGAAGGAACAGGACCATTGATCAGAGTGTGTAGGAGGAAGATAATGGAGAATGCAGAAAATATTTCTATCTTATTTGCTAAGAAGAATGATCTTTGGACTAGAATGAATAAAATAAAAATGAACAAAGTTAAAAACTAAGATGAGTAAAATTATGTAAGAGATCATATAGATGTTCTCAACGAGTTCAGTTACTGGGCTCAAATGAACTCTATTTCAGTTAATCAAAAGAATGAGCATAGGATGCCCAAAAGGTTATAAAAAATGTGCATACCCTTTGACCCAGCAATACTGCTTCTAGGGCTGTATCCCAAAGAGATCATAAAAATGGGAAAAGGACCCACATGGACAAAAATATTTGTAGCAGTTCTTTTTTGTGATGGCCAAGAACTGGAAATCAAGGGGATGCCCATCAATTGGGGAATGAATGAACAAGGTAGTATATGTATGTAATGGGATACCATTGTGCTATAAAAATGATGAGCAGATGGACTTCAGAAAAACCTGGAAAGACTTATATGAACTGATGCTGAGTGAAGTGAACCAATTCAGGAAAACATTATATATAGTAACAGCCACAGTATGTAAGGACTGTTTTTGATAGCTCTTCACAACAATGGAAGGACTTAAAACATTTCCAAAGGACTCATGATGCAAAATGCCATCCACATCCAGTGGAAGAACTATGGAGTTGGAACACAGGATCAAGCAGACTATTTTTCTTCTTTGTTATGTTTTGTTTTTCTCATGGTTTCTCCTATTCATTTTAATTCTTCTATGAAACATGACTAATATGAAAATGTGTTTAATATGAATGTATGTATAGAACCCATATAACACTGCATGCTGTCTTGAGAAGGAAACGCGGAAGGAGGAGGAGAAAAAATCGAAACTAATGGAAGTGATGGCTAAAAACTGAAAATAAATTAATTAATAAATTTGAGGGGAAAAGAATGGGCATAGGGGATTGTTGAGTTGATAGCAGTCATTGACAAATCATGGGAAACCATGAAAGCATGGCAGATTGGAGAAAAGTAAATGTTTTCCCAATTTTCCCAAAAAGAAAGAATATGGAATTTACAAACTATAAGTCATTGTTTTGACTCTTGTTTCTGTCAAAATTCTATGACATTATTAACTGGTTCATTTGTAAGTATTTACAAAGAGAAAGTGAAATAATTAAGATCCTTCATTGCTTCCTTAAGGACAGCTTATGTTAGACTAACCTAATTTCCTTTCTTAACAGATTTACTGGGCTAATTAATCAGAAGATACTTTAGGAAGACTAGTTATAGGTTTCAGGGAAGAATTTAACAAAGTTTCTCCTACTATTAAATGATCTGTCTCAGGATATAATAAAAAATATTCTTGGATATTTGCAAGAGAATACTTCTAAGGCTCCTGATGAAGTGACTTCTATTCAGATGTAGATTGGAATAAGTTGACTGTACTTTGTTCCTGAGGGACATGTGGAAATCAACTCATGCCGGCTCTTGAGAGCTGATTACTAAATTTTCAGCATGATCACTATTATACCTTGAAAACTGGCAAATGCCACAAATCAGGACTCATTGTTTTGTTACTGTTTATAGTTAAGAAAGTGATGGATAAAATACTAATAATGCAGTTTAAATATAAAAGTGGGGCATGTGTACTTTTTGTCAACCAGAAACTCAGTTATTTAACATGTACTAGCAACTTCTGGTTAACCTTGAGATAATGGAAATGTTTTGTTCTAGTACTATAGCTCCAGCTAATATGATTTCCCCAAGGATCATCAACTGGTATAAATTAGCCCATCAGATTAAATTAGTGTTTCAGACCAGTATTTATTAAGATATCACAGAAAGAAGAGGCTATATATATCATCTACCAATCCAGAGATGCACTCTCCCATGTGTTTATACAGATTTCAAGAGAAAGTGAGTTCAGGTTCGGAGCATAATATAGAAATGAGGATAACAAGAATGCTGGAAGTCTCTTCCAGCTGATAGCAGTACCATCAGTTATTCTGGGAACTCTAACAGGACACCCATGGGAAAATGAAAATGGGATTTTTTGAAATTCAAAAGGTCACTCTCTGGTAGTGGGGTAGGGAGAAGCCATAGGTTCTTCTCATCTCCCAAGTACCCCTCTCAAGGACTTGACCAAATCACTCTCTTCTAGGCTGGCTGAACACAAAATGCTGGGATTATTAGCTGTTTGCT
Organism: Potorous gilbertii; assembly: GCA_028658325.1. Lineage (NCBI taxonomy): Eukaryota > Metazoa > Chordata > Mammalia > Diprotodontia > Potoroidae > Potorous > Potorous gilbertii. Next base: position 562,067,174 of record CM053770.1, read on the forward strand.
ATCTTAGCTAAGACCAAGAGAGCATGACTATATCTCTTTATTCAATCCTGTTACATTATCCGAAGAGCATCATTTCATTTCATTCCATCTAATTCTGAGCCTTTTGCTCTTTCCAAATTAAATAAGGGACTTTAGAAGTGTTCTTACCTGATGAAGATTTTAGGGTGTAGCATCTTGTTAGATACTTTATTGGAAGAGGGGAAGATTGATTGATTTAATAGTTCCTTACTCTTATGCTTTTAAAATGAGTTTGAATTGACTGACCTCTAAGGTCCCTTCCACCTATGAATCTATGATCCTGAGAGAAGTTCATGTCCTATATTCTTAACCATAATTAAATTTTTTGCTATTGATAAAGTTTCCTGAAATGATAACCCCATAAGTACTATTGCCATTTTTTTTAAAAAAAGCAGGAACTTCATATCATTCTCAATTTCAGGGAGCTAGATCCATAGGAACCTTGACTGAAGAATTAAGGCTGCATTTTTGTTGATGCTGTGATATTGAAATAATTGAAACAACCATGCTGAACCTTGATATAACTCTCCTCAGTAAGAACAGAAAATAGAGAGTCACCCTGAGAACTAGGAACCTGGAATTCAACTCCTGTTTCTAACACATGCTGACATTGTGTCCCTGGGCCAGTCACTTAACCTTTAAGATGTTCAGGCAACTGTCTGTATCCAAGGTGTAAATAGAAAGTTTCCTCTCCTGAGAATTCTCTATACTAAGGAAATCACAGTTTCAGTCCTTAGTCCTTCCTTCATCCCAATTCTTGTCTTTAGGGAGATCAGAGCTTATTACAAACATGTACTTATTTATTTCCATGTTGATACAGTGCTTCTCAACTAAGCTCCCAAAACATTTTGCATATATAAATTCACTTAATGAGCTCTTCTGGAAGTTAAATAAGGATCTGGAGAAGAGGGGGAGGCAGCAGAGGAAAGAAAGATCCAAGGTAAGGCACTTAGATGTCCTAAGATCCCAGTTTACTCATGTGCAAAATGAGGGGATTGCAACCTAATGCAACTTCAAGCACCCCCTATCTATGTGAGACCATTAGACCCTTAAGCTTAACCCTTAGATCCTTAACCCTCAAATTCATTGTCCTTCTGGGTAAAATGGGAGTATTATTACAATTCCATTTCTCATGGTTATTGGGAGGATCAAATGAGAAAACATATATAAAACCTTTTGTAAGCCTTAAAATGTTATCTCTTATTGCTAGTTGACATCTGAGTTTCCATACCAATCTACAGTCCTAGGATTCCCAGTTCTCCTCACTTTTGAGGTGTTTACTCTTAGTTTCCTTGAAATGCAGTCAAAAATCCTGGGCAAAGTGAGAAAGAAACATGAAATAGAAGAGTGATTATTATATTGATATAGGGAGCTATAGGAGTTCCTTCATAAGTAATCCTGCCCTTTATATACATACATACACATGCATATCTGTATATATACATACATAACATATTAATTATCCAAACACCCCTGACTAATTCCACTTGGGTATCCAATATAATGCTAGGTTTTCATTTATGCAATGAATGCTCTTCAGAAACCATTCTAATATCTAAAATATATTCACTCTACATGCCATGTCTAATGGAGGGGAAAACCCCAAATAGTCAGGATACTACTCACCTTCCACGGTTGAAAATGTCCCAGCAAGAAAGCTCCCTTTTATCATCAGGGAAACAATCCATTTCTAATTTCTCCTGAGGGAAAGAAGGAAAAACATGGTAGTACTTCTGCCAGGACATTCTGGCACTTCTGGCCTGTACTCCATTAATATCTATGATCATGTGTTCCTAAATGACCATATCACAGAATTAGCCATTACTAAGTAATGGACTCCTATACTCCCCTAAAATATATCGAAGATAGTCATAGCTTAGAAAACACTTGAGGGAGGGAAACACACCTAACATGATTCTTCCCTGCTTTCCATCCCACTGAACAGTGATTTATTAAAGATATAAAAAGATTGTACCCCCATGCCAAAGAAAGCTTTCAAGAAGATGATGCAGTTATACCTTGTCCTGGGAGACCATGGTCTGAGCTTCAAGCAATTAAAATCACCAATCTCCCCATATAGATAATCAGACTGCAGACAACCTAACTGTACAATTGGGGGGAAAAATTCCTCCTACTCCCCAAATGTTTAGGCTAATGCCACCTCCACCCACAACTGGGCAACTGGAATAACAGCAAAATGACTTTTGAGACAGTTAACCTAGTCCCTGCATGTCTGGAGGGCTTCCCTAGTTAGAGTACTAACAGAAATATGAGCTGGCTAAAAAAAAACTGAGAGCAGAATTTACTTCAGGGGAACAGACAGAAACAAGAGAGCAGGCAGCTTGCAAAGGGACCAGAGGATAGAGACTCCATAAAAAGGGGGAAGAAGGATAGGCAGGTGGTCCCTGGGTGTAGAAAATTGTACACCTGCCCAGGCTCTGGATTCTTATGCTCTGTAAGGAAGTGAGGGAGCTCATAGAGGGAAATCCTTTCATGCTGGCTATTTCTGATGAAATGGAGAGATCCAATGAAAGGGCAGCCTTTGGAATGAATTTACATGACCACTACACTCTTCTACCTCATCACTGAGGGTTAAAATAGTAGGTTCCAAAGGGTCAATAAAAAGCAGTCCTGACCAGCTAAATCAATAAAAAGGGGGCAGCATGGTACAGTGGAAAGACTGCTAAGAAAGACTAGAAGAGGTTAAACTTATGTCAACCCTAACTTCATGGTGGAGGTTGTGAAGGATGACACCAAGAAGGCCTTTGTATTAGACTGCCACTATCCAGAGGACGAGGTTGGACAAGAAGAAGAGGAGAGTGACATTTTCTCCATCCAGGAAGTTAGCTTTCAGCCCAACTAGAAGGACATGGACTACATGTTGCACAAGGATTCCCTGGACTGGGCCCCATATGACCATTTAATGAACATCCTGGTTGAGCAGAGGGGTGCATTTGCAGATGAACTGATTCAGCTCAACATAGCCTTACAACACCAGAAATATACCAACTTTCTAGAAGGTATGAAAGGATTTGTCAAATGTCAAGAAGGAGTCAGAATACATGTTGTTCAGGGTTGGGAGTAAATGAGGAGAAAATTTGAAATTCCAAAAGTAAATGTTGAAAATTTTAAACTTATATGAAAAAACGTGTCAAGAGGAAGGCCTGAGGCTGTGAGACACAAAATCCTTCCTTAGAAGAGAGTAATTTTCTAAAAGTGATCGTAGAGAAAGTTTGGTAAAATACCATGATACATAAATTACATTCCCTAGCCTATTTTCATTTTCCTTGCTCTGCCGGCATTTTTGGATGCCATCAGAGAATGATGAAAAATAAAGCTGCTTAGCCCCAAACTGCTAGGCTAGAAACACTGAATTCAAATCCCACTTCTGCTCTATTTTACCCTATATGATCTTGAGAGTCAACTTTTCTTGTTTCTTCACCTGTAAAGATGGGAGGTTTGGAACTAATATCTCTTCTAGCTCAAAATCTATTATCCTACAAACAAGGGTAAAATCAAAGTCAAAATGATGCAGAAGAAGTAACGTTACTAATGACTGTTAGAATTTATATAGCACTCAAATTTTGTAAGGCACACAGCTTCAGTGATCTCACTTGTTCCTCACAATAGTCCTGTGAGTTGTGTGTGTGGTGGTGCGATGAATAGAGCACTGGGTCCAGTCTGGCTTCTGATACTTTCTAGGACTGTGATCTTGGGCAAGTCATTTACCATTTGCTTGGCTCAGTTTCCTCAACTGCAACATGAGAATGATAAGAGTACCTGTAGCACAGCGTTGTTATGAGGATCACATAAGGTAATATCTGTAAAAAGTGACCGGCACATGTTTTTGTTGAGTCGTTTCAGTCATGTCCAACTCTTCATGATCCCATTTGTGGTTTTCTTGTCAAAGATACTAGCAGTTTCCTTCTTCACTCATGTTACACATGAGGATACTGAGGTAAACAAGGATAAATGACTTATTCAGGGTCAGACAACTAGGAAGTATCTGAGGCCAGATTTGTACTCATGCCTTCCTGACTCCAGTTAATAACAGACTCCAGTCCAAGTCTCAGTTCCTCATTGTGTGAGTTAAGGGCTGTGAATGTAGATAGCAATTATTTATGTTCTAGGCAGAAACCCAGGGTCTTCCCATCCCAGATTGATTCTTTTGAGTAGGCAAACTCAATTCTTACCTAGCTTTAAATCATTGAATGGGTGTTGCCTCAGACAAACTGAGACCTGGGAATGACCTTAGCTTAAAAAGTTCAGGGTTTCCCATTACATCTAGCCCTAGTCAAACTCATATTGATCTATATCTTGCCACTGGACTTCTATGACTCCAGAGGAGAGAGTGGGGTTTTGCATAGCTCTACCTCCCTTAAATCCAATTCACTTGCAAGTCAAGACATCGGCTTCTGATGTCATGGGTCTCCTTCAGGAACAAAAGACAACACCACTTAGCTACCCCAAGTTACTGTTATCATCCCCATTTTACTGATGAAGAAGCTGAGGCAGAAAGAGGTAAGTGATCTGCTCAGGATCACACACCTAGGAAGTAACTGAGACAAGATGGACACTGAAGTCTTCCTGACTGTGGATCTAACCCTTTATCCAATGAGCCACCTAGAGAGTCTACACAACATGGACCAAGGGTTCTATACTTGGTTCATGAAACCAAAATAAAATTATAAGAATCTTTATAATTTTTGTTAATGTTCCCCTTTTCATGTATTCCTACATCCCTCCCCTCCCCCCAAAAAACACACACAATCTCACTGTATGTCCCCTCAAGATCCTCTTGGTAAGTCTTCCTTAAAACACTTGGGAGATAGAGAAAGGATGTAGAGTAAAGGGGTACAGAAAGAATACCTGTGACCTTTCCTTTACAGAAGGGCATAAGTGATCTCGGGGAGCTAGGGGGAGTGTTGTCAACAGCTAGAAAGGGAAAGAAAGCATCAATAAGCTGAGACCTGGGTTTACTTAGTGGCAGAAAAAGTCCTTGGTTGTGGCTGGCTTAAACTCTGCTTCAACTTTGCACATTCTGAACAGCCAAATAGTCTTCTTTGTTATTACTGCTAGCTCAGATCTGTGGTTTTTGTGCTTACAGTGGGGGCCATTTAGGTATGTACATTTCCACTCAGAAGAACATGATTAGTAATCCTGTTCCTCAGGCATCTTGTGGTACCACAACACAGCATTCCCCTTACCTAAGTATTTTTTTAATCCAAGTATTTTCATATTTTTACTAACAGAAAAATTCTCTAAGCTTTGTTGAGAATTTGTTCCCTTTAAAATGCAATAGCAACCCAGTCTCCAGAATAAAGGGACGTATTTAAATTCACAACTGTTATTTCAAAACGAGTTACAACATACAAGTATGATTCTGGGCAGTTTTAATAGACATTGAAGACAATTTGCAAACTGCAGTTATGGACAGATAAACACCAAATAACACAGTCACGTGACTGATTTTTTAAAATGCATATATCCTTATGTAATGGAGGTAATAGTTAATGAGGGTTCTGGCCTGAAGACATGCATGAACAGGTCACTCTGCCTGCTTCCAAACTCTCTTCAGTGGTGATGCTGAAGGCAAGAAATCCTGTGGGTTTTTTAGAAAGAGAGCTTGATTTGACTAGGTCATAGTTTTTCTATGTACACTCAATCCTAGCTCCACATCTTTACCACAAAGCAAACAGACAGAAAACAGTCACAGAATATCTGCACATGGTCTGAAATGGAGAGGCAGGCTCTTTTATTCCATAGTCATAGCTCATTTCCAGAAGCAGGCTTACCAAACTAGCACATGATCTGGCAGTAGGAAAAGTCCTTTTGGAACGCTCACAAAATTCTGGTGCTCATAAGCCAAGCCCTTCTCCCAGATCCCACTCCCATCCCCCCACACCTTATCTTTTTTTTAAGTCCCCTTCATCTCCAAATATATGATACTTCTTCCTCTACCTGGAGAGTCAATCTATGTAATAAAGAACCAGAGAAAGGGAGAAGAGACAGAGGGAGAGGGAAAAAGGGAGGGAGAAAAAGGAAGGAAGAGACAGATATGGAAAGAGATGGGGGAGAGGAAGACAGAGAAAGATACAGAGACAGACAGAGAAACAGACAAAGAAAGGGACAGACAGAGGAAGAGAAAAAATAGCTTCATTAAACTAACCCACATGTCAACTAAGTCTGACAGCATGTGCAATAATCTAGTTTCCCACCTCTGCAAAGAAGAGAGTTCATTTTCTTTTTCATTTTCTTATGTCTCTTTTGGGCTAAGCTTGATTACAGACATAATAAGAGGTAACATTAAGATATCATGTATGGAAAGTGCTTTACACAAATTATTTCATATACTGATTACAACAGCCCTATGAGATAGATGTCATTATTAATTTCATTTTACAGCTGAGGAAATAGAGGGTGATGTTAAGTGATTTATTCAAGGTTATGTAAGTGGTAAGTGTCCAAGACAGGATCTGAACTCAGGTTTCCTGGAGTCCAAGGCCACTGCTTTATTCACTACTCCTCACTGTCACTCACTATAATTACATGGTGTTCACTCATAATCTTTTTCTTCTTTCTATGTACATTGTTGGAGCTACTGGGTAACATTTTCCTAGTTCTGCTTCCTCTACTTTGCATCAGTTCATATGTCTTCCTATTCTTTTCTGATTTCTATATATTTAACATTACTTATATTATGGTAAATACTCAGTTATATTCAAGCACCACAATTTACTTAGCCATTTCTCAATTGAAAAACATCTACTTCTTTTCCGGTTTTTAGAAATTAAGCAAAAGACTTATGTAAATATTTTGATCTTTATCAAGTATTCTTGTTTATAAACTCTAGGTTAAGAACACCTGGTCTATAGAATTCCTTTTCTGTCTTTGACCTCCTTGTGTTATATGGTTAGCACTGGATTGTCTGAATGGTATTGGCATTTTGTGAATTATTGCTTTTAATTATCATGATTATAGCCCCCAAGTATATAGTACTCTTTTCACAACACTCTGAGGTAGCAATATAAATACTACTATTAAGATTTGCAGACTCAATAGAAACAGTCACATAGCTAGTAAACGTCAGAACGAGGGTCCAAACTGAGGTCCCTTGACTCCAATTCCATCTCTTTTCATCTATGCCCTCCTCCTCCTACACAGAAGACTCTTTACCTAAATGAGCACTATTCCCTCACAAAAAAATCTCTTTCAGAGGTTATATATTTAGATCTATCATTCTGACATTTCTAAAAAGATTAATGGAATTACCTTTGGCATATCATTAGTAGTGTCATATATCATTTAAGAGCAAATTTGATTTTTTTTGAAAATAGACAAAAGCCACTTGGAGCTAAGTGGTTGAATAAATTGTTCCACTCCATGTTGGGTATATTATCGTTATTAATATTTCTACCAGTTCTAATGAGGTGTGGCAATAAACTAAAATTAATTTTCTCATTTGACTGATAAAACAGCCTTGAAGGAAAGTTATAAGGAAGGGCTGCAAAGCTAGACCAGATATTCATCCTCCCAAAGTGACCATTCTGATGGGCTATAACTTAAGAGCATAAATTCTGATAATAGCTTGCTTGCTCTGTAGTCCCACCTCATACATTAAACAAGTAAATATGAGCATCATGGACAACCAGCATAAGTGAATACTATGTAATGGTAACTGAAGAGAAGCATTTGTGGGTAAACGTAGCACCAAACAAGAACCTATATCTCTCTGCCTCAATTTATGTAATAGACATGTTCCTAAAGACTAGACCATACTGGGCTACCCATTTGTGTACAAATTGTGGTACAGTAAGAGTTGTAGCACTGGGCTTGAAGTCAGAAAAACTAGATTTGGATCCAATCTCAGCTACTTCCTGGTGAATAATCATGGGTAGATCATCTAACTTAAGTGTCAATTTCCTCATCTGTAAAACTGAGATAAGAATATTTATATGACTTACCTCACAGAACTGCCATGCTCAACTTAGATGACCTGCATAAATAATTTTAATGTGCTGTATAAATGTGAGTTATTTCTCTTTGGATGAAACACTACCATTTTCTTTCAAATATGCACGCATCCTTTTTTCTCTCTCTTTTTCTAGTTCTTTGTCTCTTTCTCATATGTTTCACAACCATGGCAAGGAGAGCAAATTCTTAACCAAAAAGGATAGGTGTGATTGTAAAAGAGAAAAGCACATTATTTTGTGTATATAAATTTAAAAAGATTTTGCAAGAACAAATCCTATGTTGCTGGAATAAGAGAAACAGCTGAATAGTGGTAATCTTTTTGTTAAGTATTCAAGATGCACATGAAATTGGAAATGATATTACTCTCTCCCTTCTTCATTTTTACTCCTTTTGCTTTTATCTCCTATTTATTTCTTAAGCCTGATAGGGGTCGTCATGAACATTACTTAATCCCAGGCATGATGCTCTGGAGCTTGCTGTCTCCCATCTTAGATTATTGCTGACTTTTATCTCAAAAATAATGTGTGCATTTTGATATGGCTGGAGTTAACCAAAAGGGAAAAGGAAATAGACAGTTTAATCAAGGAAACTTTTCCCCTTCTCTTCAGGGGCTCAGTTTTTGATAGTAAATCTATCAAATGAGTCCCTTTGTGAAAGACATTCATTTCTGAGTGATTTATTACCCAAGGCTTCTGAGTGAGGGTATTTGGCTTTATATTTTAATTACTTCTTCAGGATAAAATGTTCTTCAGACTTTTCTCAATGTAGTTCCAGCAGTTAGATTTTTTTCATTTCATTCTTTCAATTGAGGGCAACAGTATTCCCAGACTGAGTAGACCAACAGACAACCGCTGTAAAAATAAAAACTAAAAAATGACAAGGTATTCCATGAGGTAGCTGCTAGAAATGGTATCTTCAAGTGGTATAGCATTATAAGCTGCCATTTTGAGGACCTGACATAGTATGTTAGTAAACACAAAGGCAAAGGCAAAAAACAAAAATTGAAAAAAACATTATTTAATTGATATTTCTGAATTGCAAGAGGATCTATAAGGATCTCAATTATAAATTCTATTCTTAATATGAAGTATGACTTAAAATGGTCCAACAGGAAAAGCAAAAGGAAAAAAAAACCAGAAAATGTTACTATATTAATTACACGGATGTATTACTTTCTTCAGTGTTAATATTGCCTAAATACAAAAATCCTATTAACTTTTAGCTACAGAGACTCCAGAACAGAAGATTTCTTCTCTCCTTGGGGACTCAAGTAATTTCAATCTATCAACTTCATGTGAAGGCAAATAAAATCATTGATGCACAAGATGACCACTGCTCAGGTAAATTAACCTTGGGGAATTCTTTCATGTATAGGTTAGGCTGGATAGTTGCCGAAGTCCCTTCTAAATTTCAAATTCTGTGTCTTAGTGAGAATCTTGGGACTAAAAGGGACTTTGGATTTCCTGTAGGAAGGAAGGAAATAAGCATTTATTAAGCACCTACTATGAGCCAGGCACTTTGCTAAGTCCTGGGGATATAAAGAGAGGCAAAGGATAGTCCCGTTCTCAAAGAGCTCATGATCGAAGTGGGGCAGACAACAAACAAACAAAAACGTAAAAATAGGTTATATGCAGAAAAATAGGAAATAATGAAAAGGTGGAAGGTACTGTAGTTAAAAGGAGTTGGGAAAGGCTTCCTGTAGAAGATGAAATTTTAGTTAGAACCTAAGAGAAGCCAGGGAAGGAAGACATAGGTCAAGATCAGGAAAGAGAAGATTTTAGACATGTGAGATAGAGAAAATGCAGAGTGGAGAGGTGGAGAGTCTTCTTTGTGCAACATTGATGAGGCCGGTGTCACTGGGTCAAAGAATATGTGTCAGGGAGTAAGATGTAACATTGGAAAGGTCAGAGAAGGGAGTCTTAGGCTGTGAAGGACTTTAAATGCCAAACAGGAGATTTTGTATTTGATTCTGGGGGTGATAGGGAGTCACTGGAGTTTGTTGAATATGGCAGAGGTGAACGGGTTGACCTGATCTGTGTGTTTTGGGAAAAGCACCTTAATGGCTGAATGTGGGATGGACTGGAGCAGGGAGAGACCTGAGACAAGCAAACCCACCATCAGGCTATTAACTGAAGCATGAGGTGACAAGGACCTGCCCCAGAGGGGTGATAGTGTCAGAAGAGAGAAGAGGGCATATTGTGACAAAGGTGAAAGGCAGCTAGGAAGCACAGTGGATAGAGTGCCAGGCATGGAGTTCCTTAGTTCAAATCTGGCCTCAGATATTTACTAGCTGTGTGACCTTAGGCAAGTCACTTAACCTTGCTTGCCTCAGTATCCTCATCTGTCAAATGACCTGGAGAAGGAAATGATGAACCACTCCAGTACCTTTGTCAAGACCCCAAATGGGGTCACCAAGCATCGGACACACTATAAAATGACTAACAACAGCAGAGGTGAAATCAACAGGCCTTGGCAACAGACTGAATATGGGAAGGAGGGTGAAAGATAGTGAGGAGTTGAGAATGATCGCCCATTTAACTTTGGGTTAGTTTATTCATTAAAAAAAAGGCCTTCCTTACATTGAGCTGAATGAATGTTACTCCCCCATAGTTTATACTTATCAATCCTGATTCTGTCCTTTGAAGATATTCCATAGAATAAATATTACCCCATTTCCCCATGATGGCTCTTCAGATAGTAGAAGCCATCTAGCACATGGTATGTATTTCCCCCCACTCCCTAACCCACACAGACTATGTGTGTTCCTTTCCAAACTAAATATTCCCTTCCTAATAATAATAAATAAACTGTACAGGTAATCTTTTAGACATGTTCCAGTTTGTCAGTCCCCTCTGAAATACGTATTATAGACTTAGAGGAGGAAAGGACCTTAGAGGTCAAGTCCAAACCCCTCATTTTATAGATAAGCAAATTCAGGGCCAGAAAGATTGAGTTAACAAATTTTCCAGATCACATAGCTCATAATTTTAGAGGCAAGTTTGAACCCAGGCCTTCCTGCCATGCCCTTTCCTGTTCTATTCCTACAAAGCAGTGTATAAAGGTGGGTTGACAGACCCTTGCCTCTCAGTCAGGTGTCTGTGAATCAATGCTCTTTCCAACCATGGTGCGTCCCCTAATGCAGATTAGCACACAGGCATTCCCAACTCCCAATGATACAGATAGACTAGCAGAGGTCAGGAATAAAATTGGAGTTCCCTGAAAATGTATAGAATGATTTATTGTCTTATGTCATTGGTCTGAAATAGAGCATATGAATTCACAACGTACAGGAAGGAGCTAAATATAATTCACATGTACAGAAGCAGTGTATCATTGATGAGGAAGTCTTACCTCTCTCTCTCTCTCCCCCCCCTTATCTCTCTGTATGACTCCCTGTCTTTCTTTCTTCTCTGTCTTTATCTTTGTCTCTCTTCTCTCTGTCTGTCTCTATCTGTTTGTCTGTCTCTTCTGCCTCTCCCCCTGTCTGTGTCTTCCTCTGTTTCTCTTCTCTCTGTGTCTCCCTCCCTCCCTCCCTCCCTCCCTCCCTCCCTCTCTCTCTCTCTCAATGGTCTGGGCAGAGGTGTGAAAAACACAAAGATGTTAAAAATATTGCATTACTCTAGGCCAGTACAAACCAGAATAAAATGAAACTGGGAAAAATCTAACTAAATAAAAATATCATAGAACAAAGATAATGTTAATATATAGTTTTCTAAGTCAATACGTGACCTGAAGAGAAACCGATATACAGCTTAGTGACCCTGCTTCTATTTGAGTTTGACACTACTGGTCTCATGTTATAATACGCTGAAGGAATCTCATCACATTAAGGCATCCAAATATCTAAGAGTAATAACTAACAATAATTGGGACCTATTTACTGACTGTTATAAGTAAATGTTAAACAAACCCAATAGCTAAGGCTAGGTAGGTTTTCTGAGCTTCTACAACTATAAGGTACTCTGTAGTGCTACAAGAACCGGCTACTCCTCCCAACCCCCACCTCCATTCTTTGAGTTGACTGCAGGCATACCTCAACAGCATGTGTTCTGTTACATTTTAATAATTCCTTCAATATTTCAAATTTTTCATTTTATTATATCTATTATCTTTATCTCTGGTCAGTGATCTTTGATGTGACTCTTGTAATTGTTTAGGGCACTACAAACTATGCCTATACAAGATGGTGAATAAATGCTGTGGTTGTTCTGACTGCTCCACCAACACCGCAGTCTTATTCCTCTCCTCCTCGGTCTCTGAGACACAACGGTATTGAAATTAGGACAGTTAAGAACCCCATAATGGCCTCTAAGTGTTCAAGTGAAAAGAAGAGTTAATTGATGCATCAAACTTCATTGTTGTCATATTTTTTTAAAGTTGCCACAGACACCCTCACCTCTTACCACCTTGATCCATCAGCAGCCATCAACATCGAGGCAAGACATTCCACCAGCAAAAGATTATGATGTACTGAAAACTCAAATGATAGTGCACATTTTTTTTAACAATAAAGTATTTTCTAGTTAAGTTGTATACACTGGGTTTTTGTCGATATACTATTGTATGCTTTAAGGATTACAGTATAGTATAAACATAATTTTTATATGCACTAAGAACCATAAAATTAATGTGACTCTATTTATTGTGGTGGTCTAGAACTGAACCTGCAGTATTTGTGAGGTATTTGGGTACATACCCATATACCCAATCTGCCACGCATGTACGTTGCCTGTGAGCTAGCTAACTCTTGCCCTTCACGGACTTAGGTTCATATTTGTAGAGAATGCTACAAATTCTTGTAAAGGGGTTCAAGCCTTCATTTCAGTATAAACTTGGGGAACAGCAAAGTCAAATTTGATCAATAGATTCAATCATTACCAAATTAACAGAGACTTTAGAGTCAATGTAGTATGGTGGATAGGGCACTGGACTAAGATATCTAAGTTTGAATCCTGCCTCACACAATATCGGACCTTTGACAAGTCAACGAACTTCAAAGTCGTTTAGTTTTCTCATCTTCAAAATAAGGAGATTGGACTTGATGGGTCTCTTGCAACTCTAAACCTATTGTCCTATGACCTAAGCAAAACTCATAGAATCAGTGAAAATGATTTAATTGGAATATAAAAGGGAAATGACTACCCTAAATGAGAAACATTCTCAGCAAACACTTCTCAAATTAATATAATCCTGCACTCATCTTTCCAAGCATAATTCAAGAAATGTCTCCGCTCGCTTCCATGAACTAACTAAGAAAGCAATGGGACATTCTGGAGTCCTTGAGTACCTACTGCTCATGGGTCTTGGTCAGCAGATCTTTATTGTTTCTATACACAACCAGTAGATTCTAACAATTATAATTTGACTAGTTCTCTCCTTTATAGACTGCCTGTCAAGCTTGCTTTTCTAGTCAACTCCTTGGCTTTGTTTTTAGTTGGTTCCATGACACTTAACCATCCCCTTATGATTCCAATGTAGTTCTATTTTGATATCCTTCTTTTCCCATCTCCTTGTAGTGATGACATCTTGTTGCCGTTATAATAGCATTCCATGGAAAAGTTTGATCTCCTGCTATCAGAACTGAGTCTTGTGGCTTGGGAATGGGGCCTCACAAATATATAAAATATATATATATATATATATATATATATATATATACAAATATATATATTTATTACACAATTATATAATTGAGAAAAAATATATATACTATATATATAAAAATATAATTCTCAAAATGTATATTTGTACATTTTTCTCTTTTAAAAATATATTGATGCTGTTTGTTTTTGTATCACTTTCATTTCCATATATATTTTTTTCCTCCTTCCCCTTCACAGAGAGTTAGATCTTGTAATAACAACACATAATGAGAGAGGGGCAAAAAGTAATTCTGCAAAATTTCCCTTTATTCCCACCCATAATCCCAAATGGAGCAACCAAGTAGGAAAAGTGTATTGACTCTTTACTCTATTGGAAAGACTACAATCCTTCTGGCAATATGGAGGACCAACAAACCTCATCATTTGTCCTGTAACTTCATTCTAAGATCCTCCATGACTTACCATCTGTCTTGCTGCTATATCCTCCAGCAACCTGGACATTCCCATCTGACTTGCTAGTTATTTAAGACTCTCTCAAAGATGATCACTAGTAAATTTCATCAACCACATCTGCAAGTAGATTCAGGAACATAGAAAGTAATTTACTCAAGCTTTTCTTTCCATTTATTCATTTATTTCTAGGGTACTCTATCTCATCATCATGGGCTTCAGCATTTGAAAATATTTATAGCACTCAATTACAATGATATATAGTTATGTTCCATTTTAAGACTTTCAGATTCCAGGAAAGGTTTAGTCTGAGATGTTCAGCTGAGGGGAAGGTTTTCATCTGTCTGGACTAGTTGTTCTGTTTACTACAGTGAGATCAATGAGCTCTCTACACAGTCTGGTCTTTGGCAGTGGCATCAAGGGGTATTTTAGAAAGATAATGGCATTTTCATTTTGTGATTTGTCCTTGAGTTAAGTCTAGCCCTTCTTTAATTGTGTATACTCCATCCATTATTTTATATAAATTCCTTCTTGAACTTAAGGAAAAAACTTTTATAGTTTTTTGATACAATAGGATCTGTGTTTATTGCCTTTTAAAAACAAGTTCCCTAGGTTCCTCCATTGGAGCAGTGCCTCTTTAGGGATCCCTAAACTATGATGGCTCTGCAGCTTAATTTGATGAAGACGGAAAATTTCTTTCTACAGGAGAAGAGGTGGGATGACAAAAAGCACCCATGAGCATTCTACCTTCTCCCAGAGATCTTGTCAAATCAGCCACAAACAAGAGAATAGCTGAGGTAAACAAAACAGTTTCTGAAACTTCCTAATAAAAAGGTCTCTATTCTAACTGAAAATCTTCTGATTGTCCCAAGTTTTGGCCAACACACAGGTTCTTGATTTGACGAGAGATTTTTATATACAATCTGTCTAAATGGACAATTCTCTGAATTCCACATAAGGGAAAGAAAGCTGGAAATACATGACCCTTTCTTCAGGGTCTCAAGTTTGTGATTCTTTTGTCCCCAAAGCTTTCCAAACAAGGTAAAGCACAAAATGGCTTCCTCTGCATTATCTGATTACCCAGAAATTCCAGGAACAAAGGATACCTTGTAAATGAAACTGGGTTGTTTTCATCTCGCTGATACAATTATTATTAATTCCCTCACATTCTTGTGGAACAGATGGCAAGATGACTACATATCATGTATTCCCAAATTTGATTAAGAGCATTACAAATGGTGGCAAGGCTTTAGGGACCTCATTTGTTAGTTAACTTTTGCTCCCTCTAGTGGCTCTGCAAGTGCATATCACTAAAGGTCTTTCTGGTTCATAAGCAATAGTTATTTTCTCTTGATCTAAATTATTTGGAAAACACATCCAATTAAATAAAGAATGGTAGTATAAAAATTTCAACTTTGAAAACAACATCAAAGTCTCATCAAGTCTGAATTTCATGTCCTTAACAACCTTTTAGGCAACATGATGGATCGTTTGAAACCTGTCTTCCAAATTAGGACCTTTGTTGGTTCACGTTCCACCTCTGACAAATACTGGTTCTGTAACATTGGGCAAGTCACTTACTTGCTCATTGTCCGAGGTAATGCTCCAAGATTTTAAATTACTAAGCAGATTCAATTATGAATTGGTAGAGGGAGGTCCCTAATCAGAAGATTCCTATACTGATTAAATTATAGGCCCTATTAAAAGAAAAAGAAATCTTTCAAGTCAATTTTTAAATTACAGCCAAATCACTTGTGGGATGTAAATAAATATGAATGTTCATTATTTATAAATTAGTTCCCTATGTTCCAGGATCTTTGGATCATCAATATCCTGATGCTCCTAGGTTGAGAAGAGATAAATAACTGAAGTGAATTGAAGGTCAGCTTTAGACTATTTTATTTTAGAATCTTTCAGTTTTTTAGGAATCCATGATTACATTGGTGCATTTCATCCTCCTTCCTATGAAGATGCCCTCAACCATTTAGTAGATTGTATCCATGAATAACCATGACCAAAATATCATCACTATGTGGCAAACATGGTATTGCATCTCATTGACCCTAGTTAAGCTGCTCTTTATATGATGAACATAAGAAATAGTCAATCCATACTCAGGTCTATGATCACTGTCTTTCCAGCTTGGTAGGGCCTTGCATAGGATCGCAGATCTGATGTAGAAAGGCCTCTCAAAGGCCCTTGAATCCAATCCTCGCATTTTAAAAATGAGTATACTAAAGTCTAAGGAAGTTAAGTTACTTGCCCAAGGTCACAAAAGTAGTAAGTGACAATGGTGGAATTTAAACCCCAGTCCTCTGTTTCCAGAATTGGCACTTTCCCCATTATATCACTTATCTTTGTTCATAGTGTTTTCCCCCAATAGAATTCAAGCTGTCTAATGGTACAGACTGTTTCATAACATTATAGGTCTAGATCTAGAATGGACTTATTGGCCATTTGGTCTACCTATTCATTTAACAGGAGAAAACTAAGACATAGTAGGGTTAAATGTCTTGCTCAAGATCAGACAGGTAGTGAGTGTCAGAGCTGAGATTTAAACTTCACTTTTTCCACCATACTACTTATCTGTCCCTCTCTCCCAATAGAATATGAACTCCCCAAGTTCAGAGACTATTTCATTTTTGTAATTGTATACCTAGCACAAAGAAGGCACTTCATATATTGTTTTTGAATGAATGAATGAGTCCATGATCTCCCAGATTTTGAGTTCTGTTGGCATAGCCTTTGAGAACCCAGGATTACCTCTGTGGCACAATGAGGCACAAGAGGAGAATCTTATTCAGAAACATGAATAAAAATGTTGCCATTTATATATTTCAGAGACTGTATTATAAACTCAGACATAGTAAAAGAAACATATAGTATTCTATGTAATACCTATGAAAAATGAAAATTCTCATTACATTTTTACTTCTTTCTCAAGTACATACCTGAGATTGATGAGATGATATAGGTAGGAAACAAGATACATAAACAAGATGGATGTTTAGCGGTACTCCATATTGTACACTGAATAAATAAATGTAGAAATCAGCCTTTATTGTCTTTATTCAGTAAGTGCTGGTACCAGTGTACATTCATGGCTATTCATGTGTTTCATAGCTCTGACATGGTAAAATATAACCTGCCTTACAGGAGAAACAATTATATATCCCTGATGCTGGCAGTAATAAACTCCCAAGGCTTCTATGCTATGAGCAAACCACACCTTCCCTGGTCTCTGCCTCTTGACCATGCCCTGAGGGACACCTATTTTAGAGGGCATGATCTAGCTTTGGATCCAATAAAGAAATAGAAAAAGAATGGTCAGATAGATAGGAGGAAAGCCAGGAGAGAATGATACTCTGAAAATCTAGATACAAAAGTATATTAAAGAGGAGAGTGATCAAGAGTGTCAAAGGCTGCAGAGAGGTCAAGGAGAGTGAGGCTTGAGAAAAGACCTTTGAGTTTGGAACTAAGAGATCATTAGGAACTTTGGAGAAAGCAGTTTGGGTGTATTGATAAGGTCAGAAGCCAAATTGTAAAGAGTTAAGAAGAGAATGAGACAAAGGAAAGTGGAGCCACCTATGGTTGACAGACTTTTTGAAGGATTTCACTACAAAAGGCAGAAGATATAAAGGATGACAGTCAGGAGGGGAAGAAGGATTAAGTAAGGATTTTTTTGGAATAGAAGAGATACAGGCATGGGTGTAGGCAATAAGAAATGAATCAGTAGAGAGAGAGAGATTTTAAAAGTGAGGATGATAGAGGGAGTAATCTGTTGGAGGAGTCAGGATGGAATGGAATCACATAAACAAGTGGAGGGATTAACCTTGGTTAGGAATAAGACCATTTATTTCATCATGTGAAATAGGAATGAAGGAGGAGAAATTGGCCAAAGATCATTTTGAGTCATGGGAAATGAGGAAGATGGGAAAAGAATGAGTCCATAATGAATGGTCTTATTTTTTTCTACAAGATATAAGACAAGGTTCTCAGCTGAGATAGGAGGGGGACTGGACCTCATGAAAGAAGGGATAACATGGTTTGTACAAACTGCTGTGGAGAGTAGGATAGTGAGTTGATGAGAAAGGTATAGAAGCAAGGTTGCCTAGCAGCAGTGAGGGCCCAACTGAGGTAATGTAAAATAAATCTGTAGAAGACCCAGGTCCAATGATTGTGTGATTTTCTTTACCTATGTTCAGCAACACTGTGAGGGGTGAAGTTGAAAAATGGCAGGTGTGATACAAAGCTGAGACTTGAACTGGGTGTAATTGGGCATATGATAAGAGGGCTAGGGATTCAAGAAAAGAGGGCAATTTAGAGTTGAATTGGTTTACCAAAGAGTCCAGATGGAAAGAAGAGGAGAGGGTGGTTAGTGCAAGGGAGATAACTTGGGGGAGAACTGAGAGGTCAAAGGACAGGAAGTCATGATGCAGATGAAGAGTTATGTGAGAGAAGGCACAGGGTGAAGTGAAAAGCCAATAGATTATGATCAGGTAAGAAGTTTTCAGAATTTCTTGAACATAAAGGTGATACATTTGTGGGTGGTGGCAAGATCAAGGTCACATTTTTGGATGACTCACATGGAGTATAGAGGGGTATCTAATGGGAGGTAAGAAGGCAGAGGCACTGAGTGGTTGTGGTATTTAAAGGAAAATCAATATGTATTTTACAGTCCCTAGTATGAAGATAGGAGCTGCAGAGTAGAGAAAAACTGTAAGCCTCTAACTCAATGAGAAATGAAATGAGTGGTGTGAGAATCTGGAGACAGCAACTATCGGGATGCTTAAATAGAAGATATGAACAAGAACCTCAAAAGAAGAAGAGTTATTGAGTGATGAAAGAAGGAGGAGAATCTGGAAGTAGCAACGGGGTGCAAAGAGAATTCTAATTCCCCCACCTCAACCAGTGAATTAAGGAAAATGAGTTCAGGTACAGTCATTTCTAGTAAAGGTGGTTAGGACAGCAATGTCGTCAAGGGAAAGCCAGGTTTCAGTAAATAGAAGGAATGAGAAAGGAATATGTTTAAGGTGAAGGGATTTTATTGCCTATGGAGTAGGCATTCCAGAAGGCACAGTGGAAGAGCTGTAGAAATCGGGGTGGCAGGGTTAAAGGGAATGAGGAATTGGGTGGTAATGGGTACAAAATGGGTTAGGATGATTATCTACAGGTGTTAAGAATCACTGTGATATGAAAGGTATGACTAGATATAAACATTTTCATTATTGGGTGGAGGACAACTAGATAAAGGGAAAGATTCCAATAAAGAAGAGAAGTAGCACAAAGGAGGCAATTGGTGTTTGTTTGTTTGGTGTGTGTGTGTGTGTGTGTGTGTGTGTGTGTGTGTGTGTGTGTGTGTAATCAATTGAGAAATAGAAAAGAGATTGTATAGTCATCTTAGATCCAGAGTTGAGAGGGCATCCAGTCCAACTCTCTTCTTTTACAGATGATAAAACTGAAGCCCAGGTACTTTCTTAAGGTAACAAGCATCAGAGCTGGAATTTTAAACCACATGCTCAGACTTCAGAGTCAATGTGCTTTCTATTGTACCAGGCTCCCTAGTCTCTGTCTTCCACTTTATAGATAAGGAAACAGAAGACCAGAGAAATGAAGCAATTTCCTCAACAACCTACAGATAGTAAGTATCAAAGCTAAGAATTAAACCCAGATTCTTTTGAGATTAAATACAGAATATTTCCTCCTTCTTTCATACTTGAAGCCCCTAGTACAAGTAAGGGGCAGGATTAGGTCTAAGTAATAGCAAGGATAGTTTTCCTCCTTTAAGAAAAAAAATTCTCCAGGACCTCCCTTTTTTAAAAACATTGTCAGGTATCTTATTATATTCCATAGCTGACTTCCAGACATTAATGGTATCTGGTCATTGGATTTCTAGCATCCATAACACAGTAACGTTAAAGACTGAGAGAGGATAAATGTCAGCATATAGGTATTTCCAGTTCAAGAAGATGTGTTAATGTTTCAAATGTAATTAAATGTTCAAATAGCACTTATATTTGCAAATTGATTGAAGAAATCTCTTTTTTCAAATTACCTTGGAAGATATTGATGGAAAATAAGCCCCTTGAGGGTAGAGACTTTTTTCGTTTTTGCTTTATCATTGTATCCTCCAAATTTAGCAGTTCCTGACACATAGTAAGGGATTAATATCTGCTTTTTGATTGATTGATTGACTTACTTATTGGTAGTGCAACCTTAACTTAACAAGAAAAGAAAGTTTTGGGCACTAACTTGAGAGTCACTAGTAAAGCAGTAAATAGAACACTATGCCTGGAGTTGGAAGAATTGAGTCCAAATTCAAACTTAGATACTTACAAGTTGTGTGACTCCAAGAAAGTCACTCAACTTCTATTTGCCTCAGCTTTCTCAACTATAAACAGGGACAGTGATAGCCTCTACCTTCCAGAATTATTGTAAGGGTCATCTCAGATAATGTTTGTAAAATGAACAAACCACCACAAAAATATTTAGCAGAGTGCCTGGCATATAGTAAGGACTGTATAAATTCTTATTCTCTTCTCTTATACTAACCACATTGAATGGAATTATGTAGTTCTATAGCCACGGAGCCAGTATTCCAACTCACACTTTGGTATCACACAATTCCTTAACTCTCTGGTTAAGTAGTTGATCTGAGGAATAATAATTTTCACTTCTATACTGAGAGAATGTTAGAAATTGAGTGAAGCACACTGACTCCATCTTGTCACTCAATCCTGGATCTAGCTCCATTCCCTTTCTATTCAATTATGTGTCTAGTGAATCTAGTCCAATTAATGTTTTGTGAGAAAACTTTGTCCAGTTATGGTAACTGTGAGAAACCTTTATTGCATTGTTTAAACCTAGCCTTGCATGACTGGAAAGGACTACCTCTACCTGTTGTTGAAAAATGTTGAATAAGGATCTTGGTTATACTGACCAAAAACTCAGTGAGATCAAGATGGATGCAGGTTGTTTTCTCAAAATGATGTATCTCTAGCAATTCATATGTCTTATTTGAAAACTGACCCTATACTAATTAATAAGTTACTGCTTCCATGTTCTTTTTTGAATAAAGATACTTGGGAGGAATGTGACCCATCTTTTCCTGATTTTAGGGAATCGAATCTGCTTGCTCCCCCCTCCCAAGTCCCCAAACTTATTCATTACTCTCCCAACTCAGAAAGCCCCTAATCATTTCTCTAATGAGAAATCAGATTACTTAATCTTGTATCCTGGTTTATATCCTGTTAATTGCCTTCTTTTAATGCACAAAAATCTTCTCCCCCTGTATCTGAGGTCCAGTGCCAAGCTGAGGAGACTTGGTCCCGATTTGTTATTCAATTAACATACATTGTTTAATAAATCAATGTGCTCAGAAGTTTGAACATTTATTTCCTCCTCAGTCCCTTCAATGAATTCACCTACCATAACAATGCTAGTAAGTTTGTGAAATATTTTTCATGCATAATTTTATTTGAGATTCAAGATGTCCTTAGTGAAATGAGTATTATTAATTTCACTTTCCAGGTGATGGAACTGAAATTCAATGAGTTTAAGTAACTGACTCATTATCACAAAGCTAGGAAGGGTCAGAGGTGGGATCTGCTCTTAAGTCTTCCTGATGCCATTTTTTCTATGTTCAAAGAAATAGAACTCCTGTTATAATAGTTAGTGAAAATTCACTGATTTTGAAGGGATCCAAATTATCTTTGGTAAACTTACTGACTGAATGGCCCTGGGCAAGTAATCTAACCTCTTAGGGACCTGGGCAAATCTTGAAGACTATAAATTGTGTGGAAGGTGCCAATATACATTGGTATAGGAAGTTCTTCACCAGGAGCTCTGTATGACAAAGAAATCACAAGTTGGGTCAAAGTATGTCCTTTACCTCCCAAATCAAATAATATGTGCTCCCAGAGAAAAATATGTGATGTGTTACTTTCAGTATTATCTAATGTTTTCATTCTTATTTTATTGCTCTAATTAGTAGGTAATTGTATTATTCCTCTTCGTGTTTGGTATTGTAAAACCCGTATTGGAAAACTCTTTCTCTCTAGAATTATAGGATTCAAGAACTGGAAGGAAGCTCAGAAAACATGTAGTCCAACCAACCTATAAAAAAGAACTCTTCTACAACAGTGAAGAGTTCACTTAGCCTCTGTTGAAATAACTCAAATGAAGGAGAAGACACTCCCTCACAGTCTTGGAGAATGATATTAGTGGGAAGAAAACAGCATTAAGGAAGGTCAAAAAAAACTTCTTGCAGAAGGAAGGACCTTAACTGGAACTTGAAAGAAATCAGAGAATCCAAATGAAATGAAGAAGGGGAGAATTCCAGGCATGGGAGAGGGACAGCCAGTGAAAATGCCTGGAGTTGGGAATGAGTGTCTTCTTCAATATACTAAAGGGAAACCAGTATTATTGGAATACAGAGCTTGAGAAAGGGAGTTGTTCTTCATTTTTTATTTTCAAAGAGGATCAGTGACATCATGGAGTGATGTCTTGACTTGCTTATGAATGGGATTTAAGTGTGGCAGAATTGAACAAAGTCATCAGCCTCACTCTCTCTTTCAGTGTCATTGAATTCCCATGGCAAGAAGAAGATATTAGAAAACTGGAAAGGTAGAAATATACAGGTTATGAGAGAAATTGTACTTCATTTTAAACCTAAATCCACCTCTTAACCACTTCCATCCATAGCTCTTTTGCTCTTCCTGGGGCCAAGTAGAACAAATCCAGTCTCTCTTCAGATGCATGACCCTCGGACACTCCTGTAACATGCCCCACTAAGCTGTCTCCTCTCAAAGAAATCTTTATACATTTACATGCACAGCAAGTTCTTGCTGTAAAAAATTCAGGCAAGATTCCTTATAATATGGTGTGATTTTTTAAAATGATGAATATAATCATTTTTTCTCAAAGGAAAAATTTTAGACTTCTCAGGGCATATAAAAACAGCTCATTGGCTGTGGAATACTGCCAGTCAATAGAAAGGTCATCAGGAAGGAGAAAACAATAGTAGTTGAGCTCCTCCACTAAACTACTTTCTTATTTTCATCTCCCCTGCAGTGACCTTCAGCTGTCTGCATATTTCAGAAGTAAATAGATGCTATATACAGCTATTCCTAGCAGTTAGTTTTCCTGAGCTAGTTGTTATGTACAATATACTCATTGACCTAGCTCTGAAGTCATATCATTTGTTGAGAGTGCACATACAAATTAAGCTCCAATTTGTGTTTGTGAATGGTGTGTGTGTCTCCTGGTTTGGACAGGGATTCAGTTGCCATGGAGATGAAAACATCTCTCAAATTCTGGGTGACCACTATGCTCCTTGAGCATCTCACATAGTGATTGGAAAGGCTCTGGAATGCTGTACTTGAACTTATTCATAAGTTCTGCCATCACTCATCAGGATGCAAGCACAGCTTGACAGGGATATCAAGACTAACAGTCTAATACTTGTCAGTGATCTGGCTCTGCTTGAACCCAGTACTCAGTACCTCATTATACACTCAGGGAAAAGGTTGATTCTCTGAGGACGTTCTTTTTTTCCAACCTGTCCCCCTCTCCTCGACATCGCTGCTTATCCTTCTCATTAATTCTGATCACCAGGGTGATCAGGAAGGACACACAACTGCTATCTGCATTGACTTTCTCTTTCAAAGGCTATTCATTCCTTTTGAAGTTTGAGAACTCATTTGAACACTTCTGTCAACAAGCAGTAGGTCTTCCTAGCAAGAAAACATCAGAGTGAAACAGCATAGAATTAGATAGAGCCAAGAACAGTTGGATTCAGTTCCTTGCTTTGAAAATGATTGTCATAATGACCCTGGACATGTCATATATAACCTTAGTGCTACAGATAACTTTCTAAGACTATTAAGTTATAGAGGGATTGTTGATTTATGTTGATGGCAGGCTTCCCACACTGTTGGGAAGAGGAAATATGATTTAGGAGTTTTGACAATGGCCTATGAACCAGGCACTTTGGTTTAATTGAACTCTTTCCTAAATGGCTGGATTACTGTTTTTTCTGAATGACAAAACAGAAATAGCAATGACTGCCTCCTAGTTCTCCATACACACACACCCAAGTAGTATAAATGGGATCAAGCTTACAAAGTACTTGGAATGTTTTGGAAAAAAGGTACCTTGGGTCCTATTAAACCAGTATTTATGTTTATATATGAATTTACTGCAGTTAGAAAAGTTGAAATTGGCCCATAGCCCCAGGATCTTTAAAAAAAAACAGGAGAGGAGACTTAAAGTGAATCATACTGAAGGCACAGATCCCAGTGAAAACAGAAAATGTGCCTTGCCAGCTCTATGCTCATGGTTTATTATTCATCTCCTACTACTACCTCAATAATATCTACCCTTTCCATCTTATATCATAAATTGAATTGGGGATAATATTATCTTTCATTGAAGGTCTTCAAGAAGATACTGTATGACCACTTGGTATTTTATAATGGGGTTTTCTTTGGGGTGTATATTATAGGATCATAGATTTGGAGCTAGAAGGGACTTCAGAATTAATGTAGTCAAATTTCTATCGTTTACAAATGAGGAACCTGAGACTCAGAGAGATTAACTGAGTTGCCCATAGTCACACAGGTTTTAAGTGACAGAGACATCAGGATATAAATGCAATCAAGCCACAAAGGCCTTTGCCTACACTTCGTATTATTTAGGGGCCCAACTTGACCCTCTACAGGTAAATATATTATGTTTCAAGCTACTACAATTACAGTATATGTGCATTACATGCTTCATTATCTTATGTGTTTGGGTTTCATGCTGTTATATCTGTCTGTCTGTTCTTTATTTTCTAAGAAGACCACATCAGAGAAATGGTAACATGATTGAGTGAGGGAGGGCTGTGCAAGGTCACCAACCTCACTTTCTCCTCCTGAGCCATCTGGGTCCAGTGACCAGATATTCATCAGGATGACTGGAGATGACGCAGGATGCAATGGGAGACCTTGGCCTTTGTATTTAAGGTCGTAGATCAGCATTCTGTCATAACATTGTCCTTTGTACAATGAATAAATTATTTTAGTTCTGCTTGTATTAAACTGTCCAGTTCAAATATTTCTAATTAGAAATAGTATCATATGTTCAACTCTTAATAGTAAAATTTATTTTTCCAGTCAATTGGCCAGCAATCAACCAACAAGTATTTATTGAATATTATATACTAGTCAGAAATGTTGCTTTGTGGCAACATTATCCAATGAGAAATGAAAATGGGGTATTTAAGTCACCTACACCAAGTATTTTTATACTATGGTATCTGCTATGTTGTTTGCATTTTTTTACTTTGTTGTTGATGTTTAGTCATTTTTCAATTGTGTCTAACTCTTCCTGACTTCATTTGGGGTTTCCTTGGCAAAGATAATGGAGTGGTTTGCCACTTCCTTCTCCAGCTCATTGGGTTAAGTTACTTACCCAGGATCACACAGCTAGTAAGCGTCTGAGGCCAAATTTGAACTCAGGAAGATGAGTCTTCCTGGTTCTAGGCCAGGATCTCTATCCACTGTTTCACCTATTACTTCTTACTCTCTTCTTAACTACAAGTAATCTGACTTCTGTCCTGGCTAGTTGACTGACAGAAACTGCTTTCTACAAGATTGCCAATGATATCCTTTTGCCAAATTTCTCAGCTTTCATCCTTCTTGATTACTCTGTAGTGTTAGATTTTGTTGCTCACTTCCTCCTTCTGAATGTATTCTCTTCCCTGCTGTTTTTAAAATTATATTATGACAAGTATTATTATTTTTTAATTATTTTTATTTATTATAAGACCTGGGCCTGACATGGCTATGTCACATAGTGGTCAACAAGTATAAAAACTGAGGAATGGCCATTGGACTTTGGGATTAAAGATCATTAGTAACGTTAGGAAGAGCAGTTTCAGTTGAATAAAATCAATAGTTAGACTGTGGAGAATTAAGGAAGAAATAGGAGAAAAGGAAATGGAGACATCAATTGTTGATAGCCATCTCAAGGAATTTTGACAGAAAAGGAATGAGATGAGGAGAGAAGTTAGCAGGGATGGATGAATCCAATAAGGGTATTTTGAGGATGGGGAGACATGAGCATGTTTGTAGGCAGTAGTGAAATAGCCAGGAGAAAGAGAGAGATTAAAAATAAGCAAGAGCATGAGGATAATAAAGCAATTGACTGGAGAAGATGGGATAAAATAGGATCACTTATGCATGCAAAGGAGTTCTCCTTGGCAAAGAGAAAGGTCATGGCTTCATGTGAGACAGGAGTAAAGGAAAATATAATGGGGGTAAGTATATATGAACGATATGAGATGAAGAAGGGAGAAGAGGGAGCTCTTAGCATTCTGTGCTTCCCTTCTTTAACTAGCCTAGAGCCCAAACACCAGTTCTTACACACTCTTTCTTGCATTTTAAATCCTCATTGCATTTTTAATTCTGCCCTCTGAAGCTGAATTTTGTTTGTATCTAGGTTTTTCATGACTTTACCTTCCCTCCAAACCCCTTCTCTCCTATTCTCCATCTGTTTCTACTGCATTTAGTGAATTTCTATGCCAAGTTATTTGTGTGTGCAGCTCTCTCTCTGTCTCTCTTTCTCTGTCTCTCTGTGTCTGTGTGTATGCACATATGTGTGTATTCAGCATTACTCTGGTTCAAATAATAGTGAGATTCATGAGAGGCTTGCTCCCCTCATCTCTACTTCTATATTTGCATAGTCTTTTTAAGCACCCCAATTATTGGGAACTTTAAATTGCTCCCTATTCTTCTTCATTTCTTCCCTTGTGTATTGCCCTTTCCATCCCTTTTCTTTCTTCTCTCAACATCTTCACAGCAAAACAAAACCATCTCTGTGTCCTATGTTTCTCCTTCTCAATTCTGTGATTCTTGAAGACAGAGGGGTTCTAAAGGAATATTCATCTCTTCTCTTCTGTTAAAAATTTAACATTTCATTATCATTTAGTCCTTTTCAACTCTTCAAACATATTTATCTTTGTAGGTTTCTCGACTCCTTTCTTTGCATTTCAATGTTTATGCTTTTTTATGGTTTTATCATAAAAAATGTTTAAAAGTCTGCTATTAAAGGTCTCTTCCTGGAAAGGTTATATTTATTCTTAAAAGGAAAGTTTTTCTTGATTCTAGCCTTGATTTTTGCATCTCTTGATCATTTCAAATTTTTCCTGTTTATAGCTTAGTAATACATAATTGTCTGCAGGTTATCTTCACCATTAGTCTGTGACTTTCTTGAAAGAAGGAACTGTTTGCCTTTGGATCCTTAGCAAAGTGCTTGGCACATAGTAAGCACTTTGGAGATATCACTGACTGTCTAAAAAACAAAATAGATAATAATTGTTAAAAAATATTCATTGTTTTTGGACTATTTAAACACCAGTGATAAGTGGGAAATGATACCTACAGAATCTATGAGTAATGGACTTGGGAAAAAGATTTGAAGGCTTGATTCTTTTATTTAGAATTGACTAGGGTAGATATATATGTCCTGGCATGATGACCTTCCCTCCTCTCTGCCCCCTCCCCCCATCCTGGCCGTGCTCATACATAACAACAAGCCCATGTGCTCCAAGGCAAGTCTGAGTTTGAACCTTGAATCCTGGCCATTTTTCTTTCTTTCTTTCTTTCTTTCTTTCTTTCTTTCTTTCTTTCTTTCTTTTCTTCCTTTCTCTTTCTTTCTTTCTTTCCTTCCTTCCTTTCTCTTTCTTTCTTTCCTTACTTCCTTCTTTCTTGATTTCTTTCTTTCGCTCATTCATTCTTTCTTTTTTGGCCATGTATTTTAATCCCTGATCATAGGTGACTAAACAGTAATGATGAAAGATAAACTTTGCAGGAGTGGACACCTTGAGAGTCCAGGAGTTTCTGGCTTCCAGTTGCATTTTGATAGGAATTTCCTGCAGCTACTATAGGAAAATAAGTGAACTCTTTTTTCACTTTTATTAAGTGATCTAGAAAGAATCTTAGACAATCTGTAACAATATATGGTTGTATGATTTCAAATTACCTCATCTTTGGATACTTTGTAATTTGATTTTTTCATATTCAAAATAACCTATGAGTTGAGAGGTTTTTGCTTTGTTCTGTTACAAAGCAGAATAGCAATTCTGCAATTTACTACCTTGAGTTGTTTAGGTTCCCAAGGAGTTAAGACTTGTCCAGGATTACATGGTCAGGGGGTGTTGGAGTATGGGCTAGAACCCAGCTCTCCCCTGACCCCAAAACTGACCCTCTCACTACTGCTCTGCACTACATCTTACAAAAGAAGGATTTACTTTTAAACTTGACACACTAACATCAGAAAAAGCAATGTAATTTATATGGAGGAAAAAACTGATAAAATATAAATGATGGCTAGTGAAGGGAATAATCTTTCCCAGAGTGGGTCCTCTGAGGCTAAACAAGGCATGTACCTGTCTGGATTCTGATGTTTTGTGAGGTCCCGAGGGAGTATGGGGGAAGAAAATCTTAATCTTTATTCATGAATTTCTTTCTATCTGAAGGAAAACTCCTTTTAGATGAACTAAAATGACTCTTGGGTGATGGGAAATTTCCAGCACAGACAGGAAGAACTCCTATTGTATTATTCATTGAAGCAGAGTTACCATGGTGTAGTGGTTAGAGGGTTGGTGCTAGGTTCTGGAAGACAATGGGTTAAGCCCTTCCTTCCACACATACTGGTTATGTGACCCTGGGAAAGTCACTCCATCTCTTAATGTCTCTAAGAAAATCATATATTGAAGACTAGCTGTCGATGGGCATTAGTCCTGCCCCTCCTCCCTCACCACCAGGGAAAACACAAGAGGACATCAGCAATTAAAAAAAAGTTGAAATACTATTGTCTTAGAGGTACTATTCTGATGTGAAAAAACAACAAATGAGTTGTATGTTTAGGGTAAAATTTTCTTTTGAAGAAGTTGAGAAATCAAGGCAATGGAGGAATGGAAGAAGTGATCCTGGTGCCAAAGTGGACTCCAGGAGAGCTGATCTCATTTGTCACGTCTTTATAAATGATTCCCATTGTTCCCAGGTTCACAGTACTACAGTGCACATTGACAGAGACACAGTTCAAACAATGTACTAAACTCTGTTGCTCTCTTCCTAGTCCAAGATTATGCTTTGACTTAAGGGAAAAAAATCTATGCCTCCTAAAAGATTTCCAGCTCCTTCTGGAGGAATTCCTGGTCAAAAAAGTGGATTTTATTTTTTCCATCAGGATATATTTTTAAAGTGATCTGCAGATGCTTGCACTTTACTAAGGTGTTGTGAATGTATATGTTATTATTTACTGTTAAGAGTAGAAGTTCATCCTCTATCAGTTTCCCTGTTCTACTACCATGGAATTTTCCTCTCACACTGACCGGCTTTCAGAGATTTTTTCCCCTAAATTCTCCAGTAGCAAACCTCAGGACATGTTGTCAATAACAATGATGGCAGCAGCTCTGGCCTGTATGGGTTTTTTCCCCAACAGAACTAAGTCCTGTCTACTCACAAAGATGATTTTGACTCACAGTTTGATACAAAGCCTGCTAATAGATGAGGAGTATCCCAGGGAATTCTAGGTGAAGTTGAGTCCATTCTTGGGTTATCCTCCAACATATCACATAAACCCCAGATCCCTGTTAGGTTTTGACATCTCAGTATTATCCCTCCATAGCAAGGGCTCCAAGGTCTAAGGTCCTGCCATGTAGGAAGAAAGGAATATATTAATAGAATTGACTGATATATCCAGAACTGAAACCATTCCCTCCTTTCAAACCTCCATGTATGCTGAGATGTGCTTTGGAATTCAAAGGTAGCTCAGAAGATGGGGTCTTGGACCTTACTCGTTAATTTTCCCTCACATTGTGTATGATGGGTAGTAGGAACAGAAAGGTCCCTTTAGGAGGAAATAGAATGAGTATTACCTACTGGAGAAAATTCTTTTGAGGTGAGGTATTACCAATTGGGATCACACTGTCTATCCAAACCCAAAAGAACTAACATGTCTTAAAATGACACAGTCAGTTTCAGCAGGGTCATATTGGATAATGGAAGCTGTAGTGATTCTTTTAGATTAAATAAATAGCCTTCTCACCTCTTTCACCAGAGAGTAGAATAAAGAAAGGGCTGGCAATACATGATGCAGGTCACACTATTTTAGAGAGCTGTCTCCCTTATCAAGGAGTCAAATCCTCATATAACATGACTTGGCTTTCTTTTTTTTCCCCTTTCCTCAGATTTAAAGTAAATTCATCCTCACTGTAGCAAGATTCCCAAAGCCAGATGTTACTGATTTTAATGGCATTTTCAATAAAAATGAGTCAATCAAGTGAGCAGATGTATTTTCCTGCCCTCTATCAAACAGGAACTAATCCCTGTCTGCCATCATGTATATATCTTTTTGAAATGAGTAGGAAGTCACTTGTACAGATGCCTGAGAAAGGCATTTATTTCTGGGATGATGCTTTTGGTCTTTCTATTTTCTAAGTAAAAACATAAAAGTTAATATTTTCAGTGATTGGGGAAAGGGGCTGGGGGAAATGTTAAAGAGGTCTCTAAGATCACTTTATTTATCCTCCCAGTCTGTAAAGACTTCACCCCACCCCTGAAAATCATAGTGTGTGTGTGTGTGTGTGTGTGTGTGTGTGTGAGTGGGTGTGTGTGTTTATGCTTGTATATATACATATACAGGGGTTTGCTGGTAAAATGTTAAACAATTACCTCTTTGAAAAACACAACACACTTTTAAGTTTAATCTGCATTACTGACATTTTTTCATCACTTTCTTAAAACCAGACAATCAAGAAATCAAGCACTAATTTCTCAGGTGTAAATGCTCACATTGAACATTTAACAGTTGACTCACTTGAACTGGTAAGATCTGGTTCCAACACAAATCTGATTTATATCTATATCCAGATCAATATCTATATCTATCTAATACTTATGTTATCTATCTCAATCGAGCTAAAATGTATATGTACATGTCTATATAGATACATATGTTCACACACATACATATGATTTTTGTGTTTACATCAAGACCTAGCCCTGTGGCTGGTACATAGTAAGCACTTAATAAATGCTTGTTCAATCAATCAATGAATAAACACTTATTAAACACTTATTACCTATTATGCCCAAAATATTGGGTCTGGGGATATAAAGACAAATGAGAAATAGTCCCTACCCTCAAGGGGTTTACAGTCACAACCTGTACAAATACAAGTACATAGAGAATATGAACACAATAGATACAAGTTTTGGGACAGAGAGCACTAGTACTTGAATGAACAGAAAAGACTCCATGTGGAATGTTTTGCTTGATCTGATTCTTAAAATAAACTGGGTATCCTATTAGTGGAGGTAAAGAGGAAATCAGGGAGATTCCGGACATGGAAGGAAGCAAAAAACCATTGAAAGAGAAGATGGATCATTGTGTATTGATTGATCATTGATTGATTGACTGATCTTGCCCAAGTCTCCAACAAAGTAATTCATTTGTGCCTCTCTGATCTGTAGATCAAATGTTTACACTTGCCTGAAATAGTCTGAGTGCCAACTCCCTCCAGCCATTCCACATACACAGTTTTCTTCTCTCCTGTGCTTTAAACCAATTCCTTAAAGGTCATTCCTGAAATGATTAGATCTTCCAGCCTTGCTTGATGAGCACTCAGCATCTCTATAATATCTCTCTCAAGTGATGTACCAAGTGCTTCCCATCTGCCTCTGTTTCCTGCCAAGGACCACAGACTGTGAAGCCTGTCTGTCTCCATAGAGATGTAAATTTGGAAAGGAGTTTGTGTTTTGAGAAGGGAAGAGGGGATTCCATCAGTCATTCAGCTACACTTAAGGAGTGCCCACTATGTGCAAAGCTCCACACTAAAAAATGAAAAGAATATATACAAGATGTAACAGAAAGGGTCTCTACCCTTAAAATGATCATAATCTGAAGGAAATAAGAGGCACATACAGCAGAACTCGATATATCAAGTATATAAAAATTTAACGCAGCTAGGTGGTGCAGCAGATAGAGTGCCAGGCCTGGATTCAGGAAGACTCACCTTCCTGAGTTGAAATTTGGTCTCAGACACTTACTAGCTGGATGACGCTGGGCAGCTCAATGAGCCTTGATTGCCTCAGCTTTCTCATCTGTTAAATGAGCTGGAGAAGGAAACGGCAAACCACTCCAGTACCTTTACCAAGAAAACCCCAAAATGGGGTCACAGAGAGTTGGGCACAACTGAAAAATTAAACAAAAACAAGAAATATAAAAGCCTGGTAACAGTGGAGGGAATACTAGATTTGGAGTCAGAGGATATGGGTTGGAATTACAGTTCTTCCACTTATTAGGGCAAGTCACAGTCTCTCTGAGCCTTGCTTTCCTCATCTTTAAGATGGTCTGAATCATCCCTAAGTTTCCTTTCAGCTCAGTACCATGATGCTACTTTCTTTATCTTTTCTCTTTTGGGGGGGAGGAGGGGAGGCAATCAGACTTAAATGACTTGCCCAGGGTCACCTAGCTAGTAAGTGGCTGAAGCTGACTTTGAACTCCGGTCTTCCTGACTCTAAGGCCGAGGTGTCATCCTCGGCTCCGCCTCCTTGCTATGATAACGTAACCACGACACGGTACTTGCTAGGTCCCAGGCATTGTTCTAAGAGCTTTACAATTGTTATCTCATTTGGGTCGCACAGTAATCCTGGGACAGAGGAACTATACTATCATTAGCCCCATTTGACAGATGAGGAAACCAAGGTAAACAGGGGCTAGGTGACTTACCCAGGGTCACACAGCTCATACGTGTCTGAGGCTAGATTTGAATTCAGGTCTTCCTAACTCCAGACCCAACACTCTCTTCACTATATTACTGATATAAATAAATAAATATCTATCTATCTACCTAAATATAGGTGTGTAAATCCAGGTGCATATGTGTAAACACCATACAAACACACGTCTGAAAAGGCTTAGTGTATTTTAAATCTTTAATAACTTAAAAATGTAGTAAGGCTTTTGGAACACAGAGATTAGAAAGTAATTTCAGGGAGAATACAAACCACTGGAGGGAACAGAAAAGACTTCTTGTAGCTTTTGACCCTTGAAGTGAGGACCAGAGGAGCTAGGGATTCCAGGAACTAGAAGAGAAGAGTGAGAGCATTCCAGGTATGGGGGTCGGTCTGTTTAAAGATATGGAGGTGACCAGATGGAATGTTAAGTGCAAGGAACATGTAGTGATCAAGATCAAGAAGAATGTGGAGTATATTAAGGGAATGATATAAAATCAATATTGAAAGGAAGACTGGAACCAGTTCGTGAAGGGCTGCAAATACTAAACAGGGCATTTATTTTAATACTAGAAAAAGTAGGGAGCTACTGGAGCTCCTGAGAAAGGGCAAAATCATGGTAAGAACCATTCATTTAGACTCCAGCTCACCTTCATCTCTGGTTCACTCATGCACATTCCACAATCCGACACTTTATTTTATATTTTTTCTTTTCTAATTATTTCCCAAGTCTTCTCTTTAAGTTTCTCAAAGGCAGACAAGACACATGGCGTATTTCTTTTTCATTGTCTAATACCCATTAACCCAGTGCCTGGCAGAAAGGAGAAACTCAATAAATATTGATGATACTAGCTGTGTAAATCTGGACATCAGCTTTTCAACATTCATGCTCATGGCAGAGAACAACGGCAAAGATGGGTCAGGAGCTCATTACCACATGTGTCTGAGGTCTTTCTTTTTATTGCCCCATTAAAGGGGCCATGCCCTGACTACTTCTTAAAGAGGCTTATTCAGTGAATGAGCATTACCTCACCCAAAGTGAATACCTGCACAGACCTTGGCCTAAAGGGGCCAAGGTCTCCCAGTGAATCCTGGGTCATGTCCAGTCATCTTAAGGAATAGCTGTTCACTGGATTCAGACGACTCTGGAGGATAAGTGAGGCTGGTGACCTGCACAGCCCTCCCTCACTCAAAGCAAAGTCAAGTGCAAGTCATGCCATCATTTCCCTAGAAGCATGGTCTTCTTCAGCAATGAAGGATGAACACAATAACAACCCTCTTTGATAATAAATCCAAGGTTACAAGAGTAGCACAATGGATTGAGCTCTGGTCCTGGCATTAGGAAGACATGAAATTCAACCTAGTTTTGGACACTTACTAGCTGTATGACCCTGGGAAAGTCACTGAAGCTCTGTCTAATTCACTTTCCTCAACTATAAAATGAAATCATGATAGCACTTATCTCTCAAGGTTGTTATGAAGATCAAATCAGATGGCATTTGTAAAGCATTTAGCACAATTCCTGGCACTTACAAGTGAATCTCATAAATGTTCGTTCTCTAAATAAATATACCTATATTCTCTCCTTACTTCAAAACTTCAGTATGTGATATCATTGATGAGAACACTCCCTCAATTTGCGTGGATTCCTACCCAACTACAGCTTTGTTTCTTCTCCATGTTCTTTCATATTCCTTTCACATAGAATCTACTAAATCTGAAAATCTTCCTCTATATTTAATGAGTACCAGTGCAGCATCCACACTGTCCTAGTATTTTTCACTGTTACCATGGGACCAGCCCACCTCCTTTTCTGATTATGCACTTCCTCTATGATAACTCTTTTCCTTCAATTTCCAGTCTTTGGAGACTGTGACTCAAAGTCATATGACTCAAAGTCATAGCCCACCTCCTTTTCTGATTGTACATTTCCTTTGTATCCCTAATCCTTCAAAGTGAATTCTTGAGAGACCATGACTCAAAAGAATCATCAGAAGAAAATTAGTTTTAAAAACATTGTTCTAATAAATTTTGTCTTAATTAAGAAATACATGTAAAACAGATATTCCCCAAAGATAAGTGGCCAAGGACTATGAATAAACAATTTTCAAAAAGTATTGTAAATATAATGAGCACACAAAAGATTGATACGAATTGATAATAAATAAATAAATTTAATCAAAACAGCTCAGAGATTTTATTTCATACATAGAAAACTGGCAAAGATGACAAAAGTTACAGTTAAAGGGGTTCTGAAAAGACAAGCACACTAGGTATACAATAGATAGTTGTTGGACATGCAGTCAGGAAGATCTGAGTTCAAATCCAGCCTCCGACACTTTTTAGCCATGTGATCCTGAGGCAAGTCATTTAACTTCTGTCTTCCTTAGTTTCTACATCTGCCAAATCAGAATAGTAACAGCACCTACCTCCCAGGTTATTATGAAAACAAAATGAAAAACATTTGTAAAGAGCTTTGCAAATCTTAAAAAGCTAGATAAATTCCAGTTACTGCTACAAATACATTGTTGGTAAAGATATGAATTAGTACAGTTGAGTTATTCCAGGATGGGCAAAAAATTGGAATTACGCTTTTTAAAAAAGTGACAAAAAGGGCCATACCCTTTGATCCTTTAACTTAATGGGCCTATCTTTAGGAAACTGATATATATCTATATCTATACCTATATTTATATCTCTATATCATCTCTATCTCTATCTAATCTATATATATATGTGTGTGTATGTATATATATATATTCATATTTGTAGGTATATGTGTATATATGTATATACATATATAATAAATCTCTCAGTAATTTATTTTTATATTCTAATTATTTCATTTAACAAGCATTTATTTCCTCTCCACTCCCCACATTAACAAAATACAAGCAAAATCCTTTAAACAAATATGTACAGTCAAGCTAAACACATTCACACTCTGACTGTATCCAAAAATGCATGTCCTGTTCTGCAGATTTAGGCTATCCCTTCTCTGTGAGGGGATGGTTAGCACTGTTCACCATTGGTGCTTTGATAACATCATTTGTCAGTGTATTGATGGGAATTCTTAAGTCTTACAAAGATGTTTGCTTTAAAAATTTCACTATCATATACATTATTTTCCTAGCTTTGGTCACCTTACTCTGTATCAGTTCATACAGGATTTATCTGAAACTGACCCCTTTATTGTTTCTTATGACACACCATTATTCTATTACGTTCATATTTCATAATTCGTTCAGTCATTCTATATTTAATGGACATCCCTAAGCTCTAGTTCTTTGCCACCAAAAATAAAAAGTTGCTGAAAATATTTGTAAACCTCTCAGTACTTTCAAATTATGACTTCTCTACCACAGTTTTCTTCTATGCACACTTGAACTGATCCAGACCTTCTTCCCAAATTATTTTTCTAAGTAACATTTCTACTTTTTGTGGAAATACGTTAGGGACTAAGGTATTAGTTAGAATGCATATGTAGTGGTTCCTCTGTCACTGATAATGAAAGCATATCACTCTAAAAGCTGATAAATTTGTTCCATCTTATGTCCTCCTGACAATTTCTCCCTGGCAGGCTCTTGGGACGTTGTGGCTGATGCTTACTGTAGGCTTATTTTTTATTCTTTTTTGCTGCTTTATAAAAAGACACTGTATGTAACCTTCTGACATCTTTCTTTGTTTTATGAGTGAATTTGTATTCTAAACTGATGTTGCCTTTGACTGCCATCTCTTTTTATTTGGATATATAGCCCACTAAGTTATTATATCAATGTATATATTTTATTTTTCCATTTCTTTACTTTCCTTTTTTAAGTATTATTGATAGTTTTTATTTTTCACAACACAGTCATTTGCTGATATCCCCATGTCAGTCCAATATTGAATTGCTACTACCACCACTACCACCACAACAATGAAAACAGTTAAACAGAACAAGTGGACAGAGTGCTCATATATGACAGTGTATTCCACATTCTGTATCCATAGTTCCCCACCTTTCCACCAACAGAAGTGAAATTAATTTCATTATGTATTCTCTAGGACCAAGATTGGTCAATATATTTAATCTAATTTCAGCTTGTTTTTAGTATTGTTTTATTAATATTATTATAGTCATTTTGTATATTGTTCTGTAGGTTATGTCTCTTCACTGGTTATCAATTAAACAAGTCTTCACATTTTTTTCTTGAATGCTTCATATTTCTCATTTTATAGTATATCACAGAGTTCCATTAAATTCATATAGCAGAATTTGCCCGCTCCTTCCTCTGATGATGATCATCCTCTTCATTCCCAGTCTTTTGCTCCCACAAAGTATTGAGATATTAACGTTTTAGTATATGTGAGACATTTGCTTTGTTTTTACTTCTCTGTTTGATTTAATATATGTTCAGTAGTATGATTACTTGACCAAATGACATAAACAGTTTGGATGATTTTCTTGTATAATTACAAATTGTTTTCCAAGGCATTTGGATCAATTCATATTTCTGCCAATAGTGTATTAATGTAGCTGTCTTTCCACAGTCCTTCCAATATTGTTTATTCTCATCCTTTATCATCTCTGCCAATTGATAGGTGTTATGTAAAAGTACAGTTTGTTTTAATTTGTATTTCTCTGATTATCAGTAATTTGAAGTATTTTTCATATTGTTGGTCATTTACATTATTTTTAAAACTATATCCATTAATCATTTATTTTTTGGGACAGTACATACAACATTCACAGACACTACAGACAGACAATGAATTGGGAGCAAAATGGATTGGAAAGAATAAAGCATCCTCAGTTACATTTGGAAAAGCAGTTAGCAATTTCAGTTATTCCAAGTGACTTCTTCACATGAACTACATATCAGTTTTCTTTGGATAATGCTATAGGATTATAAATCATAAAACATTATAATCTTTGAGGAAATAAAATTGTAGTTGACCCAAAGATGAAAAAGTAAATTTATGTGGGCATATGTGGGTTACAGCTTTTATCAACAATGACTCATGTACATATAATATCATAAAATATATTATCCAAAAAATGCATTATTGGAAATGGAGGTAGGTCAGTCATATAATGACATTTAGGAGTAAGCAAGAGATCAAACACATAAAATCATAAAAAACCTAGAGAAAGGTCTCCAAGATCATGGATAGATCAGCTGGGAGGCTTGTAAGTAGAACTGCACAAGTAAACACATGTATATGATGTTATCTGCCAAGTTGTAGAAACCCTTCAGGGGTTTACTAGAGCCAGCTTGTGCTAGTGAGAAAGTCAGTTGTTAAATTTTCAGTGTGAGTACTTGGAAGCTGGAAAATGCTACAAATCTGAGCTTGATTTGTACCTTGTTGACTGTTGATTTGTTGATTGTCTAGAGTTAAGAAAGTGATGTAAAATACATTAATAATGAAACTTAAATCTAAACGTTGTCATGGATACCATTTTTTTTCAGGGACCTGATTGCTAATTATTTCCTAGCACATTGCTGGAGAAAATGTATACATCAATGAGGGCACTGATCCACTAAAGTATTGAAATAAAAATGCTGTTTAAAACTTCATCGTAAGAACAGAATTAGAAATTTTAACTTCCAAATACAAGACTCAAGAGAAGCTTAAAAAAGTAAACAAGAAATGGAGACCAGAAGGGACTTAATAAGGTTAAGCTGTTTGCATACCTACATGGGAAGATGATACTTGTAATTACGAGGACTTTCTCATTATTAGGCAGACAGTGGACACAGGTGTGAGTTGAATATGATGGAATGATATATAAAAAAATAAAATTAAAGGATGAGAAAGAGGAATGCCCTGGGAGAAAGGGTAAGGGAGAGGTAGAATGCGGTATATTATCTCACACATAAAGGATGCAAGAAAGAGCTTTTACAATGGAGAGGAAGTTGGGAGAGGTGGTGAGAATGCTTCAACCTTACTCTCACTGGAATTGCCTCAAAGAGGGAATAACATACACATTCAGCTGGGTATAAAAATCTATCTTACCCTACAAGAAAGCAGGAGGTGAAGGGTATAAGAGAAGAGAGGATATTCATAGAAGAGGGATGCAGTAGTCAGAGCAAAATACTTTTGATGAGAGACAGGATGAAAAGAGAGAGAGAATAAAATAAAGAGGGGAGAAATAGAATGGAGGGAAAGACATTTTTATATTTTTAAAAAATGGTCAGTTTTCGGATGAAGTAATCAAAAATATCTATAGCTCCTTGAAAAAATGCTCTAAATCACTCTTGATTGGAGAAATGCAAACTAGAACAATTCTGAGGTACTACTTCACACCTGTTAGATTGACTAATAGGACAGGAAAGGAAAATGACAAATTTTGGAAGAAATGTAGGAAAATTGAGAGACCAGTGCATTGTCGGTAGAACTTCAAAGTGATTCAACCTTTATGTAGAGCAATTTGGAACTTTGTTCAAATATTTATAGTGGCTCTTTTCTGGTGGTAAAGAATTGGAAATTGAGAAGATGCCTACCATTTAGGGCATGGCTGAATAATTTGTGGTATATGATTGTGATGGAATATTATTTTGCTATATAATGGCTATTATTTTCTATCATCATCATTATCTATACTTTTATTTTGTGTTATTTATTACATTATCTCATTCTTATTTTATTCAACTTTGAGATAGCAACAATCTTAGGACAAGTTGCTCTCCTATTGTTCTTTCATAGTTAATATTCTATAGACTATTGCAACATGGATAAAGTGAATGCTTTTTGTAGACGAATACATGCGTTAGGAATACGTGCAGGTGAAATAAAAGCATCCCTGGTACCACTCCTGTAGTAGACAGGACAGCAGGGATGAGATATACTTTATCCTGATCCCAAATGATCTTGAATCTCCTCTCTTTCATGATTACTATTAAGATGAGTAAAATAGTAAAAATATGAGCCAGGTATGTAAAGTTTTAAAGTTGTCAAAGTGCTTTCATATGAATGATTTCATTTATTATTAATGCATGTGAGGTAATTATTATATGTAACATATAAATATACATAGCTATCCCATCAACAAGAGAATAAAGTATTCTGTCTCTTAGTGATCTAATATAACTTTATGCAATCAAACAAGGAGAAGATGGATAGGATGTGGACAAATGATATATAGGGTCTGATAGGAAGAAAAGCATTATATAGCATTGAGTAACCTTATGTGAGTCATTTTTTCCCTTTAGGGTATTATTTCCCCTGCCCCAATAAAATGGAATGAAAAATATTAGAGAAGAGGAAGGGGAAATGAAATAAATATTAATATGGCATCTACTATGTGCCAAGCACTGTAGAAAGCACTTAAAACTAGTATCTAATTTTTATCCTCACAACAACCTTGTGTTATCATTGCCTCATTTGAGGAAACTGAGGCAAAGCAAGGTTAAGTGGCTTGATCAGGGTCACACAGCTAATAAGTTTCTGATACCAGATTTGAACACAGATTTTCCTGACTCTACTCCCAGCACTCTGTCAATTTTTAAAAAATATAAATGTCCTTCCTTTTTTCTTTTAAATAATTTTACACAAAAAGTTATTGATGCCTATAGGGCCTCTGATACATTATTGATCCCTGTCCCTTTTCCATTCTCAATGAATTTAGAATAAGATAGACTATTTTAGGAAGCATACCAACTTGTAATTTAGTCATTTTTCAGTTCTGTCCTATTCTTTGTGATTCCCTTTGGGGTTTTCTTGAGAAAGATAATGGACTGGTTTGCCATTTCCTTTTCCAGTTCATTTTACAGATAAGGAAACTGAAGCAAACAGTGTCAAGTGACTCAGCCAAGGTTACACAGCTAGTAAGTGTCTGAGGCCAGATTTGAACTCAGGTCTGCCAGACTTCAGATCCAAAGCTTTATCCACTGAGCCACCTAGATACCCCAGAAGATAACTACAGGACAAGAAATCAAAGGCTTGTAGTTTAAAAGAATTAATAGAAATAGACTTGGAGAAAGAAAATGAAGGGATTTGACCAGTACTTGACCAGCAGTACTGTTAGAGAGCTAGAACTAACCCCCACTCTCTTCTCTCCCCATTGATTGTTTTTTTCACCATACTACACTAAGTGTAAGCATGGCATATTGCATACCAAATTGCATGAAAAAAGGGGGGAAGAAAGGAAGGAAGGAAAGAAGGAGAGAGGGAGGGAGGGAAGGAAGGAAGGAAGGAAACTGAAAAGAGAGGAGAGGAGAGGAAAGGAGAGGAGAGCAGAGGAGAGGAAAGGAGAGGATATCTGAAGTCAGGCAACAATTAAAACTTAGCAACCCTCAGAGCTGAAACTTTTGAAGTAATTTGAGGCTAAAAAACTGAGCTGATGCATTAGTAGCATATTTTTACTTCAGTGGAAAGACCTGCGTTCTAGTTCAGATTTGATACTTACCATTTCTTCTTGGAAAAGTAATTTTAGACCTGTTCCTCAGTTTCCTCATCAGTTAAATGAGAGGGATAGACTAAAAAGATCTTTAAAGTTCTGTCTAGTTCTGATACTCCATGAGTCTACTTCATCAATATGCAATATAAGAGAATTTAAAATCTAGGCAATAGGACAAGATTTTAGTTATTTTTCCTAATACAAATTTAAGTGATGCACCAGAGAGTCGATGTTGTAAGTTCTGCTGCTACCAGTGCTTTAGTCTTTGTGTCTCAGAAGCACTGTGATATGTAGCAGAGTACAGAGAAATGTCTATCCTTTGGGACTGAATTGCTCTATAATTTATTCAAAAAGAGTACATAGTGCATCCCCTGACTGGTATATAGGTTTCTCAAAAAAAAAATTCAGAAAGTGAATATGATAAATGTTACTGCCAACTTCTTTACTGTTTCAGTGACATTGAATTGGAAGAAAAATGAGGTGCAATGGGGGAAAATGTTTAGATTTGGATCCAGCATAGTTGAGTTCAAATCTGTCTCAGCACTGAGCTTCATATGCCTTCCTGGTTCCCAGTTCCTTTATGTGTAAAATGAGAGTGAGTCTCTTCCAGTTCTAAAATCCCATAATCCTTCATATTGGAAGTGAATTGTTCCTAGATTGACAGTTCTTTTACAGTAGGTTTTTTTTCTTGCCTTTTAAATTATTGTTTTTTCATGTTGATTCATTCCTACTAGGTCACATGCTGGGATTT
This sequence comes from Potorous gilbertii, assembly GCA_028658325.1. Classification (NCBI taxonomy): domain Eukaryota; kingdom Metazoa; phylum Chordata; class Mammalia; order Diprotodontia; family Potoroidae; genus Potorous; species Potorous gilbertii. The sequence goes on from CM053770.1 coordinate 562,109,138, forward strand.
ATTGATAAGGAAAGGCGATTTTCTTCTTTTTTGTCTCTAATGCTTTTCCTGATTACATACTAACAGACAGGACTTGGTGGAATGGTTGAATGCTTAGCTTAATATATGACCAAGTCAAAATGAAGAAATAATTTACTATTTCAGCAAATCATCTTTAAAATCCAAAGAAAAACAATCAATACCTTGATTAGGCAGTAATATTGAAGAGAACACTTCCACTATCACTACCTCTTATTCATCTGCCTTTTCTTTTATATAAGGCTAATTCTCATGAAAATAAAGTTAAGACTTAATTTGCAGATCCTTTGCATCTTTCATCAAAAGATGGTCAGGTAGCCTCATCTTCTTTCATCACTGTAAAATAAAACAATTACTGTATTCTCCCCCATAAGGCACTGAGCGAAGGAGTGAAGTACAGTAGCACATTCAGGTTATAGGAGTAGAGAATTTATACCAGGAAGAGAGTTTAGAGTACACAGAGTGCAAACGACTCATTTTATAGACAAAGAAATAAACCTAAAGAGGTTAAGTGGCTTGGTCATTTTGCTAGTTGTGTGACCTTGAGTAAGTCACATAACCCTATGGGCCTCAATTTCTTTATCTGAAAAAATGGCAGGGTCAGATTAGATCCTCTGTGAGGTCTCTTCCAGCTGTAGGTTCATTATTCTCTGCTCCTTGATCACACAGGCAGTAAATGGTAGAATTTAGATTTAAAACCATGGGTTCTATTCCTAAATCCAGTACTCAAAAGTTTAAGCCTCTACACCTTTTTGATCATACATCCCTATCAATAGAAACTTTTGGAACACATACCCCCAAATGTGTAAATTTACTTACTTATTAAAACGATTGCATGAATAGAAAATCATGTCAATGATATACATTATAAACCTTACACAAAACATACATTTTAAAAGGATAAGATTAAGATGAAATAACATTATTACACAAAATACACATTTTAAAAGGATAAGACTAAGATGAAATAATATTGGATTCTAGAGTTAATCGGGAGCCATTGCAATTTAGTGACCGAAGGAATATCATGGCCATATAAGAGCTGTAGGAAAAATCACTTTAATTTCTGTGTGGAAGATTGATTTGAGAGAGAGTGAAGTCTTGAAAAATGGAGGCTGATTGTGAGGCTACTGCAATATTCCAAGTGAGAGTGGATGAGTGTTCCAATAAAGTCAAAAGAAAGAATGAAAACAAGAAGTAAATGTTAAATACCTCGTCAGGAAAACACCTGACCTGGAAAATAGATTGAAGAGAGACAATTTGAGAATCATTTATATGTATGTAGGTATTTCCTGTAGCAGTTATTTTAGTAGAAACTTAAAGGAAGCCAGTGAAGCTAGGAGGTAGAGATGATGAGAGAGAGCGTGGTGGACAGTGAGTGAAGACATATTAAGTTGGGAAATCAGTAGAGAAAATAAGGACAGATGTAAGATTTGGTAAGAAAATCAATATATGGAATGATAGAGACTGAAGAGTTGAAAATGGCATCAAAATTTTGAATCTATATGACTGGAAGGATGATGATAACCCTTGGTGGCAATAGGGAAGTTTGGAACAGATGTGAGTTTCAGGGAAAAGATAACACAATAAAATAGGAGTTCTGTAACAACAAATGCTCATCTTGTGAAACTTACTTGGTCCTACCTAAAATAAAAAGTGGGGAGGCAAGTCTTCCCTCCCCTGAGTAGAGCCATTAGGTGGCACTAAGCACCACTAAGTGAATGGGGTAGAGGGACAATGTGATTATCCTGGAAGGCAGTTGGGATTTTACCAATGACATCTACATTGCTGTTTCTTCAAAATGAAGAGTATTTTTTTTTAATTATACCTCCCTGAAAATAACTTTAACATTATTTTTTAAAAAATCATTAAAGAATAGATGAATGCAACTCAATAAATTGTTGGGGGGTTTTTGAAGGTTAGAAAAGAAAAAAATGAAAAGGAAATTATTCTTTGTCCTGATAAAAAATGAGGTGGATACGACTTGACCATGAATGAGAGCAAGTAGGAGGACCTGATTGATCTGCTGGACCTCAGGTCACTTAGGGTAGGTTGTGTATGTGCTGGCTCAGTGCTTAAAGACTTGATCCTTTGGGATGATAAAACAAACCCTGAGTGGTCCTGTGGCTTCTGTTATGAGAGAAATGAGATGCACAGTGCAAAGGAGAAAAAGTCGTCATGCATTTTTTTATCTTTGCCTAGAATCTATAGCAACTAAGTAGTTCTTTGTTGGACTTTCCAAGAAGGATGGTCCATTCCCATATGGCAGCTTCCAATATATATTTTGCTTAGATGTATTTATTCTGTTTTGTTCTTTTCCCATGCAGAAGTGATAAAACAGTGATCCTGGAAGTTGGATTTTTTTGGGAGTGTCTCATTTCAGAATTTGAAAATTCCTTGCTTTCCCAGTCAGTGATAGCTTCAGTTCCTTCTATTTCTTGGTGAAGTCAGTCACCTGTAGGTAGAGGAGCCTAACTCTTGGCTTGGTTTGCCAGAAGACATTTACTCTGGGGAAGCTCTTCAGAAGGTACAGAGCTGAGAGAAAAATGAAAATTTCATTCAGCAATCTCACAGCATATTTTGTTTTGGATGTTTTAGGTAAAAGCTTCTCAAGAGAGTATCATAATAGGTATAAGTGACAGTGATGTAGTAAATTTTTCACCAATGTTCTAGTGAATTTTTTATACTACTAACATTTCTTTATGAGGAAGAAATAATCATCATCCAATAATAGATCTATAAGGTAAATTAAATGGTTTTTTTACTGGTTTTGGGGAAGACTTTAGATATGAATCAAACCTAAAGGGTTTTTTTGTGTTTTTTTTCTAATTTTTTAATTTTTTTAATTTTTAATTTTTAACACAGTTCATAACACATAGAACAATTCCAGTTTTTGGTGAAGTGATACTTCTTCTAAAGCATTTACAATATAGATCACAAATGAATTTTTTTTTTTAACATTAACCAGCTTAGACACAAATAATATCTATGTATGCAACTTCACTAAGCCCTGGACCTAATTGCCCCAACCCTATTACAAAGAATTAAAGGACTACACCATTATTGTTGTTGGTCTAAAGTCCTAAGCCTAATAGCTTAATTTTAGACTTAACCTCAGATGTTCCCCTACCAACAATCTATAATTTAATAGATCTAGTATTAAGCTTACAAACTTGTTGACTATAGGAAATTGCCACTGAGTAGGGACATTGCAGGGAAACAATATCTCCCCAGCTTCATGTCAATTCCAGGCAGGAGTAGATTGTCAACTTGCATTTAGTCAGGCTTAAAGTCTGCCAGGTGTCAGTGGGGAAAATGAGTCAGGAGAATCTTACCTCAGCCCAGGCTGAACAGCCCCTCTCCCACCCTTCCCATGAGATCACCTTTTGCAGTTCATTCCAGCATCTCACAGGCTTCCTGGCATCATGGATTGGAGGCTCAGACTGCCTTTCTTGCTATCCATACATGGAGTTAGACTCAGATGAACGGTCAGTTAATAGTCCCATAGAATCTTAAAATAGCAAATTTCAATAACAAGGTGTCAGATATGACTGTAATTTCACATTGGCTAAGGAACATCTTTTGAGGCAAGTCTTAAGTAGCTTATATGCCTTTCTATACATATTCTAGTTCCTGATTAAATAACAATCATAAAATCAAATTTACCATTAAAACCTTAACTTTTCCATCAATGCCAAATTTTACCCAAGGTTACGTGCCTCTAGGAAACTTAGACTAAAATTCTTTTCCCCAAACTAAAGATGTTTCTGATTTAGTCTCAGTAACTAATTCAGTCAATTGTTTTAATACCAATTGCTTTTACATCACTTTGTAACGTGTCCAATTTTTCTCCCCATCTCTCCCCTCCCTCCACCCCCTAATACTTTGCATTCTGTTTACCCCTTCCATCAATGTACCCTCCCTTCTATCACACCCTATCCTTCCCTTATCCCCATCTTCTCTCTTTTCTTGTAGGGCAAGATAAATTTCTATACCCCATTACCTGTGGTTTTTATTTCCCAGTTATATGCCATAATAATTCTCAACCTTCGTTTCTAATACTTTTGATTCCAACTTCTCTCCCTCCCTCCCTCCCTACCCATCCCCCCTGAGAAGGCAAGCAATGCAATATGGACTAAATATATGTCGTTTTTGCAAAAGACTTCTATAATAATCATGTTGTGTGATACTAACTATATTACGTTCTATCCTACTCTATCTCTCCTTATTTTTTTATTCCCTCATTTGACCTTGTCCCTTCCCAAAAGAGTTTATTTCTAGTTACTCCCTTCTCCCATTTACCCTCCCTTCTATCATTTCCCTCATCCAACTTGTCACCTCCTCCCCTACTTTCCAGTAGTGTAAGATAGATTTTCATACCAAATTTAGTGAGCATGTTATTCCCTCCTTAAGCCAAATATGGAGAAAGTAGCTTCACTTTTTCCCTCTCCTCTTCTCCCTTTTCTCCTCCATTGAACAAGATTTTTCTTATCTCTTTTATAAGTTATAACCTGCCCCATTCCATTTCTTCCTTTCCCTTTCCAGTATTTTCCTCCCTCACTCCTTAATTTTTATTTTAATTTTTTTTGTGGATATCATCTCTTCTGATTCAACACAATCCATACTCTCTGTCTATAGGTGTGTGTGTGTGTGTGTGTGTGTGTGTGTGTGTGTACAATCCCTCCACTTCTCCAAATACTGAGAAAAGTCTCAGAAGTTACACATATTTTCTTTCCATTTAGGAATATAAACAGTTCAGCTTTAGAATGTCTTTTATGATTTCTCTTTCCTGTTTATTTTTTCATGCTTCTCTTGATTCTTGTGTTTGAAAGTCAAATTTTCTCTTCAATTCTGTTCTTTTTATCATGAATGTTTGAAAGTCCTCTATATTATTGAATGACCATTTATTCCTTTGAAGTATTATACTCAGTTTTGCTGGGTAGGTGATTCCTGGTTTTAATCCCAGTTCCTTTTGCTTCTGGAATATCTTATTCCAAGCCCTTTGATCCGTTAATGTTGAAACTGCCAGATCTTGTGTTATCCTGATTGTATTTTCACAATACTTGAATTGTTTCTTTCTAGCTGCTTGCAGTATTTTCTCCTTGGCCTGGGAACTCTGAAATTTGGCCATAATATTCCTAGAAGTTTCTCTCCTTGGGTCTCTTTCAGGAGATGATTGGTGAATTCTTTCAATATTTATTTTGCCCTCTGATTCTAGAATATCAGGACAATTTTCCTTGATAATTTCATGGAAGATAATGTCTAGGCTCTTTTTTTGATCATGGCTTTCAGGTAGTCTCATAATTTTTAAATTGTCTCTCCTGGATCTATTTTCCAGGTCAGTTGTTTTTCCATTGAGATATTTCACATTATCTTCTATTTTTTCAAACTTTTGTTTTTTTTTTTAACTGCTTGGTTTATCTCATAGTCATTCATTTCCCTGAATTCAATTCTCTCTTTCAAAGAACTATTTTGTTCAGTGAGCTTTTGAACCTTGTCCTCCATTTGGCTAATTCTGCTTTTTAAAACCTCCATCTCCTCATTGACTTTTTTGGACCTTTTTCCAATTGAGTTAGCCTCTTTTTAAAGGTATTATTTTCCTCAACATTTTTTAGGTTCTCCTTTAGCAAGCTGCTAATTCATTTTTCAAGCTCTTCTATTGCCTGATCTACATTTAAGTTCACTTTGGAGGCACTGGAGGCAGGGGCCTGATCCTGTGACAGTGTGCCTTGCTTTTCCTCATCTGAAAGGATGGGAGGAGACACCTGTTCACCAAGAAAGCAACCTTCTATGGTCTTATTTTTTTTTCCATATTTTGGGCATGTTCCCCAGCCAGTTACTTGACTTCTGAATCCTTTGTCAAGAGGATGGTCCTATTGCCCCTCCTCTTCCCAGTATCATGTTCAAGGTTGAGATTTGATTCAGATGCTTGATTCCTTGGACCTTTGGGTGGAGGTGGGGCCATCTCCCAGGGCTGAGGTTTAGATCAGCTGCTCCCTACCTCCAGAGGCTTTAAGTTGAGCTGCCTGGACAATGGACCCAGGTTGCTTTCCAGCCACCATAGCTGCCTGCAGTTTGCTGCTGCTGTTGCTGCCATCACCTGAGGCTATTGCTGGAGGATCTCCATTCCCCATAGCCCAGCTGGGAAAGTCCTCCCACACCGATCTTTGAAGTTTTCTTTGTCACTTGTGGGTTGAGGGAACTGGGACTCACCCTACTGGGAATTCTGCCCCAGAGGTCTGTTCAGGTCCTGTTCCTCCCAGCGCTGCATGGCCAGGGCTGGGCTCCACTCTGCTCAGCGTCATGTGAGATAAATCTTTCCTGCTGGCCTTCCAAGTTACCCTTGGCTGGAAACCTCTTTCGCTCTGTTGTTCTGTGGTTTCTGCTGCTCTAGAATTTGTTGAGAGTCATTTTTTTATAGGTATTTTGTGGTCTGTGAGGGAGGCACTAGATTGTATGTGTCTTTCTACTCCATCATCTTCCAGTCCCAAAGTTTAAAAGTGATTCTTCTCAGGGAGATAGGGTGGGGACATAAATATATATCTACATATCTATATCTATATCTATATATCTATATCTATATCTATATCTATATATATATATATATATATATATATATATATATATATATATATATATATACACGTGGGATCAGAGTTAGGGGTCCCTGAGTTGTTATAATGGCCCTATATATTTTCTCATGTCCCAAACTATTTTTACACCAACCACAGACTCATATTACTAGCCTGGACCAGCAAGCTATTTTTTCTATAAGTCTACTTTCTTCCACCCTCAAAAATACAGATATGGATAGTCTATACTGTAACAGTAAATACCCCAACATACACAGGGGAACTTGCTACCACAGGTTCTTAGATCTATGTTCATAAAAGGAAAGCAAATTTCAGGGGGTTAACAATCACTTTAATCAAGCACAGGTATCAGAGAAAATCAAAATCAAAACTTCAGTGAAATCAAAAATCAACAGACAGTGCTTCCAGACTGCCTGACCACTAACATACATACATCTTATACCTTTACCAGGGAGAGAAACACCAACATCTGAGTTTTCAAAAACCCAAGGTGGGGGCGCTGCTTTAGCTGCTTCCCAGACTCATCTGGCACTCAGACCTTCCTCCAAAAACTAAGCCCCAAAGAAACACCTCACACTCAGAGTATTTATACACTTTTCAAAGCCAGAGCATAATCCTCTAACCCAGTGCCTCAATAGAAAAAATGAAAGGTACTAGGGACCCTCCTATAAAAGAATTCCCTAAAAGCTTCCCACAATGAGCAGGCCCATCAATGGGTGGAAGAGATCCTCCCCAATTACTTTATTCAATCAGAGGCCCTTTCAGTAAAACCAAAATGAAAACAAAAGATCCTAATTGGATTGCCATTACATATGCTCTCTCTTACTCATTGACCTGTGGAACAACAAACTGAGCTGTCAGGTCCCACCCTATTTAGCCACAGTCAGTTATCATCTTCCAGATTCCCAAATAACTGATGTTTCCCCCACACACACCTCCAACATTGCACTGGAATTATTATCTAACCCTACCTCTCATTGCATTCAAAGCTCTTCTTTCATTTCAACTTCAACTTTGTATCTACCTGTCCCAGTCCAAACATTTTCAGTTGCTCAGTGGTATTTGCACTTTCCCCTGACCACCATATTTTGTCCTCCTCTTCCCTTCTCTCCAGTATTCCATACCCTTGCTCATTCCCCTGCTTCAGAAATATCTCCTTTTTCCTAAGCAGACAAACACTGTTGTTTCTCTTACGCAAGGGTCATGCTTTGGTGCCATGTCTTTTGGTGGCCAAAATTATCATAGAGATTGAAATAATTATCATCACACTCTTTTTCAATGTGAAGATATCACTGATTAGCAAGGCACTTGGGAAGGTCTTTTGCTCTGTCCTTGTGGACGTGACAGAGAGGCGGGCTAGATGCTACTATAGTTGTTTGGGCCGGAAACTCATGAAATGGTCAAACCCCCTAGATAATGATTTAGTTATCAAAGTCAAGCTGGAGGAGTTCCTAGGGGTCTGTCTTTGACCTGGGGCTCTTCAGTATGTTTTATCATTGACTCAAATAAAGGCATAACTTGAATATTCATCTCAAATTTTCAGATGATCCAAAGCTAGGAAGGTGAGCTGACATATTGAACCATGATGTCAACTTCCAAAAAGATCTGACTCCCTAAGCAAAATCAGTAAGATGAATGCTGATACAAATGAACTTTACACAAAAAGTATAGTATTACACACAGATTCAAAAACTCAATTGCAAAAATATAAGATGGGAAAATGTAAATAAGAGACAATTCATATGTAAAAGATTTCAGGATTTTAATAGACTGTAAGCAGTGGTAAATTTTTTTTTAATAACTATATCTTTCCATCCAAAGTGGATTTTAAGTTTAATCTGAATTAATAACATTTCCCATTGCTTTCTTAAGTTTAGAAATCAACAAAGTAAAAAGTCAAACTCTGATTTGCTAATTTTCCAATTGTAAATGCTCAAAATGAAAAATTAACTATTGAAACCACAGTTTCAAATTTTGCTTGCCTCATAGGGTTAAGTCAATTATCCCCATCATATTAAAAGCAGATTGATTTTTTTCAGTGATTAACTAGTTAAGGATTAGATTATTCCCAGGTACAATTGGTCATTTGCCTTAAAACCATTATTTTACCTAAGCAAAAGAGGAAAGGATTATCATTCACTAGCATGTATGTGTGTTCATCCTTTGTTGTCAAAGACCATGCCATCAGAGAAATAATGACATGACTTGCACTTGACATTGTTTTGAGAGAAGGAAGGCTGTGCAGGTCACCAGCCTCACTTCTCCTCCAGAGCCATCTGAATCCAGTGACCAGATATTCATCAGGATGACTGGAGATGACCCAGGATGAGACAACTGGGGTTAAATGATTTGCCCAAGGTCACACAGCTAGTGAGTGTCAAGTGTCTGAGGTGTGATTTGAACTCAGGTCCTCCTGACCCCTGAACTGGTGCTCCATCCATTGTACCACCTAGTTGCCCCATTCACTAATAAGTTGCTTTTTGAATGCATGAATGATTGAAAGAAAGAAATAATGAATGAAAAAACAAATGTATAACAATTTGCACCACCTCTGGAAACTGCTTTAGTGACCTAGCAACATAAAATAAAATTGAGGGTCTCTTTTAAGGTGTTTACCACTCCTACCAATTTGCTATCCTCTTGAGCTCCTCTTAGGTTATAGTATGTATGTAGTCCTTTCATGTATGGATTGTCCACATGGCTACTGAGATCCCTTCCAACTCTCAAATTCTTTGAATCTAAGATTGATTGGAGGTCACTAATTCTGACACTCTGCTCAAGGAAACTTATTCCCCTCAACCCTGAAATCCTTTAACCTTGTGTAGAATAAGGGAGAGAGTCCGTCCAAAGGATTAGCTTTTCCGAGACTTTCAGATCACCCCAACTAGCTGTGTGCATTTTAGGGTAGATGTGATTTAAGAACCAATGCAGGTTACTATTGTGTAGTACTGTGACTCTTTCTCCATTTCTTCTCTCTTCCCAATTCCTACCCTACCATCAAAAGGCACTGAGGGACATTGTTACATTACACAAAATAACCTTTTGACAACCATATTGGTGTAAATGTGGAAGTACTTCTTAGTATATTCTCAATCATGCAGTTGTTTTGCTCCTCTGTGTTAATGCTGGCTGTCTAGCATGTTAAAGTATTTGGGGAAAAGAATGGAATCCATTCAGCTCCATTTCTATTATACATGGCAGAACCTTGAGCACAAATATGAGCTTAACCAGTACTCCTTGTTTACCCTATTAATCACTCTCTCCCTTAGGGTATTTTATTTTGCATAAAATGGGGGCCATTCCTGATACAAAGGCATTTTGAAACCAAATGGCACATTTTATCAACCTTGTGTGTGTGTGAATGTGAGTGTGTGTGTGTGTGTGTGTGTGTTTTATTAGAATTCCTGAATAATAAAATGTATAGAACTGGATGTTTCTGATAATCCACAAGTTACAAATATTTCCCATTGAACAGTTCTTTTATACTGATAGTAGACAATGCATTAAATGTTTACTGACAACTATGATAGTGTCCTGCCTTCTCTGTAAACTGCCCAAAAAAACAGTTAGATGGCTTGCATGCAGTCTTCAAGTTATTAGGGGGAAGGGAGGACCAGCAGGCTCTGTAAACCAAAGAGTCAGCTTTATCAAGGGTTGATAATTGAAAACTATTTTTTAAAAAAGTCATACATTTGGGTAACATTGCTTTGTAGGATTTCTAGACCTGATTATTATGGCTGAGAAAATACAAATTGTGAGTATAAGAAAATGGTTTTCACTTTGAATATGAATATGAAAAATTACCTGCCCTTAGTTCCACATATATTTATTACATATCTGACAGGTAAATGCCAAAACTTTAACAATCCCCCCAAAATTTTACAATTCTGTTCTGCCTTGAACAATGCTGTTTATACTATGCAGAAATTGGGCAAAATAAGAACTTTTTCTTGTTCTTGGCCAATCCTACATCATACTTGGCACTTAGACTCTCAAACCTTGTATATAAAATTATTCCCATCCCAACTTGAAAGCTAAATGGCTCAGTGCTGATGGAGCATCATCTCTTCTTACTCATTAAACAGGAAAGGAAATTCATGGAATCAGTAGGAGGCACTGCATAATAATTTACTCCTAGAATGTTTTGTTTGTAATAGTTTCCAGTAGAGATCTATTAAGAGGCCAATTCTAAAAATTTTAGCATGGTATCCATCAAGTACTCTTTAGACTTTACAGAATAAATAGACATGGAAAAGAGATTGTGATTCTGCCTGATTTTTAAAAAATTGAAAAGCTCTCCAGTCTTAGACAAGAGTTATGGCAATTAACAGGATTACTCTAATTCTATTTCCAACTTCTCTTGTCATATACAGGATATTGAGCATATAATATTCAGATATGATTGTTTATAGAAGAATTTAAATTTGTTATTTTGGTAACAAATGATTATTTTATTGTTGATAATAAAACAAAATAGAAAGAATATATTTCATTTCTATAGCAACTTTCCATTAGATGTTTTGAAATCACTTTACCAAGATTAGAGACAGCACCCAGTGTAGGCTTATACAGAGTTGTAATATTGCTTTTATGAGTGAAAATATGAAGGTGTACTTAAGTTACTTCCAATCACAAAGTCAAAAATTGGCAGAGATGGAAATAAAACATCAGTAACCTAAGAACCATCTTTATATGCTGACAACTTGGTTTAGTTCATCCTAAGTAGAAAAACAAGTTTGTAAGGTAAAAAGATCCCTATACTAGGAGACTGAGGAGGTAGCTTGAGTCTTGACCTTAACATTATGTAACACTGGTCACTAACCTGGCATTCATTTCCTTTGACTTTTTTGTTCTTCAGCTGTCTTTAAGGGACAAAACAAACATGTAATAGAAATTCATGTGTATATACATATATATGTGTGTGTGTGTGTGTGTGTATGTACTTAGTATAGTACCTGTCAAGTGGATAAGCACTTAATAAATACTTATTGACCAATTATCCCATTTTCAGATATATAATTTATATACACATGTATTTTATATACATTATACATACACATAGGTATAAAATATATTATAGATACACACATTATGTGTGTATATGTGTATGCATGTGTATACTTCTTGTACTTGTATTTAATGGTTGATATTTATCTCTCAGAGATGGTTTGTGAAAATAACGTACTGTCCATAAAGCGTTATGCATATTTAGCCCAGTTTCCTTACTGAGTAATGCCTAAAATTCCAATTTTACTTAAAGGACTTTTGGAGCAAACTAGGTTAGAGCATCCAGGATTTTGACATGGACTTGACATATGAAGGGGCTTTTTTATAGTTGAATGTATGCTTTGCTTTCTCCTTTTAGCAACCCAATAGGCTGCTGTGGCCTTATGATTCTCCTCTGGCTATGACTCTGAGGGCATGAAGGAGAAGGACACCTTAGGAGAGAACAAAAGAATGGGCAACACAGGGTAGCATAAAATAAAAGAGAGGAGGCAGAGTCCATTCCTAGAACAAATGTCCCCAGGTAATAAATGGTGAATGGGGATGAAGTGCTATAGGAATATCATTCTGAGCCAGATCCTGGTATCACATCTGGTCTAGAAAACAAATCCTTCTTCCCAGGAAAACCTTGTCACCAAAATTTCCCTGCAATGGTAGTTCTCTCATACCCTTTCAGCTGTCTCTGACTCTGTGGCCCTCTGTCTCTGTCTCTCTTTCTCTGTCTCTCTGTCTTTATCTCTCTTTATCTTTCTCTGGATCTCCATCTGCCTCTCTGTGTATCTCTCTTTCTGTGTCTCTATCTCTGCCTGCCTTTGTCTTTGTCTCTCCCTCTCTCTATCTTTGTCTCTGTATCTGTGTCTCTGTCTCAATTTCTCTCTGTCTGTCTCTATCTTTCTGTCTCTATGTGTCTGTCTCTCTGGGTCTATGGAAACACTGTACTCTTCCCAGAGTAGCATATCTCCAAAGAGACTTGAATCCTCAAGTCTCCTCTTTCCTTACTTTGTCCTTTACTCAGAATGTGTGTGTATGCATGCGTGTGTGTGCATGCGTGCATGCATGTATCATTACCTTAGTTAAACAGCTGATGGGGTTAGTTCTAGGACTGTGGTCAGGAAGATTACAAGAGGAAAAAAGATTTCCAAACTAAAAGGATAGGATCAAATTCTTGTGCCAAGTTTTCAGGGATGTTATCATTACCGAAATTTATCAGCTGTGCTAGTTTAACATATAAAGTAAAATCTATCTTGATTAATGTCTGCATTCCTTCCTTGCTGCTGCAGATAGAAGAAATCTAGAGAAAGCTCTACGCCTGTGGACTCATCTCTACCCTGAGTTTTGATAGCAGCATTGAGTGAAAAGTTTGACTTCTTGAGGAGGTAAAAATAAAGAGAAAAGGGAGAGGGTGAAGTGCAGAAAAAATGAAGAAATTATATTGATGATAATGATGATAGATGGATAAATACATACTATTTACATAATGCTTTGTTTTGCAAGGCTCTATTAACTATTATCTCATTTGATCCTTAAAACAATTCTTTTTTAAAATAATATTTATTTTTCCCAATTACATGTCAACATAATTTTTAGCATTCATTTTTAGAAGATTTTGAGTTCCAAATGTTCTTCCCTCCACTCCTAAAATGGTAGAAATCTGATATACCTTATACATGAGCAATCATGTAAAAGAACCAAATTACTGTATTAGTCACGGTTGTGACTAAAATTGACATCAAATTTTATCTGTGCATAGTCTTTTTAGCAGTATTAATAGTGGTACAAATTTCAAGAATTACAAGTATCATCTTCCTATGTAGGGATGTAAACAACTTCATTGAATTCTTTATGTATTCTTTTCCATTTTCAGACTTCTCTTGGGTTTTTATGTTGGAGATCAATATTTTTTTTTTCAATTCTGGTCTTCCCTTTGTGAAAAGTTGAAATCCTTCTATTTCATTGAATGACCATTTTTTCCTCCTTTGAAGTAGTATGCTTAATTTTGCCAGGTAGGTGATTCTTGATTGCAGTTCTAACTCCTTTGACTTCTAGCATATCATGTTCCACAACCCTGATCCTTTAATATTGTAGCTGCCAAATCCTATGTAATCCTGACTATAGTTCCCTGATACTTGAAAGATTTCTTTTTGGCCACTTGCAGTATTTTTCCTTGACCTGATAGTTCTGGTATCTAGCTATAATGTTCTTTGGAATTTCTCTTTTGGGAATCTCTTTCTCGAGGTGATCAGTGAATTCTTCCAATACCTATTTTGCCTTCTGGTTCCAGTGTATCAGGGCAGTTTTCCTTGATAATTTCTTGAAGACATTGCCCAGGTCTTCCTTTTGATTATGGCTTTCAGGTAGTCTGGCATTGTCTCTCCTGGATCTATTTTCTAGGTCAATTGTTTTTCCAATATAGTATTTTACATTTTATTTGTTTGTGTCATTGTTTTAGATCTTTTTGATTTATTCTTAATGTCTCATAGAGTCATTAGCTTCTACTTACCCAATTCTAACTTTTAAGGAGTTGTTTTCCTCGGTTTTTGTACTTCCTTTTCCATTTGGTCAATTGTACTCCTTAGGGAATTGGTTTTTTCAATGGCTGTTTGTATCTCCTTTTCCTTTTGACTAGTTCTGCTTCTTAAGCAGTTGGTTTCTTTATCCAAACTGTTGACTCTTTTTTTCATAATTCTCTTGCATCACTCTCATTTCTTTTCCTCATTTTTCCTTTACCTCCCTTAAATAATATTTAGGCTCCTTTTTGAACTCTTTCATGAATTCTTTCTGAGCTTGAAACCACTTCACACTTTTCTTGGGGATATTACCCATAAGTGTTTTGATATTGTCCTCATCCAAGTTTGTGTCTTGGTCTTCCCTGTCACCACAATAACCTTCTATGGTCAGATTATTTTTTGTTGCTTTATGCTCATATTTATTTTGGACTTTTTCCTTTCTTTTACATTTGAGCTCTGCTTCCAGGGTGGAAGGGACGCTATCTCAGGCTTCTTGTGCTGGGACTACAGGCCCTGGCTCTTTACCTGGTGCTGTGCTGATGTTGCCCTGAGACCCATGAGAGACTCTTGTGCCTGGTTCTAGGCTGAGGGAATGGAGGGTGGCTGGTACTGTTGGAGGCTATAGGGTTCTGAAAGCTTCCCTGGTTCTGAGCTATGGTGCTGGTAAGTGCTGGTATCTAGTGTGAGCTGAGGCCAGTGTGGTGTTTCTGCATTTTCCCAGGGTTTACACTGAAGTACATGACTGTCTAGACACTGAAGATTACCTGTTTGCCCACAGCTATGCTGAAGCATGTGGCATTTCTCAGAGATGGAGCCTGCCCATTTCCTGTCTATGCTGAAACACATGGAGCTCCACCACACTAGAGCTCAGGATCTCCCACTGGTTTGCTGTGTGGGGCTTACTAATGGCTTGTCCTAGACTATATTCTATTTTTACCAAAGTGAGACAGACCTTTCTTGCCAATTTTCCAAGTTTCTTGGGCTAAAAGATTGTTTTACCCTCTCTTTTGCTGGTTATGCTATTCCAGGATTTATTTGGGGCACTATTTTATAGTTTTTTGGAGGTGAACATAGGAGAATTAGAATGATTTACTGCTTACTCC
This sequence comes from Potorous gilbertii, assembly GCA_028658325.1. Classification (NCBI taxonomy): domain Eukaryota; kingdom Metazoa; phylum Chordata; class Mammalia; order Diprotodontia; family Potoroidae; genus Potorous; species Potorous gilbertii. The sequence continues at coordinate 562,124,363 of CM053770.1, forward strand.
ACCATCTTAGCTTCCAAAAGTCCCTCGAAACAATTCTGTAAGTGCTATAATTACCCCCACTTCAGAGATGAGGGAACTGAGGCTTAGAAAGGTTATTTCTTTTTTCAGGGTCTTGTGCCTAATAATCAGCTAATAAGCATGTAAAGTAGGATTTGTATTTGTATTCAGATCTTTCTGTTTCCAAATCCAGCACTCTATGTACTGTGCCACCAAAATGTTAATATCATATGCAAATACCCAAGAAAATTTATATCAAGATATACATCTTTACATGATGCTTTATGAGTATTACTTCATGAAAAAGTCTATATAAAAGACTTTACGGGATAGAGGGTGAATTCATGCAAATCTATCACTTCTACTAGAAAACCACTGCAAAATCTGTGCAATGCTGATATCAGGTCATCTCAGAGAACAAATGGCAACCTGCTGAAATAAAACGTTCGTTGTTTTCCTTCCAAGTGTGGTGGGAAAAAAATGGAATTAAGCAAAATAGATATGTGTGTGTTTCGTAGAACTTTTTAGGACACATAAAAAATTGAATGTGTTTGATATCCAGGGAGACAAAGATTTGTGACTAGTTGGAGAACTGGAGAGTTTGAAGGGGAAATATGGATTGAACTTAATACAATGTTCTTCAGTCTGACTTTGTATCTGGAATTAGGATGCCAAGATTTTGAAAGAGAACTTAGCATTTTCTTTGTCACAGATTGCGGGGCTGATGATGAGAAAAGAAAAAAAAGAGAGAGAAGAGCAAGTACATATGGAGAAGTGTATCTTTTGCTTCTGAGGTCTCTCCAGCCTTGGAGAGTGAGTGCATCAGTCAAATCATGGACGCTAGAAGGCAACAGTTAAGGAGTCCAATACTGATACTTTGATTGACTATCCATTTAACATTGTTCGCCATTGTAACTTAAAGAACAAGCAGAAAACAGAATATAGAAGATAGCCACAATTGTATGATGCTGGAAACAGCAATATAGTAGAGGCAAACTCGAGGGCATCTAGGACTGTGCATCCAAGGTTACATAGAGATCAATCAACAAATACTTACTGAAAAGTTGTTATGTGAAAAGTCTTAGGTCAGAAGCTATGGAGATTGAAGGAAGCATAAGACAAGCTTTCCACCCATATGAAAGAGTCAGGGGTTCAATATACAATCATAAGGTTAGATAACAATACAAGTCAATAAATGATGTGCAAAGTAAGTAGGTCAGATTTTAAGCACTATGCAACTGACAAGAGGAACTGTGGGCTGTCTTTGTAGGATCACAGGATTTAAACCTGGATCAGACTTTAAAGATCATCTAGTCTTACCCTTCCTTTTTACCAAGAAGAAAACTGAGGCTCATAGAGGTTGATCTACTTGTTCAACATGAAACATTTAATAAGTGACAGTATCAGCCTTTGAAAGCATCTTCTGATTAAAAAAATCAACCACATGAACATGGAAATATATGCCATGAAGAAAGTAAGACTTGAACTGAGTCCTAAAGAAAGGTTCACACAGACAAAAGCGAGGGGGTAAAAGTCATTTTGAATAGAGAGAAAAACCAACAATAGTAGCAAAGTTCATAGACTATTTAGGAGAAAGTTAATAGTTTATCATGATCTGTATGGAGGGCTCCTGTTAGAGCTATGGTTCAAAAATGAACTGGAGTTAAATTTCGGATAGACCAAGATGTCAGGCTGATTAATTTAGATACCAAACTACAGACAGTGAAGAGACATTCAAAGTGTTCTATAGGGAATGACACAATGTAAGTGGTACGTTAGCAAGAGTGATTCACATTGGACAGAATGTTCTCAAGAAGGAAAACACTAGAGGAAGAGAGGGGTCAAGGCTCTCACAGCCATACTCATGTGAGTTGATGAGGATGGTGGCATCAGGAATGAGGAAAATATAACATGACCAGTTGGATCAGAATAAGAAGAAGAGAAAGATAAATATTTTGAGATTTTGAGCCCTGGTAACTTGGAAAATACCAAGAGCCCACCTTTGAGACCAAATAGCCACAATATTGTTTAATAGCAATGGTGACCACTCTTTGAAATCTAAATATTGGTCCCATATCTTTGAGGAACTCAGAATCTTTGCCACTACATGCTCTTTAATCCTCCCAGTCACCCCTGTAAAGCAATAGAAGGGAAAAGTGTAGCCCAGATCTTGCATTTCTAAAATCTTTGACTCCATCGCAGTCCCTGCTAGCAGCTTCTCTTGGTGCAGAAGCTAATGAATGCATCAGAATGATGCCCAGTCCAATTGTTCCTCCCTCCTCCTGTGATGACCTCCATAATGAAGTACTGGTGTCTTCTACAAACTAGCTCCCCCCTGCAGAGACAACAGCTGGTCCTGCTGTTCTTCACAGCAGTAGTGACCCAAAGCTTACTCCTGATGGAGAAGAAGACCTGCTTGGAATCACAAGCAAAGTTGTACTATTACTCATAGTATGACTTCACTGTTGCTGTCTATCCAAAGGCCATGCAGGGAATATGAGGGATGAGAGAAGACCATGTCCTTGGGTCCATGGAGATTTCATACTCAAATCTTTGACTCTTAAGAAATATCTGGTGTCTACAGTCACCTAAACATTACTAATGCTTAATTAAAGCAAACAAATGCAAATGTTGTAATTAAGCAAGCAGTTGAACAGTCGTGATGTCATCTCCACTGAGCATTCGCTGTATTTACTGTAAAGTTCTTTAGTAGCACTTGGACATTAGTTAGCAAGCTGGCTAATTTTATACAAGGAGACAGATAAGGACCTGGTTTATTTGGTGGTAGAGAAAACAATGACGTTGACTTGCCCTCAGTAGCTCTAAAGTTGATTTGGGCATACTTTCTAATGAATACATTTCTTGTCCTCTGAGTGAATAAATAAGTAATAGCATATCTCCTTGGGCAGATGGAGAAACTGAGTGGTTAAAAAATTTACTGACTCAAGGTTATTGCTGTATCCAAAACTAGAAACAGGTTCAAGACTTAAGCTTCTCTGGATCTTAAAGCCAGTATCTCTGACTTCAATCTCATTTTATAAGCTGTATAAATCTATTATTTATGTAACTTTTTAAGGTGGTGCAGTGGATAGAGCGCTGGGCCTAGAGTCAGGAAGAGTATTCTTCCTGAATTCAAATCTGGCCTCAGATACTTATTAGCTGTGTGATCCTGGGTAAATGACTTAACCCTGTTTGCTTCAGTTCCCCAAACGAAAAAGGAGCTGGAGAAGAAAATGGCAAAACACTTCAGTATCTTTGCCAAGAAAACCCTAAACGGGATGATGACAAATCAGACGACTGAAAAATGACTCACTAATAATAAAAAAAAAAACGCTTTGTGAAACACTTTACACATGGCATCTCATTTGGTCTTTACAACCATCCTGGGAGGTAGGTGCTTTTATTATCTACATTTTACATGTGAGTAGACTATAGTAAAAGAGACAGCTAGATGGCTCAGTGAACAGTGCACCGGTCCTGGAGTCAAGAATACCTGCATTCGAATACAGCCTCAGACACTTACTAACTGTGTGACACTGGACATGTCAATTGAACCTCTATTTGCCTTAAGTCATTGGAGAAGGAAATGGCAACCTACTTTATTATCTTTAACAAGAAAATCCCATTGGAGAGTATGGTCCTCAAGGTCACAACTGAACAAAAATTAAAGCAAACAGAGATTAAGTGACTTGCCCAAGGTCTTACAATTATTAATTATCTGAGGCTAGTTTTAAACTTAGATATTCCTTTCTCTAGGTCCAGTGCTCTAACCACTGCACCTCCTAGCCACTTCAACTATGTCAAGCCAGTTAGGGCTCTTCTCCAGGGTTCTAGTACTGCCATCCTGTGGTACACTACCTTTCCCCCATCCATGGTGACCACACCCCAGGGTAAGTTTCTCCCCATTTGGCTACAGGTTCAGCAGCTGCCCATCAGCCAGTTACTATATAGTATAAAGTTTCAGAATAAATTATAAGGCAATTCTCTCAAACACAAGAACTTCCTTTATAATAAATTAATATAGTGACCTCATTGTGTGATATATTTCTAACTTCCATTGAACAAAATTTTCCTCCCCAGTAATAACCACTCCTTCTATGGCAGGAGTTATTGAATCTGTCTTGCTGTCCTGCTTCCCTTTACTATAAGTCCAAAAATTTTTCCATAAAAGTTTATTGACTTGAATGATTTACTCCTGCAAGTAAAAGCTTTAAACTAAATGCAGAATATGGCAGGGGACTTATATTTCTTCCTACTGTTTTAATTTTGCTTCTGTATTCATGGTGTCTAGCACAGTACCATACTAGATACTTAATAAATGTTGGTTGAATTAGATTGGCTTAGATTTTATGTGACCTGGGTACAATGCATCTAATTTCCTGAGATCAATTTTTGTCCTGAATTCTCAAGTACTTTAGCTGTGGAAGTGATTAAGCTGCCTTGGTTGCTCCTGTTCTCATGCCTCTAGTTACAGGTTAAACTGATACGTGAGATAGTGAGGAGTTGGTGTTCATTGGCTCCAGAAAGGGAGTATTTATCTTGCAGTGGTCTTGGCCTTCATTTATTCAAGAATTTCCTAGGTCCCTAATAGAATCATCTGCTCAAAACATTCTTATTCAGCCTTCTCTGGCAATGTTGCAAGTATGGTCTATGGGTCTTATGAGAACAGGTAGCTAACAAGGTGATATAGCTTCACTACCTTGTTGTGAAGATACAATGAGATAATATTTATGAAGGCTTTGCAAACCTTAAAATGCTAAATAAATACTAACTAGTCACAGCTTTGTAAGTAATTGTTGTGCATAAAATTCTAGGCTAAGCATATTGAAAGATGAGAAATGAAACAATCCTTTTCCCTAAGATCTTTACATTATAATGGAGGGGGTGAGAAGTATACATATAACATTACAAAGAAAATTCTCTCCCCCAAATGGTTTTGTTGAATGATTCAGCATGAGGAATGGATATGGTTTTGTCAGTGGAAATAGAATTAAAGAAGATCCATTGCTATTTACTTTGCCACGATCTACTAAGGGCTTTAGAACCTTTCCAAATGACTCAGTGAAATTCTCCTATGTACTGCCTCTCCTTTTAGGACATGAGCTTCTTGAGAGCAGGGACTGTCTTAATTGTCTGAGTCTCCGGAGCTTAGAACAGGGCTCTGCAAATAGTAAGTGCCTAATTTGTGCTTTTATATACATTCAGATGTTTAAGATATAGAGTATTATGTGATTGGAGCAAGGGAGAGATTTAGACAAAGTGCTTTATGGAAATTTAAAGGAAAATAGTAAACTGTGCCTGGCACATAGTACATTCCTAAGAGATGTTGATTGATTGATTGGATTTGAACAGATCCTAGAGATCATCTAACCCAACCCTCTTATTTTTCATTCAAGGAGACTGAGACCCCAAAGGATGAATTTACTTGCCCACATACCTAATTAGTGAGAAAGTGAGTAATGGAAACCAAGTTCAAAGCTGCCTCTTGGAAGCTAATGTCTTGCTGCTTTTTGCATCTTAGAAGGCCTTCCTTTTATTTGGTTTTTGGTGAGGCTTTGAAATGATTTGTGTATGTGTATGCTAAAGAAATCCCATTTTATTTCAGTAGAGTAACAGCACATTTTTGTTTACTGATATCACCATTTTTAGTGATAGCGACATAAGAAAAATATCCTCCCACATCTAGGACCTGTGTACATTAAAAGGTGATAACAGCACTACTTTCATTCACATCTTGTTCTGTGAGAAAGGAGCTGAATAAAGTTCTAATGGGGAATGGGGGTAGAGAAACAGAGACAGAGGCAGAAAGATACAGAAATGGAGACAGAAACAAAGTGAGATGGAGATAGATGCAGAGAGGGAGAAATAGGCAGAGTCAGAGAGAGAGAAACAAAGAGAGATGGAGACAGACAAACAGAGTGACAGAGATGGAGAGAGACACAGAGAGAAGAGAGAGGGACAGAGAGAAGGGAGACAGAGAGGAAATTTTCATGAAACCATAACTATCCCTGTGTGGTGGGAAACATTCTTCCATGTTTGTCTTCATGGAATTAGTAGTTTGTGCATTTTATCTGGTTCTCAGTCTTTTAGCATTTGAAATGCTGGCTAGAACTCTCCTTTTATTTTGTAAGTGAATTTTTTTTTTTGAATTAAAAAGTTTGACTTCTTTCTTCTCCTTCATTTACTACACTAGAAATGAATGTAAACACAGCTGTTCCTGGCACATATTGAAAGGTTCTTGAGACTAGAATGTTTTACAATCTTTCTCTTCATTTTTCCCCATATTATAGCCAGTTATAAAGACCATCAAAGCCAACATTCTGATTTATCTTGCTCATTGAATATCTTGTTGCCAATTCTTGGACCTGTACTGAGGCAAAATTATTTAGTTCATTTTTTTTCTACAGAGAAGGTCTGCTCAAAGCATTGCAAAAGTGCCTTGCGGAGAATAAATCCATAAAGGCAGGGAAATTGCAACCTGGATACAAAGACTGAGAGAGAAGATCTTTCAGATCTCAAATTGCTTTTTTCCAGTTTTCTGATAACTCTGGTAAAGACAGTCTTTTTCTCCAATTGTTTTCATTATTTGACCACTCAGTCCATGTTCACTCAAAATTCCCTCACATCTGGATAGATTAGGAGAACACAGCAGGAATGTATTACTACTCCCCAAATTCCTATCATGTCTACATATAGCAATAGGAGAACAATGAAATATTAATAACTGGAATATCTGGTGGAAAGAAATATTTGTCCTCTAAGGTCACAAAGTTCTCACTATTTTTCTCTTTTTTATAAGCTCTGTAGATATTTAGTCCAGAAAATCCTCAGAAACTGGAGCACATACTTTTGAAAGCTTAACACAACTTAAATACTGAAGAAAATAAAATTTCAAGGGTTATCTGGTCTACTCAGTTGAATTAGTTGGATTTTTCATTGTTGGCTTAACAAGCTTTAGTTGATACTAGAGGCAATGTAGATCAGGTTTGACTTTGCATTATGAATGTGATCCTTTTCAGAGAGGGCAATGCTAAGAATGGCATCTGCTTAGAAAAGAATATTATAGCATTCAATAAAGGGGGCATTAAGCAACAAAATCAGATATTCATCATATACTGACCTCTTGAGTATGAAGGTCTGTGCAACATATCCTAGGTAATTTCTTAACTGATCTGTAGAGTCCAGAGCCAGTCATGAGACATTAGCCCATATATGGCATCAATTGCTCTGAGGAATATTACATTCTACTCAAGGGGCCCTGTACAGTGACTTTCATTTCCTATCACCAACATTTTTTTTTTTGTGGCCACTATGTGTAAGATGCTGAACCAGGCACTAGAAATAGAAGGTAAAGTTACTGAGTTTTTAGAAATTAAAAACAAATAACAATTCATATTTATATAAGCTATTAAGGTTTACCTAGCTCTTTCCTTACAATAGCCCTATGGAGGAGGGAGGGCGGTTGAGTATTATCCCCATATACAGACAAAGAAACTGAGACTCTGAGAATTTAAGTCATTTGCCCATGATTACACAGCTAGTAAAGGCATGCGTTGGGATTCCAGCCTAGGTCTCCCAGCTCTAAGTCACACTCTCAACATTACTTCTCAACTACATGGAAGAGATAAATTTAAGTAGTAGGACAACCTATCTGACTGGACAGCTATGTGAAGTAGAAAGCACCCTGACACATCCGGGATGGCCTGTTGGCACAGGTTCCTAGGTCTGCTTTTCTAAAAGCAAAGCAACTTTTGAGGGGATCAATCTTCTTCAATTGCATATACCAACAGAGAAAATACAAATAGTGAAATAAAGACCAACAGACAGGGCTTCTAACTGTTTGACTATATGCAATACATACATCACAGATCAACAGATAGATTCAACTGTTGGACCATTACACACATACATAGCTACCAGATAGAAAAGCATCAACATCCTACCTGTTACCCAGAGTCTCATCTGGCACACTACCTTCTTCCAAAGAGTAAGCTCCCAAAGCAAAATCTCACCTCAGAATGAATATACACTTTTCAGAGCTGGAGGGCATCACAACTTCATTAACATCATTGCCTCATTAACAATTAACAAAAGGTGTGCCCCTTCCTATAAAACAAGTCTTCCCCCAAATCAAGTTTCTCTTATGGGCTCTACCTGAGTTCTATTAATGAGAGGAGAAAATCTTTCATTAACATTACACTATGTGGTGTAGTGGATAAATGCTGGACCTGGAGTCAGGAAGACCCGAGTTCAAATATAACCTCAGACACTTACTAGCTGTGTGACCTTAGACAAGTCACTTAGCCCTGTTTGTCTCAGTTTCCTCATCTGGAAAATGAGCTGCAGAAGGACCTGGCAAACTACTCCAGGACCTTTGCCAACAAAATTTCAAATAGGGTCATGAAGAGTCCAATACAGCTACAAAATGACTGAACAACAACAAGCCATATCTTTATATAGCTTTCTGAACCTGTCAGACATGGGAGGAATGCTATAACAGTATAATAGTCATGTTATATTCTAGTAGAGGGGTAAGGAACCTGTGACCTTGAGTTCACATGTAGCTTTCTAGGTACTTGAGGGCAGCCTTTTGACTGAGCCTAAATTTTACAGAACAAACTCTTTTATTAAGAGGATAGGTTTTGTAAAGTTTGAATTCAAAGGGTTGAACTTGAGAACCCAGAGGTCACATGTAACCTTGAGGCCACAGCTTCCTCCATCCCCACCCCTGTGACCTAGTGTGTAATATGTCGGAAATAAGATATGTAGTTGTTCAGTCATTTTAGTCATGAACAACTCTTCATGGTCCCATTTGGGGTTTTCTTCACAAGGATACTGCAGTGGTTTTCCATTTCATTCTCCAGTTCATTTTATAGATAAGGAAACTGAAGCAAAATAGGGTTAAGTGACTTGCCCAGGGTCATGCAACTAGTAAGCATCTGAGGCCAGATTTGAACTTGGGTCTTCCTGACCCCAGACCTGGCATTCCATCCACTGTAAGCTTTTATCTACTCTCAGTGGGTGATAATTGTAACATTGCTCTAATAATTCCGATATAAATATGGCTGGTTCTTCCTCTCCCATATCTGGTTGGGATATATTTAAATTCAATTCATAGCTAGCAGAATTAAGTTCTAATCCTACAACTTAACTTAGAACTGTTAGAAACCATCAATCTGTTGCCCCTTCCAGGCTTATTCTACATAAAGTTTTCTGGAAAGTTTGTCTCCCCTCCACTCACAGCAGGCCCTGTTGCCAGAGCCCCCTTGGGCTAGAATAAGAAACCAAAACTTAGTAAATTCTTGCTTATATTGTTTTCCTATGCCATTTCCTTTTGATACCTTTCATAGAGTTTTTCATTTATTTGGACTTAAATAGCAAAATGATAAGTTTTCTGTTCTTTGTTGATCATTTCCTCTACTTTTTATCTCCCCATTTTTCTTCACCTTCCAAAGCAACGTAGTCATTTCTTAATTATTTAGAAGCTGATCATCTAGGGTAGAGATAATCTATCTGTCAAGCTTTCTCTTTCTTCTGTATACCTGTGAGTTACCTCCCTGTTTCTTAGAAATAATCAGAGAGTGGATGAGACAAGATATGAAATGGTCCATTTTGTTGCTCATCAGCATTTCTCCTAAGAAATTGGCTCATAGAAGTTGAAACTTACAAGCAAAGTTTGGAGATTAGGTAACTTTCAAAAATCCATGGTCTCCTTGTGACCCTAGGATAAAGGATCATCAAAAGTTGACTGGAGCTGGTTCCTCTCTTATAATTTTTACCTATTGTTTTCCCATAACATCTATCCATTTTATTTGTGTGAGACTTCCGTTGGAATTTGATTCATGAGTCGACTGTGATCATTGTTGTTGAAGAAGAATGCTTTGGTTTTGCTGGTACTATGCAGTGGATAGGGAACGGGCAGGCTATGAGGTTGTGTTGTTAAGTTGGGGGAGAACTAATTCAGATCTGTTGGGAGAGGAAACACCTTTGCCTTTTGGTTTTGGAAGTCTACTAGTGATTGATACCTCCTTTAAAGCCCTCCTCTGGTGTTTTAACATGGCATAAAAAGTGTGTGTGTGTGTGTGTGTGTGTGTGTGTGTGTGTGTGTATGTGTGTGTGTGTGTGTGTGTGTGTGTATATGTGTCTGTGTATACTCTTATAGGTCCTACTGAGCTAAAAAGGTTTCAAGTACTGGCCCAGTAATGAGCTTTATTCCAAGGATGATTCTTCATCATCATAGCACATTTATACAGCACTTAAAGTTTTGCAAAGAATATTATTTTATTACCTCATTTCATATATTACCTCAATAATATATCACCTCATTTGACCCTCACAGTCATTTTATGAGGTAGATGCTATCATTGTCCCCATTTTCCAGATGAGGAAACTGAGGCAGATAGAGATTATATCACTTGCCCAGTGTTACATGCCCCCAAATACTTAACTTTCTTTGAATAGTGTATCTAAAACTTGATACATGTATGTGTATTATATATGTATTTATGTATGCATGCATGCATGTATGTGTATAAACACATATATATGTGTTTAACTATGTATGGATACAATACATATATACATACATGCAAGTATATACATACATTTATACATATAAATATATACTTTGATGAATATGTTCCTTTAAAATTACCTTACTTGTCTTAGTGTCCACGCTAGTCTAGGGTTTATGCCAGCTTCTAAGCTAGAGATTAGTTTCATATCATTGTTATTCCAGACTGTTTCCCCTCATCTCCTGGTAATTGTTTTTTTAAATCTCCCCCAAACCATTTCCCCCACACACCTTTATCTTGTCAAAGGAACAATAGCAAGGGAAAATAAAAGGCACTTTTTCTTCTAGAGTTTACTGCTCCTAGCTGTCTTCCATCCTTCCTTTAACGTGGCAAAAAGGGGAAAGATGGACAGAGCCAAGATGGCAGAGTGAGAGCAACTACTCACCTAAGCTCTTAGACAAACTCCTTCAGATACCTCTAAAAAGAGAAACTGACCAAATTTTGGAGGTGCAGAATTCAATAGGAGACAGACTGTGGCAGATTCAAAGCCCAGGGCAGACTGGAAGGTCCACGGAAAGGATCTGTTCCACGGGGATGAGCCCACAGCACACAGCAGAGCACATTCAGCACAGTGGAGTGGGAGGGCCCTGGGAAACCAGAGACAGCAGCAGGCAGAACCAGCGAACCCCCAGCCCAGAGTGAGAGAGCAGCCAAGCCAAGCAAGTGACAGCCTCAGAGTACCAGATATCAGCGTAGCAGCTCCTGAGACGTTCAGCCCAAGGATTAAATATCTGTAAATCACCTACTTGAACTTCCAGAAGCCAGGATGGCAGAGTGATCAGTAAATACTCTCTCCTCCCCACCTGATGACCTTGAAAGAACTATAAAATATTTCTCCAGAAAAATCCTGGATCAGCGGAAACATCAGAAGGGGCAAATAATCTCATAACACCTGAGGCTAGGAAAATAGCTAAGGGGGATTCCTCCCACTGTGGCAGAGACAAACCAGAAGGAAAGGGGCAAAAGGGTGGAGGAAACTCACACTAGGATTCAGGCAAGCCTCAGGACCAGGAGAGGAGCCCCAGGAGGGTTGGAAACTTCCACTAGGATCTAGGTGTGCCTCAGCACTCCAGGGGAAATGGGAAGACAATAGGACAGCTGTGATCACAATCCCCTGAGCTTGCCTTTGCTTCAGTTCAGTTGAGGTGATCTCCCTTGATCAGACCACCTCTCCCCCATGCTTAACAAGCTAACCTCAGGACTGATCCGGAAAACATAAAACAAAAACCAGCTCTTAGCTTTTTCACACAAGTCAGCTCAAGACCAAGTTCTGCAGTTTCTAATTGAAAGAACCAGAAACCACAACACACAATTAGCATCATGAACAAGAAAAAGCAAAAGAAGGGCAAAAAAAACCCATAGAATCTTTCTATGGGGACAAGGACCAAAACACAAATACCAAAGAGGTCAGTAGTGAGACTCTACTTCCATCTGAAAATTCAGAAGGGACTATGAACTGCTTGCACATACAAATAGCTCTCCTGGAACAGCTGAAGAAGGAAATAGAAGAAAAACTGGCCAACGATTTTAAAAGTATAAAAAAAGAATTCACTGATGAGAACATCTCTTTGAAAAGGAAAATTGAATGGAAAAGGAAGTACAAAAATTAACTGGAAAAAGTAACTCCTTAAAAAGAACAATTGGACAGATGGAAAAGGGCGTGCAAAAGTTAACTGAAGAAAAACATTTGATTAAGATTAGAATTGGGCAAATAGAAACTAATGACTCTCTGACACAGCAAGAATCAGTCAAACAAAATCTAAAGAATAAAAAGATAGAAGAAAATGTAAAATACCTAATTGGAAAAACAACTGACTTGGAGAATACATCCAAGAGAGAAAATTTAAGAATTACTGGCCTGCCAAAAAGTCATGATGAAAAAAATAGTCTGGAAAACATCTTCCACGAAATCATCAAGGAAAACTTCCCAGAAGTGCTAGATCCAGAGGACAAAATAGTCATCGAAAGAATCCACTGTTCACCTCCCAAAAGGAATCCCAAACTCAAAATTCCAAGCAATATTGTTGCCAAATTCCAGAACTATCAAGTGAAGGAAAAAATACTACAGGCAGCCAGAAAGAAACCATTCAAATATTGAGTTGCTACAGTCAGGATCACACAGGATTTTGCAGCTTCTACATTAAAAGACAGAAGGAATTGGAATCCAATATTCTATAAGGCAAAGGAGTTGGGACTACAACCAAGGATCAATTACCCAGCAAAGCTCAACATAACATTTCGGGCAAGGAGATGCTAATTCAGCAAAGTAAGGGATTTCCAGACCTTCCTGACAAAAAGGTCAAAATTTAATAGAAAATTTGATCTTCAAATGCAGGTCTCAAGAGTTGGAACACTAATGAGCTGTGAGCTCATCCAATCATTCTAGAGAACGGTTTGGAACTATGCCCAAAGGGCTACAAAAATGTGCATACCCTTTGACCTAGCAACGTTGCATCTAGGACTATCCCCAAGAGATCATAAAAATGAGAAAGGGTCCCACATGTACAAAAATATTTATAGCAGCACTCTTTGTAGTTGCCAAAAACTGGAAATCAAGGGGATACCCATCAATTGGGGAATGGTTGAATAAATTATGATATATGAATGTAATGGAGTCCTATTGGGCCATAAGAAATGATGAACAAGAAGACTTCAGAGAGGCCTGGAAGGACTTATATATGATCTGATGCTGAGCAAAGGAGCAGAACCAGGAGAACTTTGTCCACAGCAATGACTACAATGTGTGAGAGTTTTTTCTGGTAGACTTGGAACTTTGTAACAACTCAAGAACTTAAAAAAAAATTCTCAATGGTCTTTTAAGGCACTTCCACACTTAGAGAAAGAACTATGAAATTCGTTCACAGACTGTAGCAGATCATATGTGTGTGTATGTGTGTGTGTCTTATGTTTTGATTTGATATATGATTTCTTCCATTCATTTTAGTTCATCTACACAGCATGACTATAGTGAAAATGTATTCAATAGGAAAGCATATGTAGATCCTATATAGAATTGTATGCCATCTTGGGGAAGGAAAGGAGTGATGGGGGGTAGGTAGTGGGGGGAAAAGAAATCTAAGTTTTGTGGTAGTGATTGTAGAACATTAAAAATATTTTATAAAGATAGAATGTTAAAATTGTTTTAACATGTAATTGGAAAAAATAAAATGTTTAAAGTTCAAAAAAAAAGTGGGGGGAAGAGATCCTTATTTCATTTCTCTACGTTAAGAATAAGGTTACACTTATTTTTCAAAATCAGAAGGTCATTTTTCCACTTTATACTTAAAGAATCATGCAGTATCCCACACTTCTACTTCAAATGTCTGCCCTTCACCAACCTATTCTCCATTCATCTTTCAAATCTGACCATGTCACTCCCCTGCTCAATAAACATCAATGACTCCCTGTTACCCCTAGGGTCATATATAAGTTAATTTGACAGGTCTTTAAATGACTCTACAACCTGGCCTCAATTTACCTTTCTAATCTTATACATTATTCCTCTAAGCACATACTACAGTTCTGCTAAATTCACCTTCTTGCTTTCCTCACACATAATGTTGCACCTCTTTTCTCCATGTCTTTGCAGAGGCTGTGTCTCTGATCCCCAATGCCTACAATGCTCTCTCTTCTCACCTCAGACTCTTAGAATAATTAGGTTGCTGCTTTTTTTCAAAGCTCAGCTCAAATACCAATTTACATATGAAATCTTTTCTGGTCCTCCATGCCTCACTTCCCAGGCTCTAGCATCTCTTCCCCAAAACTACCCTTTATTTGTTTTCTATATATTTTAAAATTACTTATTTACATACATACACATGTGTGTGTGTGTGTGTGTGTGTGTGTGTGTGTGTGTGTGTGTGTGTGGTGGGGGGATTCTCTTCTGATGGAATATAAGCTCCTTAAGGAAAGGAACTGTCTCATGCTTGCTTTTTTTTTAACTTTTAGTGACTCAGTATCTAGTACATGGGAGGTAGTTCACAGATTTTTGTTGACTGGTTGATTGACAGAATTCTTTGACAATTCATCTCTTAATGAACTCCTTCTTTGCCTTGCCTAATGGAAGTCTGAGAGAACAGTTACAAGAACTACAAGGGGTAAGTATTTTCTTAAAGTACAGCAGGAATGGGGTACAGATGATTCGGAAGGCTCCATCAAAGCCCCTGAACATGATGGTATCTTTGTTGATTGAACAGCAATGGTAGGGATATAAGCAAGCAGATGCATGGAGGAGCCTTGCCAGCAAACCAAGAAAGTAATCAATCAGTAAGTATTTTTTAAGGACCTACTCTGTGCCAGGCACTGCTTTAGGCCCTGAGGATACAAATGTATACAACTGAGACAATGCCTAGTTTCAAGGTATTTAACCGATTTCCCTCACAATGGAAAGGAAGACAATCCAAAGGTTATGAAAAGGTTTTCTCTTTCACTATGCTTTTTATTTTTTGGAGGGGAGAAGTGAGGCAATTGGGATTAAGTGACTTGGCCAAGGTCACACAGGTAGTAAATGTGTCAAGTGTCTGAAGCTGAATTTGAACTCACTTTTCCTTTAGATAGATAGATAACATTAGGTTAGATTGGATATATTACCTGTTGGAGGTACCAAGAAAGAGTGGACGGCTTCATGCGTTGAGTCATTCTGGGGCCTCAGGATGTCTCATTGTCATTGATGGAGTGGAGTCATAAGATCCTTGACTTAGAGCAGGAAGGGTCCTCAGAGGTTTTATAATTTTCTTCATTTTACATACAAGGAAACTGAGTCCCAGAGAGATGAAGTGACTTGCCTATGGTCCTCAAGGGGCTATATGGCCAAGTCAGAGTTAGAAGACCAATCTTTGTTCTAAATTCAGTGCTATACTGATATTTTGGAGGAAGATCACCATAAAGTGAATCCATTGTAGTGGGAGTTCTTTGGAGGGAGTTTGGGCATCCACCAAAGGGCTTGGAAATAATAATCGTGAGTCCATAAAGTCAGGACCAGCTGTGTCCTCAACATCCCCAGCCCTTCTATAGTGGCTCAAGGGTGCCACATGTTTGAGTACTTTGAGCTGAGGGGTAAAGAGTTAAGGAGGGAGGGGAGGAGCCAAGATGCCAGAGTAGAAAGACACGCTTATGCTAGTTCTGAAACCACAGCCTATAAAATATCTGTAAAGAAGAACTCCTAACAAATTCTGGAGCATTGGAAGCCACAGAACAACAGAGTGGAGGAGATTTCTGTTCCAGAAAGACCTGAAAAACCCTCACCAAAGGTCTGTCACGCACGGGACCAGAGTGGAACCCAGCCCTACCTTGGCCATGCAGCCCTGGAAGGGGCAGATCTGAGCAGGCTTCAGGGACGGAATCTCTGGTGGCCACGGGGGTCCCTCCACCCACAGGCACTACAGGTCAGTGAGAGAGACCTCTGGGCTGGCTGAGAGGAGAGGAGGGTGTCTCCATAACTCAGGCCTCCTCGGGAGGCAGCAGTGGAGGCAGTCAGGAGCTCCTGGAGTAGGCAGGACCTCAGATCCATTACTGAACGTCTCCCTATAAACCCCGAGGGAACTGAGCTTAGGAGGTGGCCCTGCCCCTACCTGAGTACCAGACCTTAAGCTCACATTGAATAGCAGTCCCGCCCCCTGCTGAAAGCACTGAGGATGGGGAGAAGCATTTGAATATCAGACCCCAAGCACTAGCTGGGCGGATCTAGGTAGGGGAGGAGAGGAATCTCAGAAGTCAAGTAACTGGCTGGAAAAATGCCTAGAAAAGAGAAAAAAAAACAAGAAGGCTACTTTCTTGGTGACCAGATGTTTCCTCCCTTCCTTTCTGGTGAGGAAGAACAATGCTTACCATCAGGGAAAGACATAAGAGTCAAGGCCTCTGTATCCCAAACATCTGAAATAGATATCCAATGGGTTCAGGCCATGGAAGAGCTCAAAAATGATTTTGAAAATCAGGTTAGACAGGTGGAGGAAAAACTGGGAAGAGAAATGAGAGAAATGCAAGAAAAGCATGAAAAATGGGCCAATACCTTGATAAAGGAGACCCAAAAAAATGCTGAAGAAAATAACATCTTGAAAAATAGGCTAACTCAATTGGCAAAAGAGGTTCAAAAAGCCAATGAGGAGAAGAATG
>CM053770.1:562141544-562228830 GCA_028658325.1 Potorous gilbertii
CAATTGGGGAATGACTTGTATAGTTATACATTTGAGTCAGTTCTCTATATATTCTAGAAATGAGGCCTTTATCCCCGAGCTTAGCCATAAAAATTCTTTCCCAATTTACTACATCCCTCCAAATTTTGGTTGCATTGGGTTTGGTTGTGCAAAAACTTTTCAGTTTTATGTAATCAAAATTATCCATCTTGCATTTCATAATGCTTTCTATCACTTCTTTAGTAAAAAAATTCTTCCCTTCTCCATAAATCTGATAAATACATTATTCCTTGCTCCTCCGGTTTATTCATGGTATCAATCTTTATACCTAAATCATGTACCCATTTGGACTTTATTGTTGTGTACGGTGTCTGACATGGGTCTATGCCTAATTTCCGCCACACTGTTACCCAGTTTTCCCAGCAATTTTTGTCGAACAGTGAGGTCTTATCCCAGAAACTGGGGTCCTTGGGTTTATCAAACAAGAGGTTGCTATATTCCTTGCCTACTATGTCTTGAGTGCCAAGTATATTCCACTTGTCTACCCCTCTGTTTCTTAGCCAATACCAAGTGGTTCTGATAATTGCTGCTTTATAGTACAATTTGAGGTCTGGTAGCAGTAGGCCACCTTCCCAAGCATTTCTTTTCATTAGTCCCTTTGATATTCTGGACCTTTTGTTCTTCCAAATGAATTTTGATATTGTTTTATCCAGCTCTAGAGTAAGGAAATATTTTAAAACAATGAGCTATCCATAAGTAGAATGAGCTGCCTCTAGAGATAGTAGGCTATGGGTCATTGAATGTCTTCAAGCAAAGGTTGAGTGATGATTTAAGTAGAAGGAGGAGGGATTCTTGATCAAGGATGGGTATATGAAATGGCCTCTTCCCTTTAAATCATATTCTATGAAGAGTAGCAATTATAGAACAATATGATTTTCCTTATGTGCAACTGCTGCCCTCATCACTTTGGTGATTCATGATCTTGTTTATTTTCATTATTTGGGAGAAAAGGTAGGATCAAAGAAGGGACAGGACTCTTGCTTGGGGTGGATGGGATGGTGATAACTGACACTGAAACTCTTGTTTTTGCTTTCTCTACCAAGGAGAATATTTTCTGCACTTAAATGAAAGAACAATGACTAACAGGGAGTTAGCTAATACCACAAATAGGGAATGAGATAGGAAGAAAGCACCTAACTTCCCTTGATAATTGAAATCCCTTGGCCATATAAACTAAAACTCCTAAAAGAACTGCCAGTTATAGTTGCTAAACTACTGTCATTAATATCTGAAATATCAATGCAAAACTGGGGAAGTTGAACAAAACTGGTGAAAGGCAAATGCCTCAGTTAAAAAAAAATTAAGGGAAGAGAACAAAATTTACAAAACTATGGACCAGTAAGCAGGACTTCATTATTCCTGGGATAATTCTAGAAAAGATCATTTTAAAGATGGATGGCAAACATCTAGAAAGGAAAATGGTGATTACAAAGGACTGGCCTGGCTCCTTAAGAAGAGGTCATGCCATACTAACCTCATGTCTGCTTTTAGAAAGAATTATTAAGGTAGCAATTGAGGAGAATACTGTGGATAGAATTTACCTAGATTTTAGCTAAGCCTTTGAGAAAGTATCTCATACTATTCTTATGGAGGAGACTCAGATACATGGAGTTGATAAAAATAAACCAAATGTATTCCAAACTGATTGGATAGCTGGATTCATGGAGCTCACAGTTCACATTAGCCAATGTCAATGTGGCAGCACGTGTCCTGGGGAGTACCCCAAAACTTGGTGCTTGGCCCTATATTGTTTAATATTTTTACTGATGATTTGAGTAAAATCCCTGAATGATATATAGTGAGCAAATGTGGAGATGGCACAAACCTGAGAGGAATACACAAATGATGACTGAGTTAGGATCCAAAAGGCTCTTGATGGGATAGAGCAAAGGTAGGGAACCTGGGACCTCAAAGTCACATGTGGCCCTATAGGTCCTCAAGCGTGGCCCTTTGACTAAATCTCAGTGGATTGCACTTGAGGACCTAAGTTTAGAGTCAGTCAAAGGGTCACACTTGAGGACCTAAGTTTGGATTCAGTCAACTCTGTCCTCATGAGACTTTATCTGGAGTATTGCTTTAGCTTAGGGGCACCTCCATTTAAGAAGGACAGTGGGAAGATGGGGAGAAGTCATAGGAAGGTAACCAGGATGTTGAAGGGACTCAAGTCCTTGTGATCAGAGGATCAAAGGAATGAATTAAAGATGTTTAACCTGGTAGAGAAAAGATTCATGGGGCCATGGGTCTTCAAGTATCTGACTATCATGTAGAAAATTGAATAGACTTGTTCTTTTTGGCAACAGGGCATAAATAGGAGCAATGGGTAGAAACTTTAAAAGGGCAAAATGAGGCTAATAAAAATTTTCTAATAATAAAGTGGAAAGAACTGGTTCTAGAGGTGGCTGGTTCTCCTTTCTTGGAGGTCTTCACTCAGTTAGCCATTGAAGTCACTTCCTACTGAGAGAATTGAAGGAATTAGAACAATAAATGGTTAATTGTGAGTATTGAGGGACCCACAATGGCTATTTATTGTGACTCAATTCTGGAACTAGCTTAATTTCTACTTAATTATGAGTCTAGTCCAATTTTGGTCTTGTGAGAAAACTTTATTCAATTATGGGAATTGGGAGAGAACTTTATTGTGTTTTGGTTTTTTTTAAACATACCTCTGTGGCTGGAAAACTGGATCATATCTATCTATTGCTTAGAAATCCCTAACTAAAGCTCTAGGTTATGCTGACCAGAAACTCAGTCAGATCCAAAGATTCCTGCATGGAGTTTTCTCACAATTGTACTTCTTAAGCAACCCATACGTCTTGTCTGAAAATTGGTCCCAAACTGTCAATCAGTTATTGTTTCCATGTTCCATTTACTGTTTATAGATACTTAGGGAGTTGGACACCTCCTTTTTCTGAATTTAGGGAATTGTGCTTAATCACTTTCCCCTTCCAACTTGGAAAGTCCCTAATCTTTCATCCAATTAGAAATTGGATTACCTAGTGTTGTATTGTTACCTTTCAATTAATCAGTCTTAGTTGATTAATTGTTTTTATGTATAAAAGTCTATCTCGGGAGACCCTAACATTCAGGGTCCAGCCCTAAGTTGAAGAATGAACCTGGTCCCAATTTGTTGGGCAATTGTTGAGGGCCAGAGTGGAGTGCAGTTGAGGAGATCAGGATAGACCTTTGCGGGTGGGGGGGGGGGGGTTTGGGAAACTGATCTTTGACACTGTCCTCATTATCATCCGGAATGGCTCTCCATGCCCCCCAGATGTTGTCTCCGTGAGACAAACAAAAGAATTACAGAAAACAAGGGATATGTAAAATAGATGCTCCTAGGCTTATGGTCTGATTTAATCAGAAGACTGATTTAATCATCCTGATTGATTTAATCACGGGGACAGACTAGCAGAATGTCAAGTAGACTTGCAGTACCTTGTCTATATAAACCCTAACCCTCAGATCAATAAATGGAACTGGTATATCTTTTCTCGC
The DNA here is from genome assembly GCA_028658325.1 of Potorous gilbertii. Classification (NCBI taxonomy): domain Eukaryota; kingdom Metazoa; phylum Chordata; class Mammalia; order Diprotodontia; family Potoroidae; genus Potorous; species Potorous gilbertii. The sequence goes on from CM053770.1 coordinate 562,145,076, forward strand.
CTCCCATGACTCTTTTCTTTCAACAACATCACCGAGCCGTGTAGGGACGAGGGCCGTCTGCTACAGGCAATTGGCATGCATTGCTTAATAAATCGATAGGCTTAAAAGATTACACCTTCGTTTTCCTCAGTAATTTCATCTTTCACCTGTCATGTAACTCTCCCAAATTCTACAAGATTATATAAGATCATAAAATTGTGTAGATCTTAAGGGGCAGTGAGGTGGCACAATGAATAGAGCTCCAGTTTAGCTTCAGGAAGACCTGAATTCAAATCCAGCCTAAGACAATTGCTAGTTGTGTGACTCTGAGCAAGTAACTTAACCCTGTTTGCCTCAATTTCCTTATCTCTAAAATGATCTGGAAAAAGAAATAGCAAACTACTCTAGTATCTTTGTCAAGAAAACCCCAAATGGGATCACAAAGAATTGAACACAACTGAAACTACTGACCAACAAGAGGATTTTAAAGGATTCAATCTAAATGCTCTTATTTTACAGGAAACTGAGTACCATAGAGGTTAAGTGACTTGTTCAAGGTCCTATACTTTATTTTCTAAAAATAGATCCAGTGATTTTTTTTTTGACTATTATACTGATTATTTAGGTCTACCACTCCATTTTCAGGTAATGAAAGCAAAGTACAGAGAAGCTGAGGGACTTGCCCAAAGTCACAAAACTTATTCATAGAATAATCTCTCTAGAGCTAGAAGGACTCAAGAGGTCATAGAGTTCAACCTCCCTATTTTAAAGAGAAGAAAGCTGAGGCCTAGGAAGATCATATGACTTTACTCAAGGTTACACAAGTATTTATAATTAAAGTAGGATTTGAACCTAGGACCTCTGATTCCAGAGGTAGTGTTCTTTCTGTTGTATTGTACCAGTAATAAGTAGTTTAATTGATAATACATCTTTATCTATTGTTAATATAATTTTGCTTCTTAATGGGAAGATCTTTCTCATCCATTAATAGGCCCATGTGACCTACTTGAAAAAAAAAGTCTGAGTCACATGGAATAGGAAGGATGGAACAGAAAGAGGAGGAGCTAGAGCAGAGCTGAGAGAAAATTGGTCAGAGCAGTCAGAACTGAAGGACAGAAGAAAGCAGGCAGCAGGCTAGGGTGAATGAGAGAGTTGGTTTGTGATTGTTTAAGGGAGTTGGTTTGAGGGAAGCCTCACAGAGGGAAGGCTTGGGGCTGGTGTTGCCCTCTGCATTACTATTGTGTATAGATTTTTGTTACTATGAGGGATGTGGTTTCCTGGTGTCTGAATAAATGTTTTGGTTCTGTCTTCCATGTGAAAAGTCTGTTGTACTTCATGATTCCTAATTGCGCTGGGATATTTATGGCCACCATAGGCGCCGTGAATATCGCATTGGTACTATAGTAGCCAGGAGGAGAACTTAATACCCTTATGCCCTAGCCTAATCTTCTTTTCACTATGTCCTAGTTCTTCTCTAGATCACTAATGATGACATGTAAATCTAACCACACTAACTTTGGTTCTAAATGTACTCAAGGGGTCTTGAAAATGTACACAGATGGATATCAACCTTAGACATGGTGGTTGTCTTCTGAAAAGCTCGCCCTCACCTCCAGATTTTTCCAGTATTCACTAGCAAAGTACCTTGGCGATAAGTATTTACTGCACTAGACATACACAGAAAGGAAGAGTAAAACTCACCAATGTGTCCTCACTTTTCATACAAGTCATAGCCAGTAAAAGGAATCAAGGTTTCCTAATTCTGAGCATTTGGCTTGATGCCATACAGCATATTTATTATTTAAGTAGTTGTGGGTTTTCTGTAGCAGCTTTTCCTTGAAAATCTCAGGGAGCTACCCTGAGAACTTTTCAACCATAAACATTCCTCATACGTATAAACAGGAGGAGTAGAGTAACAGGAGAGAGAACAGGAGTCACAAACAGAGTTGTACCACACAGTACAGAGTGAATTCTGTATATCAGAGATGACTGAAGGTCATATTGCATTTCTGTGTGTGGGTGTGTGTGGGTGTGTGTGTGTGTGAGAGAAAGAGAGAGACAGAGACAGAGAGAGAGACAGAAACAGAGAGAGACAGAGAGAGAGAGAAAGTGAGAGAGAGAAGGGGCAAGCTTTCTGTCCAAATGGGTTAATGTTACTTATATAAGAACTCATCTAGAACTTGTTAATTGGGAATGGCAATTACAAAGAGGAGGAGCAAAAAGGAGGAATGGCAATTACAAAAAGGAGGAGCAAAAAAATAGATACCTAAACACACAATTTTATAAACTTTGCTGTTATGGTATCTTGTTTCTGATAACTCCCAAGAAACACTGCATTTGAGGTTTTGGTTTAGAATGAATTCTGTTTGCTGTTTTTGCTTTTTTTTAGGGAGAGGGGAAAAATATCTGTAATGAAAACACTAAAAAACTTAGTCTGAAATACTATGATTAAACTGTCCTTAAACCTCAGAGTAACAGAAGCTTTTCAGTTTTCTAAATGAAACATTTATTAATACTTGAAATGTCCCTCCCTTCCCCCACCCCAGCCCTTTAGATTAAAATTTTATCTACTTCTCTATACCAGTGAGATCATGGGTCTAAACATCTTTTGCCACTCCTTCTCCCAAAAAAGGAATGAAAGGAAATTCTTTAAATGAAAAGTCACACATGATTGTACACATATAACCTATATCAGATTGCTGTACTGTCTTGGGGAGAAGAGAAAAATTTTGAACTCAAAATATTAGAAAAATGAATGTTGAAAACTATCTACATATAATTGGAAAAAATAAGATATTATTAAGTGCAAATAATAAATAACACTAGAAAGCAAAAAAAATAGGTCTCACTCTCTAGAAATTTGATGGCTGAATGATTTTAGGCAAGAAATCTTATCTCCATTTACCACGGTTTACTAATATGTAAAGAGGGTAAAAATAGTGCCCACATCCCTGGGTTGTTGCAAGAATCATAAGATTGTGAAGTGCTTAGTACAACACATATGACATGCACTATGCAAATATTAATTATTATTGTTCCACTAAACGTACTCGGTTTTAAATATGATTAACACAAAATGCTAAAGGTGATAAAAGGAATGATTTATGTCAGATTTATGTCAATTAGGAAATGCATTTGATTGATTTGATGTCATCCGACTAATTTTTTGTTTCACGTTTTAAATTCATGACGTTATGAATATTAATATTGTTTTTCTGAATTTTCTTGTAAATTCTTTGAAACCATTGTACAGGAAATGCTGTAGAGGATGATAAAATTGTGATGTTGGAGAATTAAAAAAAAAAGTCCCCCCCATACACAGTTTCTGTGATAATATTCTTTCTGAGTTTCAAGCTAGCTGCTTTTTTTGTTATTCAGTCATTTTCAGTCTTGTCCTACTTTTCATGACCCCATTTGGGATTTTTCTTGACAAAGATATTGATGTGGCCATTTCTTTCTCTCTTTTTACATGTGAGAAAACTGAGGAAAACAGAATTAAGTGACTTGTTCAAGGCCACAAACTTAGTAAGTGTCTGGGACTGGATTTGAATTGAGGTCTTCCTGATGCAGCTCCAGCTAATTCAACATTTATTAAATGATCTAATATTAAGAAAACTCATCTCTTCCTTCAAAGTCCAGATCAGGTACTCCCTCTTCTATCAGTCCTTTCTCATCTCCTCTTACCTTTCAGTTTCTCATATCTTTCTGTTAAATAATTTATGTCAACCAATATTCATTAATTGCATGCTAATGTCAAAGTACTATATTAATAAACACCTGTCATTTTATTAATTGAATAAAGCTAATAGCTAAAAAAGTTTGCCTTCTATTTACATTCAAAAACAAACACACATGCATACCCAAAAGTTCAAAATCAACCTTGCATTTCTTTTATAGCTTATACCTCCAGGCATCCCAGAACGGATATTATAAGATTACCTACCACTTGAATGACTCACCATATCCCACTGGTTTTGACAAATATGAATTTGCCCTTGTAAATACCGGTTATTTTACTTGTTGCAGCTTGATAAATGATACATAGCAAGTAACTAAAAATGAATATATGATACAATTGATCAGCAAGCATCTATTAAGTGCCTACTATGTGTCAGACACTGTGTTAGGTACTATAAATACAAAGACAAAAATGAAGCAATTATAGGCTCCTCAAAGAGCCCATGGTCTATCAGGAAAGGCAGCATGTACATATATAACATATACAGACTTAATATGCAGTCAATTGAAGGCATTAACGTGGAAGGTATTTAGGGAGAAACTAGAGTCTCTACTTCATGATCTCAGCTAATAACACAAACACAGACACACAGACACACAGACACACAAACACATACCATTTCAGTAAATAGGTGGATAAAAGTGGGTAGGAAGAGAGAGGAGGACTGGAACAAGGAAATGAGGAAATTAGGGAAAGAGGAAAGGAAATAATACCATATACTGTTCAAAATACTGGCCCAAGGCAGGTACATTTCTAGAGAAGACTGTAAATTTCAATTATAAATGCCCAAGAAGGCATGAACAAACAGCTGAGTCACTTGCCTCAAAGGAAAGTTCTATTGATGCCATCTTTTGCTCTAATCCAAGGCAAGGCTTGTTATATTTGAATGATTGCCTAAATTTCCTTAGTACCTGTTCATTCCTTTTGGTGAAAGGTAATATGATGACATCCAGTGTTAATGCTTTTTATGGAAAAGGTAAGAAATGAAGTGAAATCATCAATTTCCTTTAGCTCTTCTAACACAAATAGCAGGTTCCCACCTGCCCTGCTCATGACATTAACTCCAGAACTCCCCTTTTGGCTCCCTAGGGATTAGATCATAAAAACGGCCTCTTTTTTTTTTTTTTTTTTAAAGACTGATGAAATCCTGAGAATGTTCTTTGAACTCACTTCCTCTTGGGAGATCTGAGTACTCTCTGATTGGAATTACATTAACTTCACAAGTCCTTGGAATCAGTGCTTGGTCAGACAGGTCCCATCTTCAAGGAATTTACAAATCTACAGGAAGTTAAAACCCATGATTTGAGATCTCAGTCTCATTGTCTTTTCCTAACGTGTCATATAGTATTAAAATTCCCATAATCCATTTCTTCCATTTTTATTCTTGGCATATTTCTCACTTCTTTCCTGCTCTTTTTGCTTTTCTAATTTCTCTCCTTTTGATGTCTCCTAAAGGTGACTTATGTTCTCCTTCTCATCTGTATATAAAGATGCAAAGGTCTCCCTAAAAAAAAGTTCCATCAGACTATTTACTATGTCCAACTATTGTCTTTTCTCTTTTACCACCATATTTCATGATAGAGTTGTCTACATAAATAAAAAAATTTTAAAGTTGAAGGATCATCTTGTCCAAGCCATACCTGACCAATAACCAACCTCTTTTACAGCATCTCAAATGCATGAATCCATTTGCTTCATCAAAGCTGCTAATGAGGGAGAGTCCACTACTTCTAACATGACTCATCCTACTTTTGAACAGGTCTAATTATTAGGAAGTGTTTCTTTGAAAAAGTGAATCTAAATCTGCCTCTTTGTGATATCCAACCACTGCTGTCTTCTGTTTTCTTGAGCCAAGTAGAGCTTTCCCATGTGATAGCTCTTCAAACACTTGAAGACAATTATTACATTGCCAACTTAGTCTTCTTTCCTCCAAGTCAAATTTCCACAGACCCTATAACTGATCCTCAAGTGGCATATTGTTTCATCTTTTAACTATCCTGATCAGACTTTTCCAGATATACTTTCACTTATCTGTCTTTTCTGAAATGAGGTGCCCAGAACTAAACACAGCATTCCAGAAATAGTGATGAGTTATGTCTGACTCTTTGTGACCCTCTTTGGGGCTATTCTTGGCAATGACACTGGAGTGGGTTGCCATTTCTTCCTCCTGTTCATTTTTACAGATGAGGAAGTGTAGGCAAGCAGAGTTAAGTGACTTACCCAGGTTCGCACAACTGCTTGTAAGTGTCAGAGACTAGATTTGAACTCAGGAACATGAATCTTTGCAACTCCAGTGTTCTATACACTGCGCCACCCAGCTGCCCAGGGATAAGTGTATACTGAAACTACACCTGATAGCTTTTCTTTTGGATCAGTAGGCTGTGGGTGATGGAGTAAATAAAGTTCTGAGTCTGAAAGAAAGAGTTTAAATCTGGCCTCAAACATTTACTAGCTATGTGACCCTGGGCAAGTCACCTTGCTTCAGTTTCCTCACGTATAAAATGAGGGTGATAATCATATATACCTCCCAGGATTGTTATGTAATAAGATAGTAATTATGCAGCACATGGCACAATGCCTGGCACACGACATGTGGGATATAAGTGTTAGCTATTGTTATCATTAGCCATTCCTCAACTTTTTATAAATCAGCTTTCATCCCAGCCACCCTACTAAAAACTACTCTCTCAAAGATCACCAGTGACCTCCTCAGTGACAAATCCAATAGCCTTTTTTTTTGGTTCAGTCTTCATTTCTTTTTACATCTTTATAGCACTAGACATCATTGAGCATTCTCTCTCTTGACTTCAATGACATCCCATTTTTCTTGTTCCTTTCTTGCCTTCTGCTCCATCTTTATCACATTTTCTGACTCTTTCATTCCCCAGACCCTTAAGGTCTGTGTCATTCACAGTTTTGCCCTCAGTTCATTTCTTGTTTCTTACTTCATCATTTCCCATTAAGAGTCTTTTCTATGTCAGTGATTGGCAAACCCATGTAGGGGCAGAGAGAGGGTGGTAAACAGCAGAGAAATAGGACCCTGGGCCTGATGAAACAGTGCCCGACTTAGAGTACATTAAGAACCTGGGCCAGATGGATGTCTGAATGTGTCCAGGAAAAGCAAAAATGAGCAGGAAAATCAATTGTCAGTTCAGAGATTTGGTTTATACTATTTTTCTTCAAGGACTGGAACTGTGATTTCATTGATATAGGGAAATTCCAGAAAGAAAATATGCTCTACCAATGTAGATTGACTTCTCCTTTACAACTTAGATTTGCAGACAGTTGCCTGGGAGTATAGAGAGATAAATACTTTTCCCTGATCCATGCAACCAATATATATCAGACATAAGATTTTAAACCAAGGCTATCTTTACTCTGAGATCAGCTTTATCTGATAGGCCACACCGCCAAATCAAGATCTCAAAATCCATAGGAAGCTCAACAACTAATTCAGATTTTTAAAAGATGCACACACATGTATGTGTTTATACATATATGTACATATATACACACGTATGTATATATACACATGTATATATTTTTCTTACTACACATGTGTATATATTTTTCTTACAGAACCAGACCATATTTATCTTCTGTTATATTGTTTTCTCTATGTATAGATACATGTGTTTATGTGTGTTTACACACATGTATGTAAACACACACATGTGTGCATATAAATATGTGTGTATATTCTTACAGGATTGGACTATATTTATCCTCTGTTATTATCTTGTTTTATGTATGTATAGTTGTGTATTTTATATATGTGTTTATATGCATACATACACACATACATAAAACATAAGGTAATAACAGAAGACAAATATGGCCCAGTCCTATAAGAGCAGTTTCAGGAATGCTAAAGGTCAGAGACTAGTAAAGAAAAGTCAGGATAACAAAGAAGGAATTTAGGGTTTGATTTCCTTCTTTTGTTCTTAGATATATAGGGGAGAAGAAGCAGATAAAGGAAAGGATAGGAGTGATGTTTGGAGTAGGTGAGTCAATGCTAACCAGTACTGGAGAGAGGGCAGAGATGATCATGTTTTAATTCATATCTCTTTTGACAGAGACGGAGAGGGACAGACACACACACACACACACACACACACACACACACAGATCTTTGGACTGAAAATAACAGAATAAAAATAGCTCATAATGAGGTGGTACCCAAGATGAACAGGGAGATGGTAAGAAAGTATCCTGCCAATCTGGAGGATTACAATTTACCAAATCCAATGAACCATATCATAGGGTACTACAAGATATCATAGGGTGAAGAAGGATGAATATGAGAAAGATATCCAAAAAAAGGAAGAGAACGGAGCATGTAAATTCTATGCTTCTGAGCTTTTTGATTCCAGGCTAAATTCAAGAATATTGATGGTATGGTTTGTAATAACTAGTGTTTATGTAGCATTTTAAGGTTTGCAAAGAATTTTTTAAATGTTATCTCATCCTCACCATAACATTGGGTGCTATTATTCCTTTTATACATATGAGGAAACAGACTGAAAGAAGTTAAATGATTTCACAGCTACTAAGTAAATTTATGCTAAACTCCAAATCTGTTGCTAAATGCAGTGTTTCTTAGAGTTATCACAAATGAGACACCATAACAGCAGAGTTGATAATTGTATTTGAAGATCATTTTTTCCTCCTCCCTGTTGCCTCTGTGTTTGTTTCTCTCTCTCTCTCTCTCTCTCTCTCTCTCTCTCTCTCTCTCTCTCTCTCTCTCTCTCACACACACACACACACACACACACACACACACACACAGAAATGCAGCACAGTCTTCAGTCAGGACTCTTGTACAGGATTTACTTTGTACTGTGTTGCTGCCCAGCTCTGTTTGTGACTCCTGTTCTCTCTTCTGTTTTTCTCCACCCCCCTGTTTATCCGTAGGAGGAATGTTTATGGTTGAAAAGTTCTCAGGGTAGCTCCCTGAGTTTTTCAAGGAAAAGCTGCTTCAGAAAACCCACAACTACTTAATAAATATGTAATATGGCACCGAGCCAGTGCTCAGAGACAGAAAATGTTAGTTCCTTCTGGCTATGACTTGCAAGGAAATTGAGGACAATTTAGTGAGTTACACTCTTCTTGCCTCTGTATATCTACTGTAGTTATTACTTGTCATCAAAGTACTTAGCTTGGATATGACGTGATGGAGATTGGAGGGATGAGTTGAGCTTTTCAGAAGAAAGACACCCTACCTAGTGTTGATATAAATCTATATACACTTTCCAGACTCTTTGTAAACCTTTAGAGCCAAGTTTAGCCTGGTTTGTTATCCAAGATTTACATGTCACCATTGGTTATCTAGAGAGGAACTAGAAATCCAGAGGTAGCATTAAGCTAGGACTAAAAGAAAATAAGTTCTGAATGCATTTGATTTATTATTGTCTTACCCACAACATTGTGAGGCAGGTGCTATTATCTATTATCATTTTCATTTTGCAGATAAATAAACTGAGTCTGAGAGAGATTACGTGACTTGCCAAAGGTCCTATAGCTACTAAGTATTGAAGACAGGATTTAAATTCATCTTCCTGCCTGGAAGTCCAATACTCTATCCACCATGTCACCTAACCATCTTAATTAACATTTAGAAAAGGAAGCAATCCTGAAGATTGAATCTAGCTTTGCCAAGAGCAGGGCATGCCAGACTTAGCTCACTTCCTTTTTCTTTTTTTAAATAGGATTCTTAAACTGGTATATTAAGATAATGTTGAGAACATAATGCAGTAAAGCATTTCACCAAGTCCCTCACTGCTGTTTCTGTAGCAAAGATGAAGAGGTGTGTAGCAGATGAAAATACAATTAGGCAGATCTGAATCTGCTTAACTGGGTAGACCCAAAGAATAGTCATTAATGATTCAATGTTAACTTGGAAAGAAATATCCAGTGGAATTGTTAAAGTTTGAGATCAAGACCCAGCAATATACTAATGTCAATCATCAAAAGATTAGCCTGTTTGGAGAGGAAAACCCAAAGTGATGAATATTTTTAACTGCAAATGCTCATAAAGACCATGTACTAAGGCAGGGAGAGGGTATTAACTAGCCTCAGTGGAGGGAGTAACCACACTGTCGAAAACATTGATACTTGGAATTTTGGAACATTTATTTGAATATGTCAATCATTGTACATATTTACAATGCCCAACATTCAAGTCAACACAGATTTACTTATTATTTATCTTTGAGAATACAATGATAAAGTGAACATTTAATTTGTTTAAGAACTAGAATCTAGCCTTCTTAAGCCTTCTGGCATTCCCTCCCATAAAAGGTACCACTACAGTGACAGGAGAAACAAGGCATTAAGGAAAGCTGGTACTGATTTTACTGCCTGATAAAAATCTTGGCAGGAAGATTGATTTATGTTTGCTGTCCTGCAAGACTGGTTTACTCTGCCTGACATTACACTGTGTTTTCCATAACTTCTAATGACCTTGAGACAGAGCAAAAACTTTCTTTCCATGCTTGTCAGTAACTCTTGGCTGGGTGAATAAATGGATGAATGAATCCAATGGAAAAAAGCAAGATAGACTTTGTTCTCTAGGAGCTCTCACATTCTAACAGGAGACAACACACAGAGGAGGTTTCAGTCATAAGTAGATGGAAATGTCCCAAGGTCTTTAGGGAATAGAGGAAAAGTGAGAAAAGTATGGTTTATATGGAAGGTCAGGAGGCAGCACTCAAGGAAACTAAGGCTGTAATCATTAAAAATGTACTGGAGACCACAATCAGTTTGATGAAACAATACAAATACATTTCCCAGGTATGTCCAGCACTCTTTAGAACTTACATTAGGCCCTAGGTCACTTTAGCGTTGATTCTTAATGACTACTCTTGGTGAGATAACCTGACTCAATTTATAGAACATTTATGAAGTCCTTCTACTAAATCAAGGTCCTGTGACAAATACCAAGGGGATAAAGACAAAATCAGAACACTCTGTACCCTCAGGAATCTTAAATGCTAGATTGGGGGAGGAGACATCACAGTAACACAGACTTAGGGTTGGATGAGACCTTATAAGCCAACAAGTCCCACAGGTGAAGATACAAGTTGCAATGTATAAAAAGTTCAAGAGACGTAGTTTCTGGGTAATTAATCATTTTATTCATTATTTTTAGTGGATAATTGATAAAAGAGATCAGTGGTACTCTGGAATTCCAAAGAGGGATCATGATGTCTTCTTGACACTTATACGGCCTTTGAATAGTGGGTGTCCCTGGCAGATGGCAATCAGCTCTGATTGGTTAACAATTAATGAGAACCATCAATAATGTCAGGTAGACCTATTCTAATGAGAGTCTGGGAACCTTGACTTTGATTGTCTTTCTTATGGACAAAGAGAAACTATCTCTAGCCATACCACCTTGAGCCTGGGCAATCTGTACCAAGGATTTACTCCCCACCCCAGCCAGAGTAGAATATAATGGGCTGGAATTTACCTTAGATTAAATTATTTGTAAAGTTCTTTAGTTTCAATCCCTTCCAGAATTAAAAGCATGTATAGGGATGTGAACAATCTCATTCATCAACCATGTCCTTTAGAGACCGAAGAATCTACAAGTTTGTGGTTTCTGAATGAGGAAATAGGAAGGGAAAAATTTCTGGTCCTAATTCAGTAATTGATTATTGATATAAAAGAGGAATCATCATTTCTCTCAAAGTTTAGTGACTTCCCCACGTCACATAGCTAGTATGTATCTGAAGGCCAATCTGATCACAGACTTTCCTGATTCCAAGTTCAATTCCCTATTCCCTATAGCACATTGCCTCAATTAACATGAATAAGTAGACACAAAGTACATAAAATGTAATAGATTATAATTTCAAGAGGGAAAGATATCATCAACAGTATGTGAGATTTAGGGATATCAAGAATGACCTGAGCTGTGCTTTGAAGAAACCATTATTTATATGTGCTCATTATTTTTATGCTGTATTTCATTTTCCAAATCTGTTTCTCCCCAGGATGACTAGAGAATTTTTACTTGAAGAAACTAGAACTATTGTTTTTAACCTTAAACTGACACGAAAGAGCCATCATTAATAAAAGCAAGAATGAGTAATTTTCTTATATCTAGACAGCATTAGGGAGAGATAGGATGTAGGGTATGTCTTTGCTTAAACTAAGACTGACATTATTTTTATACTTTATCAATGGAAACCTTTGTTGGGAGACCTTGGACACATCCCCAGTTTCTCCAGTAAAATGGACCTCTAAAGAGATCCCTTGCTAAAGTCACCAACACAGCTAAATTGTATTACAATCTCAAAGTCTGAGACCACATAACATAGTGACCCTGATACTAAGTAGGCAGATAAAAATCTGTACTTTTCTGAGCAAATGTTCCCAATCTCAGATTAACTGGCTAGAGTCCGCATGCTTCCTAAAATGCCTTTCTTGTTCTCAGGGAATAATTAAGGCTATGGAGATTGGGTTGAATTATTTAAAACATCATCCCACAGATGCATTCATGAAATCAAAATGTTGAAGAAATCTTAATAATGGCAACACAAAGTCAAAGGGTCTAGAGAGGAGTCAAAGACAGAAAATACCTGAAATGGCCTGCTTCTGATAGGGGACAAATCTACCACCAGGACCAAGTGAGGTCACTTAGCAGAGAATCTAGGACAACATCCTCATCACTATTTAAAGTACAACTTCATCACTATTTAAAGTACAAGGCCCACTCTTAGCTTTTTCAAATGTAAAGTGTTTTGGTTGTGCAAGTTACAGCCTGTTCCATTAAGAGGCCTAGTGAACTTGGGGAACTCCTCCATCACAGCTACCAAAAAGCAGCATGCCTATCTTCTGAATAGCCAGGTTGGATGAGGGAGAAAATGAGATATGATCAGACACAGATGGAAATCACCATTTTTTTTTTTTTGCTATTTTTCAGTAATTTCTGATTTAGTCATGTTTGATTCTCTACAACCCTATTTGGTGTTTTCTCGGCAGAAGATATTGGAGTGGTTTTACATCTTTTTCTTCAGGTCATTTTATAGATGACGTAACTTTGGAAAACCAAATTAACTATCTATGTTGTATTGTATTTTTATTCATTTTGTTAAACATTTCCCAATTACATTTTAATCTGATTCTGGCCACACTGGGGAGTTTTGTGGGTAGCCAAGACTTTGATACCTCTATAATATTCCCCAACTGCTGTTTCTACTGGATGACTTCAGAATGCTGCAAAGCTTTATTAGTCTGTGAAAAGTTGATGACCTAGGGTTCTTGCATCTAATAACCGATAAACTGAAAAACTCCCCCTTCTTCTCTCTTCATCATATCAATCCAGGCCCTGACTCTCTCCTTCCAGCTCCCAGTCTCAGGAGTTGAGGATGTAGAGGGCATGGAACTGTACTCAACATTCAATCCATCATAAGGCATTTAGCTATCTCACCAGTCCACAAGAGAGTTTAATTTGGAAAACACCACTCTAGAGGTTTGTGAACATTGTGCTAACCTAATATTTGTCCACCTATCTTTGTGTGCAAGATGTTCAGCTTTACATGAACAGTGATTAATTACTGACTTCTTTTGTCTAATTATCAAATGCTGTCTTGCCACTGAAATGTTTAATGACTTTATCCATTCAAGGTAAGACACAACTAAGGCACACAGAATAAAAAGTTACAATGTGGGCTCTGAGATTGTCCACGTGATTAAAGAATCCAATATATTGCTTTGCTTAGGCTCAGTTCTAAATTATGTGAACCTTCCTATATGATTATAAGGATGATTCTGCTGTGACTTTGTAAGTTTTCTTCCTTACCTACTATAATGAAGAGGTACCATGAAGTCCCACATACCCCAAATTGTAACCCACTAGACTGACTACTGGGCCAGAAATTCTCACCACCATCACTTCTTTGTGGTCAGGTTAGTATATTATCTCTGGAAGGTTATTTTAAAAATATGCATATCTGGAAGGGTTAAGACAGTGAAACATTATCATCTATTAGCACAAATTGATTTATCAAAGGTTAGCTGTGATCTGGAAAACAAAAAGCAGTGTCTTTAGGGTTTGGGACACTGGATGGGTAAATTTTAATTGGATACTGGGGTATTCACTGGGGTCACTTAGTTTAGGAGAGACTCTAAAATGGGGGCCTCAGGAAGTCAATGGAAAACATGAAGGCACTGGTTCCCTAGAGTTGTCTGACAAAGGAGTCCAGGAATGAGGACGGAGATAGCAAAAAAGGGAAAGAAGAAAGCTATAATGATAAACTTAATCTATTTCACAATTTTGCTTAGGGGCAGCCATTGCTATACCCCATTTCTATAAAAGCGCTTAATTTACTGTAACTGATGTCAATATAACTCCTCTGACCATTGTCTCGCCACATTTATTTTACTTCCTGCCCCCTGCCAATACCAAGTAATGTTTCTGTGAGGCTGGATGTTGTAACAAACACCCAGCCTTCGGACAGAAATTGGATTTAAGGTTTTGTGAGCCTGCCTTCTGAATCTTTCAGTTGTCATTATGACCATTCCTCTTCCTGGCTTATTGATCTAGTTAATTCATTTAGCCTTAAGGAGATAAGCAACTTGGGGCATATTTTTTTAAATTGGGGCAACGTATGCCATTCTCTTACATCGTTTTATCTTTCCCATTCTCAACAATCTTTCACGTATCAGGGACAATGCCTCTGCAACCATAGCTGCTAATAATGTTTCATTATTGTGATGATATGTACAGTTCATCTGGTCCGAGTGACTTGAATTAACCAAGAGAAATTAGGTGCTACTCTGTACCTCTCTGCTTAGATCACACTATTAGCCATTTCTGTTCTATCCTTTCCTGTCCCAATATCCTTGCAAGAAAATATAGAAATAAAATGGAAACTGAGCAGTTCTGCCTCCAGTCTGATTTGAGGTGTCTCTCCCCCTACTCTGAGTCACAGGTCTATCTCTTCTTTCTCCCAAGACAGCTCTAAAGAAATGATCCTTGTGCTTGATCTCAGTCTTCCTTAAAAGCATCAGCTTGTTTTGAGCATTAATAACTCTTATTATAGTAAGTCTATATCATGTGTTTATGGGCATCCTCTGTTACCTACCCTTGCTTTCCATTTTCTGTCCATATATTTTTAAAACCTAAGCTGGTGGAGGAGTCCCCAGTACATTCGTATTGGGGTTTTTTAGTCAATTCCACATTTTCCTCATCAGAGTTATTTCCTTTTAGTTTGCTTATTTATTTAATTTTAAAATTAAATTTATTAAATAATTAAATTTTAATCTATGTAACAAAACAAGCATTTCCATAACACGGTATAATAAAAAAAAAGGTGATTGCACATGAAACTGCAAATCTATCATGGACTTGCTATTCCTTTTAAATATAAAGTTATCATGCAAATTTCCCTTTTTTCTTTTGTTTACTTCCCTCCTCCTACCCTAGAGATGTCTACCATTTAATACAAATAGGTGTGTCTACGTGTGTATATGTATATATATTCCTACACACATATACATATATATATATACATACATATATATGCAAAATTATTCTAGTCATATTTCTATTTATCAGTTCTTTCTCTGGATGCAGATAACATTTTCTTTCACATATCTTTTGTAGATAATTTGGGTATTTACAATAGTCAAAATGATTATATCTCATCATCTCTTATGGCACAGTAATATTCTATCATGAACATATACTACAATTTGTTTAGCCATTCAATAATTGACAGGCATCCCCGTAATTTCCAATTCTTTGTTGCCACAAAGAGAGCTGCTGTAAATCTTTTCCTGTTATTAGAGTATACTCCCCGCCAGATTTGTGATCGGTTTCCCAGGCTCCTCATTTATATCTTCTTCTTATCTAGTTGCTCTGTAGTATACTCTAATAACAGGAAAAAAAAGGAAAATTTCTTTGATTACCCCCTCCTTTGCTCTCCTAAAAGCTTACTACCATGCTTACCTCCTATGTGTCCTGGATTTCCTCTCATGAACATACAATACTATCCCATTTAACTATCCTATTCATTTTGAATAAGGTATACACATTTAGAGTCATATTCCTGTCAGATTTTTCATCTCAGAAAAATGTCAATGATCCCTATGAAACCAATCTGCCTTTTTTGCATTAAGACTTCTAGTTCTTCTTGCATGTTACCTAAACTTTTGAGATTTTGCTTTTGCTATGAATTTTACTATTGGCTCTTGTCTGATTGAATAAGTTACCAGGCCTTGCTGAGTCGCAGTTTCCTCATCTGTGAAATAGGAGGATTAGATTGAATGACCTATGAGGTCTGCCAGCTCTAAATCATATGATCCTATGATCTTTTCTTGGATTTTTTTGTCTCCTGAAAATCTCTGGATATCTCTTGTATACAGGACTCAGAAGTTCAAACCCAGTATTCTTTCTATTATACTAATATGCCTCAAAATATTCATTTATTCATTCATCCATCATCCATTCATCCAACAAACGTTTATTTAGTTTCTACTATGTGCAGAGCACTGTGCTAGGTTATGGTTGAGGTACAAAGTTTAGCTGAAACATATTCTCCCCCTTTATGGAGTTTAGAGTCTAGTAGGGAGAAATGAAACAAACCCATATAGCCATAAAATACATACTATTCCTGGATAAATGTTTCTGAGAGCTCCAAAACAAGATGTAAGTGAACTCAGCCTAAGCTTCCCAAATTTATAGGTAGAAAGAGGGTTAAATTTTAACTTCAACTAGCACAGTGCAAAATTACACATTAACACATACAGAGAGAGAGAGAGAGAGAGAGAGAGAGAGAGAGAGAGAGAGAGAGAGAAAGGAAACATGTTCTGTCAATAAAACCAGAGTTTTTACTTTAATCTCTGTATCCTGAGAAAATAAGCTGCAGTCTCAGACCTTTATCCCTTTTGGTAGCAAAATAGAAAAAAAAGAGAAATTAAAAGGAAAAAAGATAGAAAGAAAGGGAAAGAGAGAGAGGGAGGGAAGGAAGAAAGAAAAGAAGGAAAGAATAAAAAAGGAATCAAGAAAGAAAGAATGGAAGGAAAAAAAGGAAAGACAGAAGAAAAAGGAAAGAAAAAATATTTCAACTTAGTGCTTATGTTACTTTTAGAGTTTTAAATGTGGCTGAGAGCAGGATGAACAGGCATCACTGACAGTTCTCTGTTCCAGAAGGAAAGTAGTTAACTTTTGATTTGTTAACCATCCCTTGATAACATTATGCAACAATATTGCATGAGCCTCTAGATAGATATTTCATGGCAGAGAGTGAGTGGGTGACTTTAAGGTTGGTTTTTATTTTGTAATCATTTAATTCATTCCTAAGTATAAAATGGTGCCCAGGAATCCTGCATTACAGTTTCTTGTCATTGGTTTAGGGATTTTTATTTTTATGGAGTCAGCTTAGTCTTATCTGAAGTCCCAGCAGTGAATAGTTTGACAGCCAGATATTTCAAAATACTTTAAAGACTTTATGCCCTTAACTGTGGCTGCTAGAGAAAAGGAAAAAGTAGTAAGAGGGCATAATGGAAAAAAAATCTCAACTGTTCTTTTCACTACCTGCATCACTATAGTAGACTGTTATATGAAGGGGTAGTAGAGCAGAGGAGAGGTGAGGATGAGGAAGAAAGAGTCAAAAAGCTTATGATTTTTTTTTGACATCCTGGCTCACTGATGGAATTCTATTGCTTTAAATAGAGTGAACATCAAGATCTAAAAGGATAGAAAGCTTTGTGATGAGATTTTGCAGGTTTCATGGAATCATAGACTTTTTAGGCCTGAAAGGAGGATTATAAAAAAAGCCTGAAGTAGCAGAAAGAACTTGAGCCTAAGTTGAAATCCCACTGTAGTGGACACCTATTGGATAAAGAACCAAAGAAGGCTGAATCCAAGCCCTGACTTTACCTCTAAATTCCTATGTGACCTTGGACAAGTTGCTTTACCTGTCTAGGTCGGTTTACTAACATGTGAAATGAGGAATTTGAATGGGAGGATCCCTAAAATCTCCTGCAGCTCTAAAACTGTATAATTCTAGGTCCAAGCTCTGAAATTTACTAGGCATATGTTCATGAGCAAGGTAATTCCTTAATTTCTCTGAGCCTTAGTTTCCCTATCAGCAAAATGGGAACTGCTGTAAACAGCAGCAGTACTTACTCCATAGGGTTAGTGTGAGTAGAAAATGGGAAAATGTAAGGAAAGTACTTTGGAAACATTAAGCTATTCCAAACATTTCTGCTACTGTTATTACTTTATAAATTACGTACATAACATATAGCATTGACCTAGCAGTTAAGACCCTCCACTGTCAGAATGAAACTCATCTATAAGAGTCAGTTGTGGTGCAAAAGAGAAAGCCTTGAATTTGTAATCAGAAGACCTAGATTCGAACCCAACTCCGCTAATGCTGTCTATGTTTTCCATTGGGTGATTGGCCCAGTGGCTAGATCATCAAACCTAGAGTCAAAGTAAAGCCTGGATTCAAATCCAGTCTCAGATACTTTCTTGCTGTGTGACTCTGGGTAAGTTATTTAACTTCTATCTGTTTCAGTTTCCTCATCTGTAAAATGGAGATAATGATGATATCTACTTCCTGGGATTGCCATGAAGATCAAAATTTTTGTAAAGCATTTTGCAAAGCTTAAAATACTATATAAATGCCAGATATTATATCCAGTACATTACCCAGTGCCCAGAACATTGTTGTTGTACAGTTATCTTAGTTGTATCTAACTCTTGTGACCCAATCTGGGATTGTCTTGGTAAAGATACCTGAGTGGTTTGCCATTACCTTCTCCAGCTCATTTTACAGATGAGGAAATTGAGGCAAACAGGGTTAAGTGACTTGCTCAAGGTCACACAGCTAGTAATTGTCTAAGGTCAGATTTGAATTCAGAAAGATGAATCTTCCTGACTAAAGGTCCAGCACTCTATCCACTGAAGCTACCTAGCTATTCTTTGCTCGGTACACAGGAGGTGCTTAATAAATGCTGGACCAACTGACTAGGTGACCTTGGACAGTTCTCCTGGTCTTTGTTTTTTGTTTTTGTTTCTATAACATGAAGACTTTGCTTTAGATCAAATCTAAGGTTCCTTGAATTCTAAATCCTATGATCAACTTCTTGCAATAATAAATTAGAAATGATCCTTGGAATCTTCCATGTTATAAAGTTAGTGATAGAGCTGGGACCTGGGTTCCTGACTCTGATTCCATCTCTGTTTCCACTTTACCACACTGAGTTGAGAAACATTTTGAACGATAATTTCAAAATTTTTCTATAGCTCCACTATGCCAAGGAGTTGACCAGCTATATGAAGAAGGTTGTATTTTTAATGCCAATCATGACAGTTTTACAAGTTAGCAGAGCTCTGGTATGACCTCCAATTCACCTTTTTCTACTTAAATGAATTGAAATGACCTTTCCTCTTCCTCCATCTTTCCCTCCCTCAACAGTGCCCTTGATTGTCACGTAGTTCACCTCATCCATTTCCTTGTCAAGAGATGACACAATAATAGATGTTCCTTTTCAGTCTATCTCAGGAGATAATTAAACAGTTACCCGATCTTACTGTATCCATCAATACAAGGGATCATTTACACAGAGCCAACAACAAATAGTTAAGAGTTCTAGATTTTGAAGTTGGAAGGGACTTGAAAGGTCATCATTCTATCTTCTCATAGAGTATTAAATTCTTTTTTAAAAATTTTCTGCTGGAATACCTTTGGTGACAAAACAATCCCATTTCTTTTGTTAGAGAACTCTAATTAGAATTAGTTATTTAGTTAGTAATTATCTAACTAGCCAATTATCTAGTAATTATCTAACTAAATTAATAATCTAGTTAGAATGAGTAATACTAGTTAGAATCTAGTGATTAGAAAAGTAATGCTTTTGCTGAGAATTAATCTAACGCCTCCAATTGTCTGTGCTATACGACAAATTGTTGAAAATGAGAAAGGTACACTAGGGCAGAGGAAGGGCATATATCACCCCAGTTTTCTATAAAAGGGACAAAAGTAGAATCTGTAAACTAGAATTCTTGGTTCCGGCTAAATTAGTCTACTTATTCCCGCCCCACCCCCCACATACTTTCCCCATTTCCCTTTCTCAATGCTTGAGCCTGCCCAGCCACATGCTCTATGGATTCCTGTATGATTTGTTCATTTACATTTATCACCCACTTTCTTATGTATACATATTTATTTATCTGTTTATGTGCATATATGTATATTTTGTCTCCTTTAAACTCCTTGAGGGCAGAAATTATATTTTATGTATTTTTTTTTAACTCCACACAGCATGTAGCATAAGACAGTGCATCGAGTAAGATAGAGATACTTTTATAGGCAGCTGGCAATGAAGGACTGGCATTCAGGAGAGACATTAGGGCTAGATATAGAACTAGAATTAGCTATATGAAGAAGATCATTCAACCTATGATAGTTGATGAGATAACCAAGGAAAACTATAGAAAAAGAAGAGGATCCAAAACAGGGCTTTTGTGAACATCAAGCTGGGTGAGAGAGGGTGGATGACTCAAAAAGGGAGCCTGAAGAGGAGAGGAAAGGTGAAGAGGAGGAAAAGTAGGATAAGGTAGTTTCATGCAAAATAAGAGAAGTGAAAGTATGCAGGAGAAAGGGGTGGTCTAAAGCTACAGAGAGATCACATAGAATGAAAACCGAAAAAAAGTTATTGGATTTAGCAGTTAAGACACTATTAGTAACCTCTGAAAATGAAATTTCAGTTGAATATTGGGTCAGAAACTAGAATACAAGGGATGGTGAAGTGACTTGAAGATAAGGAAATGGGGTAAATGACGATTGGTGTCTTCTTTCACAACATAACAAATATGGAAATATATTTTTCATAGTTGCACAGGTATAGCCTATATCAAATTGCTTACCATCTCAGGGAGTAGGGATGGGAAAGGGAGGGAAAGAATTTGGAACTCAAAGTTTGAAAAAAAAGAATGTTAAAAAAAATTTTTACATGTAATTGGGAAATTAAAATATTGTTAAATTTTTAAAACTAAGGAAGGTTATTTAAAGATTTGAAAGACCTAGGAGCCTTTCATCATCAAAGAAGGAAACATTGAATAAGGAGAGATGGGGAGAGAGACAGAGAGAGAGAAAGAGAAAGATTATCAGAGGAATGAAAGTGCAGATCATGAGCCTTGAGGAGATTGTTAAACTGGGGTGTTTGAGGAGACATCAATATCTATAATGAAGTACCTAAGAATACAGGCAAGGGTTGGAGAAAAGAGGAAAACTGAATGATTTGGAAGCTAGTAGACAAGGGTAAGAAAGATGTGGGTTGGGTGATACAGATTTACATAAAGAGTGGATCTCAAAGGGGGATAGTTTTCTGAATGATGACAGCAAAGAGATGGTCTAGAACAATCATCCACCTTCACATAGCACCCTCTTGCCCAACACTCTCAACTGAGGACTTCACGTCATATTGTACTTGGAGATAACTGACTTTGAGCTCCCTTTCCTCTCCTCATCCTTATCTCATAATCACTTAGTATCAATCCTTAATATTTTTCCTTTAATACAGCCTCTGATCAAGGGATGACCCTTCTCTTCATGGGACTCATCCCTAGGTGGTGCACTAGATAAGGAGAAAGATCTGACAAGTCAGCAAGATCTAAGTTCACATTTGACTTCAGACCCTGACTAAGTGATCCTGGTCAAGTCACTTAACCTTTGCTTGCCTCAGTTTTCTCAGCTATAATACAGAGTTCATCATAGCACCCACTACCCAGGGCTGTGGTGAAGACAAAATTAAATACCATTTATAAAGTGATTAGAACACTTTAATCAAGCACACAGATCATTCACTTAGTTCAGGGGGAAAAGTCAGCACCCTGAACTTCAGAGAAAACACAGAGAAACAAAGATCAACCAACAGACAGGGTTTCCAACTGTTTAAGTGTAAGCAATATATACACCACAGAGCAACAGACAGATCCGTTTGTTTGACCATAACATAAATAGTCACCAGAGAGAGAAGCACCAACATTTGAGTTTTCTAAGCTGGGGGTGGTCCTTAGTCCCACAGTCTCCTCTGGTCATACAAACACTTCCAATGAGTAAGACCCAAAGTAAAACCTCACCTCAGAGTACTTTTACACTTTTCAGAGCCAGAGGGCATCACAACCTCTGAGAGCCAGTGCATTAGAAATCAATAAAAGGTATGGGCCTCCCCTAATCAAGCTTCTCTTAATGGGCAGGCCCATCAATGGGTGGCAAGATTTTCAACTCTCTAATTAACATTATACCAAGTAAGGAATCTTACTTGATATTCCCATTATTCAAATTTGTACTATTCAAAGCATAATTACCTATAAACTATGGTAATTAATTCCAGGTCAATAAAGAATATATCATGAAAATTCAAATAATGCAGCCACTTCAGGAGATTCATTGTTTACACTAATGGTACTCTAGCTATGATTTTCAATCTACTAGCTCCTTTATTGCTGTCTACAAACACAGCCAAGTTTTTCCCATTACAAAAAAAAAAACTAAACAAAACAAACCCTCACCATATCTTAACTAACTAGTCCTTCCTCCACCCCCCCCAAAAAACCCTAACTGATATTTTGCGTACATTCTGAATATACTTCTATATATTTGTGTCCTCTATTGGAATTTAAGATCCTTGAAGCGACTTTTGTCTGTATCGTTATTTATACAGAGCCTGGGTCACACAGTCACTTTTGTCTTAGCCTGCCCAGGTCACTGCCCAGGACTCTGAGTTTCAGAAGAGTTATTAATCTGTATTGAAGAAGAAAATTTTGATGCTATGGAGTTCCCTCTGTTGGTGAAAAGAGGTATGAATAATAACAAAAAATGAGTCCTACTATTAATTCTATTTCTTTTGTCCAAGAACTAGTCTAGTTGAGTTTAGAGTGGCTCATCATGAGAATGCTGAGTACCAGGTGATTATTACTATTAATTAGCGTAGTAATTTACAAAGATTCTGTGAAGGTGAAGATCTGTATCAGGAGAGAGAGTAGTTATATTGATAAAATAATGGATCTTTAAAATATTAAAAAATTTCAAAGATCATGTGACCAGATTTATTCCTCTTATTTTTCTAAAATGCCACTTCAATGATTTGCAACTGACTAAAAAAATTTCAATTTGAATGACATATGTTTGTTTTCATTTTTTTTGTCTATGTACCCCCTAGTACCTACAACAATGTCTGGTACATAGTAGGTACTCAAATTTTTGATTGATTGGTTCTTTAATCATTTCATTGCCCCAGCCCCCAAAAGTATGCCTGTTCTCCTTACTCTCACACTATCTAACAAATATATAACATTAAGTAACATGAGATATTGGTTTAAAGTGCTGGTCTTTGACTTAGCAAGATCTGGGTTCAAATCCTATCTCTGCTCCTTACTAACTATCTGACCATGGTGAAATGGTTTAACTTTTCTTAGTATCAATTTCTTTATCTGCATTTATTTAGGTACCCAAAGACCATCGTGTCTTTCCATCCTAACTACAGCTGAAGTTTCCAATACATGTGAACTTTTGGTTTTTGTTTTAGAATGTGAACTTTTTGTGAGTAGAGAACATTGTGCTTTTTTTTCTTTTTTGTAAGTAGTATTTTTTTCCAATTACATGTAAAGATAGTTTTTAACTTTCATTTTAAATAAGATTTTGAGTTCCAAATATTTCTCCTCCACTCCCTCCAATTTTCCCCTCCCCAAGATAGCAAGCAATTTGATATAGGTTATATATGTGTAATCATGTAAACATATTTCCACATTAATTATGTTGTAATAGAACAAAAGAGAAAAAACACAAAAACAAAAAAAGTGAAAATAATATGCTTCAATCTGCATTCAGATTCCTTGGTTCTTTCTCTGGAAGTGGATCACATTTTCCATCATTAATCTTTTGAGATTATCTGTATTGCCAAGAAGAGCTAAGTTTATTATAGCAGATCATCACACAACTTTACTGTTACTGTGTACAGTGTTCTCCTGGCTCTGTTCACTTCACTCAGCATCAGTTCATGCAAGTCTTTGTAGGTTTTTCTGAAATCCACCTGCTCACTCTTTCTTATAGCACAATAGTATTCCATTAAATTCATATGCCACAACTTGTTCAGCCATTCCCCAACTGATGAGCATTTCTTCAATTTCCACATCTTTGCCAAGACAAAGAAAAGCTGCTATAAATATTTTTGTGCATACAGGTCCTTTCCCCCTTTTTAAATGATTTATTTGGAATATAGACCTAGTAGTGGTATTGCTGGATCAAAGGGTATGCATGTTGTGCTTTTCTATTTATATCCTTGATGCTTGTCAGAGCATTCTACACTTAGTTGACATTAAATAAATGTCTTTTCATTCATTCTTCTGTAAAACAAGGGAGTAGGACTAAATCATCTTTAATATCCTTTTCAGGTTTCTGATCCAATAATATGGCACATAACAAGTACTTGATAAATGTTTATTGACTGACTATGATCTACATACCACATTTCACTGAGATCTTACTTATTGTCTCTATAGATTACATATCCCAGGGACATGTGGGTTCCCCTCCCTTGGCAATAAAGGTATAGCTAAGTAGAGAAAGAAAAGTGTGTCTTATGTCATTTCCATTTCATTTTAAGCTCTTCCTTGCCTCTCTACAATGCCATCATAAGTGTTCCTACAATATTTCTTAAGCCAATAAAATGCCTCCCTTGTCCTTTGTGTTTTTCCTCCAGCTGTGCAGAAGCACCACAAGATAGATGTACACTTGCCCAGAGGGAGACTAGAACAGTGTATTATCCCAAATGGAATATCACTGTCATTAAGAAGGATTGTGAATAACGGTTCTGTCAGTTTCACATTCCTCCCCCTGGAAGAGAATAATGTGTCTCTCGTAATTTCTTTTAGTCTTCATCTTCCTGCTGGAGGTTGTTAGTTCAAGATACGGTAGGTTTTTAGAGCTTTCATGCTTTCCACGTTACTATTTCTAATAGATTTGGATCTAAATTATTAGAGCCCAATTCCCTAGCACATAACAGACAGCAAATACATCATTGGGATTTCAAACCTTTCTGAATGACAAAGCAACATAGTCACAGTTTAAGGGAGCCCACTAGATGAATTCCATCTCCTGAACAGGAAGCTATGATGCAAGAAGGAATAAATTGCCAAATGAACCATTAAAGTACTAAAAGACCATAGGCATGAAGTTGGGTGTTGGTATCTTCTTGAATCTTAGCAATTTAAAGGTAACTCAATCAGGTATGTGCCAAGAGAGAACTTACTAGTTTCTATCCTTATTAGTCACTCTAGGACCAAGGACAACTGGGGATCCTAATCAGAGATCTAAAATTCATGGGAAGTAGGGTAAAAGGAACAGAGAGCTGGGAACTTGACTGTTATCCCATCCCTCAATTTTTAATAGTCACCAGACCATCTGTCTTCTTTACTCACTTCCCCCTTACCTGGCAACACTCTTTTACTAAAACAGAAAATCCTTTCAGTCTCATGAGACCCTCTGTAAGTATAAATCTTTACATACTGGAGTCATATTGGTTTTTGAAAGTGGTTCTCTAGCAAATGGTTCATGTGTATGGAGTAGAAACTATGCAGCCACTGTGTGACATCTCTCGGCGGCAGCAAATACCTCCCCTGCAAGCCTTGTGTGTCATACACTCAATTTCTCCACATTAGGAACACATTTTTAATATAAGCCAAGATGAAAACTTATTCCCCTCTCCATATAATTAGCTTACAAGGTTCACAATGACATTTAATTATACCAGTGTCTAAAGCAATTAATCACAAATGAATATTTATTTAACTTGATTTTCTAACAGCTACCATTTTTAAATTTCATTGACTTGAATGAAAACCTAATATCATGGCAGGGAACCAGAGAGATTACTTAGTATGTCTGTGTTCCAAAATACCACACTGAGCCTGGGAGGTCATGCCCCTTGGTATAGTGATTAGGCATGGCTAGGTGCTGGGTATAGTAGAACAACACAGACAATAATTTCTACTTACAGGGAACTTAAATTCTGTGGTTT
Source organism: Potorous gilbertii (assembly GCA_028658325.1). Lineage (NCBI taxonomy): Eukaryota > Metazoa > Chordata > Mammalia > Diprotodontia > Potoroidae > Potorous > Potorous gilbertii. The sequence goes on from CM053770.1 coordinate 562,170,835, forward strand.
GGATACACTGTAAACAGATAAATATACAAGTAATATTTCAAGGCGCGATCAGGTGACAGCAAGATGCCAGAGTAGCTATTTCCTCCAACCCCACAACAGACTGAAAAACCTCAGGAAAAAGGATCTATATACCATACAGAAAATAATTAAAGAATTCCAGTAAAGTTAAAGAGGTAGCACAATGAGTGAAGTATTAGACCTGGAATTAGGAAGACCTAGGTTCAAGTCCTCCCCTGGACACTTCCCAGTTGTGTGACCTGGACAAGTTGCTTACCATCTCAACCTCAGTTTCCCCATTTGTAAAATGGGAATAATCATGATATCCACCTCACAGGGTTATTGTAAATATTAAATGAGTTAACATATGCAAAGCAAATCTAAAAGTCCTTTATAAATGGTAGTTAATGTATTAAAACCCCTAGGAGTTTACAACAGAGAATTTTAATACTTATACCTTTCCCCTCCTCTCCTCTTTCCTCCCCTTCCTCTCCTCTCCTTCCATCCTCTTCTCTCTCCTCCCCTATTTTCTCCTCAGGGTGGGGTTTAGGAAGAAGAGAAAATAGGTTTCTGCCAATTAAATAAAATAGAAAATTTTTGCATAGTGGCCAACACATAGTATGGACAACTATAACATCAAAAATAAGGTCACAGACAAAGGAAAAAAATAATATCTTTACTACCCCAAAGAAAGGAAGGAAGGAAGAAACTAAAGAAAGAAGAAAGGAAAAAGATTGGGATTGAATATATAAATTTATATAAATTTGGATACATCTTCATAGACATAATAACTGAACTGAAGTAGCAAGATCAAAGAACCTTGGGTTATATTCATAGTTAGAAGGTAGGACATAGATGAGGAAGACAAATCATATTGATGAAATCAATAAATCCATAAAATATTATTTTAAATCAAAAAGATTATAAGATAGATTTCTTTTTAAAGTGGTTCAATTTTTAAATACTTTAAAGAGAAAAAACAAGACCAAAGACTGTGCAATAATATGGATTGACAGTTACAATTTAGGAGTGGAAATGTATGGGTGTGTAATTCAGGGGAACAAAACACTGGTTCTGAGTTCAAGTGACGCAAGAAAATATAGTTTCAGCTAAGACCAGTTCTATAAATGAGTTGTAAAAGGTAATGGATCAGAGCGTTTTCATCACAGTGACCGCACAGTTTCTACATGTTGCACATATATAAAACAAGTTAAGATTAAAACAGACAAACAAACATTCTTATGCCAAACCAAATTCATGAAGCAGGATAAATAATGTATCTAGTTATAAATAGTATGTCCTAATACTCTTTTATACTCCAGTAAAGATTCTGTTATCTAAAATCTGGCTAAAAATGTAATATGCTGATGATTTGCATCAGGAAGTTGAGGGCAGAGAAGGGGAACTCAGAGTACGGTAATGTGGGATCAAGCTGCAACTTCAAAACGCTAAGGAAATCTTTATTTTCTTGGGTAGCAATAGCAGAAATCATTAGAAGAAAACATACAGAATTTGTGCCTCAGTGTGACCTGGGCAGTTTGGTCATAGATATTTTCTTTATTGACAAAAGATTATCAGCAGCAAGAAAAACATGATGGAGAACGAGACCAAAAATCCACTACAAATTATCCAGTAAATTTAATTTGTCTGTAAGTGAAATTCATATAATTACATCTTTCCTCACACTCCCAAACAGCTTGGCCATTATAATGAAAGGCAGTGGTTGTATGATAATTATAAGTATTTCTCAGAAGCTGAAACCAAGGGTTATGACTGTCTTAGGTTAAGTGAAAATTCATTTGTGCAGAGATCCCTTGAAGGTGTCAGAAATAATTGCTAAATGTTTTCTGTTTAAAATAATGTGTTTTTGAGCTAAATGGAAAGGTCAAGTTAAAAACGTGGGTAACATATCTCATTTCCCAACATATTTCTTCACTTACCAGACACTCTACAGTAGACACCTTTATAATCACAAAATTGACTGAAAGATGTAGAGACACAAAATATATATTTATTTCACGATGAGTAAATTTTTTTTTGACTTGATATAGCAAAACATTTCTTTAAAGGTTCTATTCTAACATGATTTCCACCATGTTTAAAATCATACCAGGTTTCTTGGAAGATGTAATAACAGAAACGACTTCATAATCTCCTCATTATTAACCTTAGTTAATATGAAATTAGTCATGTAACAGAGCGGTATGCTCGATAAATCTGTTTGCTATTATCTCAGAGGGTATTTTTGGGTCTAAATAGAAGAGACATTACCTGTAGATGATGTTGCCCTCCAGATAGTTCAAACCCATCTCTTCATACCATCTGGGTAACAAGTTGGCTAACCTTTCTGAGCCTCAGTTTCCTAATCTGTAAAATGGGGGCAATTATAACTCAAGGGTTTGATGGGATGTCAGTCATTGCAATTATGTCATCTCATGTGTTTTTTGAACCATCATTTAAGAACTCTGCAGTGTCTGAGAATTTCTTCAATGTTTTGGAGTGAATTAAACAGAGCTCCTTTTTTCACCTGTTGCCATCAATCACATGGCTGACCCTCTCAGACCAGTGCTAAACAAAGCCTTCCCTACAAAATTATTGCCTGTTAAGTAACACTATCTATAATTCATGTGCCATAGGGTTGAGCATGTTATGAACCATGACGCAAAGCTGGAACAAGGACTGGTCAGCATTTGTTTAATGTCTCCATATTGAGAAAAACTAATGATGAACACCAAGGGTTTTGATACCATGTTTGAAAATTAAGTTGATGCATCACTCAGTTTAAAAGGAAACATACACATACACACACACACACACACAGACTAATAAAGCTAAGAAATCTTGCTCTGTTTGAAAAGACATTTCTTTATTCAACTATTTCCATATCCCATGTCATGGTCATATGAAGTTGTTATGCCCACAGCACAAGTCGAGGGAAATCTAAACCAGTTTTATTCTGACCCGAGCCTTTTCCCATCTTTCTCTGAGAAAGTACATTCATCTCTTGTACTTAAGCATGGGAATTTTATGAAATAACCTAATACTCTAAGAACAACTATAGGACTGAGAAGGGGAACAGGTCAGAGGTCACTAATGATTCTAGTCTAGAATCTTGGATTCAATTCTAGATTCTGTTCCAGAAATACCATACTACTGTCGTAGTCATGATGACTTTAATACTTACAGGTTTCTTCCCTTATAAAATAGGCATAAAAGTTCTTTTTAAAACCTCACAAAATAGCTCTAGGAATCAATATGTTAATATTTGCAAAGTGCTTTGTGCTCTTTGGATGAAAGATGTGGAATCTAATTATTCTGAATAAAACCAGTTGAAAACAGAGTGACTTTGTTCCTATGTCTTCTACTCCGCCTTAATTAGTTCAATGAAAAGGTCCACTCTGTACTAAACCATGTCATCTATCCTCCCAGTCCCACCACAGCTTTAACACATTCACTTAATTTTTCAATTTTTCAAATCCCTCTTTCTTTTTTTGCTTATCTTATCACTCCTTTCTCTGCCTTGATGCTACTTTATTCTGAAACAAATCAATCGCTCCTTCTCTCAGTTTGCTGAATCCTTTATCTTTCATACTCTGCCTCCTTTTTCCCCTTCTCTTCCACTTTAGATGTGGATAGTCTCTACTTTTTAATTCTGACAAGTACTTCTTTAAAATAAAGGAGACACTTTCCATTACAATATTAAATAGACTCCAATTTTTTTCATTCATATTTGATGGAAGAAGTCATTATTCATATCTACTGCTGAATGACTGCAGGATCCTTAATTCTGTGCCTCGTTTTCTCTATCTGCAAAATGGGAATAAGATTCATAAATAATATTATATTTCTTAATAATAAAATTCACAGAAATGCTATGAAATGAATTCTGCTGTAAACTGTATTCTGCTGTGGAATTATTTTTAATAGCTTGCAGCTTAAAGTACTTTTAGCACTTTCCGTCACCAGGCACTCAGAGAAATATCCTGGCATGACCCCAAGTGTCAATTTGAGAAATCTCGGGATGCCCTGCAGATCGACCCATTAAGAAGGAAATTGGACTTCCCTATGAGGTTTGGTCCTGGGGGGAACATAAACAGGGAACTTATTGCATGCGGAAGTTTTGGATCAAAAGAAGCCAGATAGACCAGAAAGAGAGGTTTGAAGTATGCATGGGTGAGATTCACAGGATCTTGACATTGAAGGGGTCTTGGGGGCTAGTTCAGTTTGCCCTTGACCAAGAATCTGTTACATCCTCAGGCAGTCAGAGTGGAAGGGAGGCATCGAAACTAATCCAACAATAGAATAATTTGCCATCCAGAACTCTTACCTAAGGTTTACAAAAATTTTGATAAGGTTAAGACACCTCAAGAATCCTTAACCCAGGGTTGCTGGACTCTGTAAATAGATTTCATGAGGTCTGTGAAATTGAATGAGAAAAAAAAAATTACGTCTCTATTTTTACTGACCTCTAACTGAAATTTGTCATTTTCTTAAATTGTATATATATATATACATATATATATGTATATATATATATATATATATACATATATATATGTATATATATATATAATATCATAGCTATGTTATTTAATATAATATATCTATATTCATTGACATACTATATTTATAAGTTAAAAACATTTTAAGAAGGGGTCCATAGGCTTTCCCAGACTGATATGTAAAAGGTTAACAACCCCTGCTCTAGTCCACATGAGTGAGAACCAGAGAAAATAATCAACTTTTCCAATATTGCAAAGAGCAGAGCTGATTTGGGAGCAATGACACCAATCCAATACTCAATTTTTTTGGGGGGTGGGGGAAATCATCATATCCCACTTGGATTAAAATTTTTTTCAAACCCTCCACTAAGACTCAGGAAGTTAAAAAAAGTTTGAAGGGGTTACTTTTTGCACTTATTTTCCTGCCCTGCTGTGGACACCTTTCCTTTACATCCTCAAAACTTAAGGCACTTCCTGACAGGAGCCCAAGTACTGCATGAAAAAGAAGTCTTTAGAACCAAGAACCTAGTATAGCAAAGAAAGCTGGAGCATGCACTTGGCCCAGAGCTATTTCCTCCCATCAACACCTAGTTCTTCACTGATAGCCACTAAAGAGCCTACTTTAAAATGTTCTCTTCCCAGAATACTTGTCTTCACTTTACCACACCCTCAAATAAAACCAACAAATAGAACTTAAAAGTCTTGACTTGTAGAGAGTGCCTTTAGTGATAAGAATGACAATTGTTTTTAGAAAGTAATAGCCAAATCCAACCTACTATCATCCCCATTCTCTGTACAATCTTCAACTCTCTCTGATACTGGCTCCTTTTCTGTCAAAAAAACCCCCCAAAACACACCCATGTTTCAAAAATTTACTATCATCCTGCATCTCTTTTCCTTCCTTTCTCTTTAAGAAAGGTGTTCTCACTTTATTTTAACCCCCTACAATATTCATTAAATGTGGGAAAGTTTCTGTATGACACTTTCTCATATAGCTGGATCAGCAAAGTAGGTCTTCTTGTTTGGCTACCTTTGTCTTTATCTCCATTAGATTGTGGGGTCCTGTCAAAACTGTGTTGTGTTTACCAAAACCTCATTCTTTGGATGAAGTTACTATTGGGATCAATCTGCCAGAGACGATGGGAAAGGACCCATGGATTGAAGAGCACATATAGAGTGGTGAGCTTTGGTAAGGAGAAAGACTGTCACCATCTGAGAGGAGTTGAAAGAGGAGATAGCAGGGGAAAATAATTGAGTGCTGTGATTTGAAGAGACAGGGAAATTCTTCATGAATGTCTTCCCTTTCTTCAGTTAAAAGGGTGGAGTTCTTCAACTGAAAAGATGGAGGAAGCTGATGACATGAGAGGCCTAAAGAGAGATGAGGTTTGGAATAGTCACTGTGGAGAGTAGGATAGCATATTGATTAGAGAGGGACAGAATGATTGCCTTGCTGTAGGGAGGGCTCGTATAAGATCAAGTAATATAAATTTGTTATTGATCCAATCAGTATGATTTCACTATTTTCACCAGATCCGTTTAATCAAGACATGAAGGAAGTAGACAGTGGTAATCCGGAGTTGGGGTTTGGCAAGACATGATGCGGAAAAGAGTGCAAAGACTTAGAAAGTATAGGATGGTGTAGAGTTGAACTGGTTCACCAACAGGTCAAGATAGGGAAGGTAAAATAATATAGCCAGTACAGGAGTGATTGCCTGGGAGGAACTGAGCGGTTAAAGAAGTCCGGGTGAGTATAAGGAAGAAGATTAGACATGAGAGGGCACAGGGAAAGATGGTATGATGGGAGGCTACTATGAAGTATAAGGGCTGTCCAGTTCTATACTAAAAAAACCCATCAGTTTGAGAGGACTTCTTCTGTTGCTTCTCATATAGTTTGTAAATATTTGGATTTCAGTTGTTTAAAACTTTTTGTGACACCCTCCCACCCCCATTTGGGGTTTCTTTGGCAAAGATATTAGACTGTTTGGCTATTTCCTTCTCCAATTCATTTCACAGATGAGGAACCAAGGCCAAAATGTTAAGTAACTTATCCAGGGTCACACAGCTAGTAAGTGTCCAAGATCAAATTTGAACTCAGGACTTCCTGACTTCAGGCCCAGCACTCTATTCACGACACCACCTATTTTCCCTGTTTGTTAATGTACTGTCTCAACAAATAAAAATATCTCTAGTTAAAAATCAGAATGACTTAGTCTTGAGACAGGAATGTCATGAGTAAGATATGAAAGTACCAATCCAGGGACCAGAAAACAGAAGTTGGAGGTGAACTCAGGACTGGAAAGACCAAACCAAAATAAGCAAGGAAAACAACAAAATTTATCTCCTGAGGTAAAATTATGGCAGATTTCACTATGGCCATTAAGGAGTAAAGTTTAAGTATGACATGGTTTAGAATTGAATAGGCCACTTGAGATTAGCTAGCCTGGTGACTCTGGGCCATGGAGTTTAGGGGCCTGGAGTCAGTGTAAGGCATCTGCAAATCCATATGCACATCAAGTCTTGCTATATTTAATCTTTCTTTTATTGAGAGGCAGCATGACATAGTGGAGAGAAAGTGACCTTGGAACCAAGAATCTGCATTCAAATAGCCCCATTTGACTTATATTGCCTCTGTGACCCAGAACAAAACACTTACTTCAATTTTTTAGCAACTTTCTAAGATAAAAAATGGCAGGGAAGGTGCCAACTTGCATTGGTGGAGGGAGTTTCTTCAGCAGGTAGTTACCTATGCCAGTGAAATCACAGGTCCACTTTCCAACCTTATCTTCTAGTTTTAGATTCAAAAAAAATATGCAATGTGAATAATGGAGCTTGCATTGACAGTTTTATATGATCATTCTAAGATATAGTACCAGATATTAGGTTGAAACTTTCATCAATTTCAGCCGCAAAGCAGCAACAGCCATTATTTCAATGACTCAGCATCATAAATAAGCAATCATGCCTTTTACAGATGGAAGAATGTCTTTCGTATGCATTTATTTCTATTTTTTTCAAATACATGTGAATTCCATTGGGATTAACAGAATAGAGGTTCATTTAGAAGTGTTATTGAATTTATGTCTTAGTGAAAATAGTTGACCTTTCATAGAAATCTGGATATTTTTGAACTAGCCAATTATTTTGAAGTAGTTTTTCTCCCCTCCTCCCCTCTCTCTCACTAATCCATCCCTGGCCTTCCGTGATATTGTTCTTTCTCAGTCTTCTGGACTAGATCATCATCTCTCTCCTGCCTCTTAATTGTGTGTCCCCCGAGTCTCTGTCCTAGTCACACTTCTCTTTTCTTTTTTCTACGTTGGTTATCACATTTTCCCATGAGTTTGTTGTTTCTATGCAGATAACTTTCTAAACTATCTCTCAAGTCCTAATGTTTCTCCTGGGGCAGTTAGGTGGTGCCGTGGATAGAGCACCAGTGCAGGAGTCAGGAGGACCTGAGTTCAAATCTCACCTCAGACACTTGACACTTACTAGCTGTGTGACCTTGGGCAAGTCACTTAACCCCAACTGCCTCATCCTGGGTCATCTCTAGTCACCCTGATGAATATCTGGTCACTGGATTCAGATGGCTCTGGAGGAGAAGTGAGGCTGGTGACCTGCACAGCCCTCCCTCACTCCAAACAAAGTCAAGTGCAAGTCCTGTCATTACTTCTCTGGTGGCCTGGTCTTCTTCAGCAACGAAGGACGAGCACACACACAACCTTTCTCCTGAACACCAGATTTACATTGCCAGATACTAGATGATCCATACAAAATTCAAATTCAATATATCTAAAAGAGAACTCTTTATGTACCTCTCAAAGTTCGTCTCTTTCCTCCTTCCCTATGTTTGCTGATTGCCCCACCAGCTCTTCCGTCACCCAGATCTAAAACCTTGGAATCATCCTTGACTTTTCCTTCTCTCCCTCGTCCCTGCATTATTGTTTGCATTTTGACAACTTTTCTTCCATGCATCCCATGCTCTCCGCTCATACACTCTCGTAGTCCAGTCCCTCATTATCTTTCACCCGGACTCCTTCAAAAGCCCCTTATTTGATCTTCCTACATATGTGGAATGCCTCCCTGAGTTTTCTTCAAAGTACTGTTTCCATGTCACTTCCTACATGACGCTTTTCCTGTTGTTATTGAGTTATTTTTTCAGCAATGGCCAACTCTTCATGACCCCATTTGGGGTTTTCTTGGCAGAGATTCTGAAGTGGTTTGCCATTTCCTTCTCCAGATCATTTTTATAGATGGGGAAATGGAGACAAACAAGGAAAAGTGACTTCCCCAGAGTCACATAGCTAGCAAATGTCTGAGGCCAGATTTGAACTCAGAAAGATGGGTATTTTTGACGCCAGGCCTGGAAGTTTATCCACTGAATCTTTCCTGAGTCTACAGTTAATAGCAACTCTCTCCCTCTTGAAAAGACTTTCCATACACTTATGCATATTTAATAACTTGTGCATGTTTTGTTCCCCCAGTAGAATGTAGCTCCTCAGGAGCAAGGGTTATTTTATTTTGGTCTTTATATCTCAGTCCCATAGCACAGTGTCCTGTACCTTGTAGGAATTTAATAAATGTTTGCTAAATTGAATGAATGTGCCCAGGTCTCCTGGTAACAGAGTTAGGATTTATACCCAGGTTCTCTTAATGCCAAATCTAGTGAGTTGGACCAGATGACCTCTAAGATCCCTTCCAGCTATAAATCTATGGTTGTATTACCCTTTTTCCACTACACCACACTAACTCCTACGAGTCAGACTGGTACATGCTACTCATAGCTTAACCAATGTAACTTCATTTTATTGTTTCTTCAACTGTAAAATGAAAAAGTTGAACAAGCTATAAGCTCCCTTGCAGTTCTAATTCTCCTCTTTATGAGATGAATAGGGTTGTTTCTTTTCTACAGCTGCCTCATTACCCTCCCTGCTACCTCCATTACCTTGGGTAATATTGGGTAAAGTACTCTCCTTACAATAAGCCAGGAAGGAAAGAAAGCATTAAAAATGATTGTCCCCATTTTACAGATGAAACATTTGAGATTCAGTGAGTCAGTATCACAGCCAGGATTTGAACCAAGGACTCTCCTGATAGCAGATTCAGTGTTATTTTGTCCAGTCCACTTATTAGACCAATCTTGGGAGTTTGTTACTGAGTCATTTTCAGTCATGTCCAATGCTTCGTGACCCCATTTGGGGATTTCTGGGCAGAAATACTGGAGTGGTTTGCCATTTCCTTTTCCAGATCATTTCTGTAGATGAGAAAACTGAAGCAAACAGGGTTAAGTGACTTCCCCAGAGTCACACAACTAGTAAATGTCTGAGGCCAGATTTGAGATGAGTTTTCCTGACTCTAGGCCCAGCACTCTATCCACTGTACCACTTAGCTACACTGTCTTGAGGAATAGCCGGATTATATAATTGTATTCTAAGGGCTATCAAAGCCCTGGGTAGGGATTCTTATCCCCAGGGCAAGTACTACAAATACCACCTGGAACTAGTAGAAGTTGATGAGGAACCTGGCACTCTAAACTGGTGGGTGAGAGAAGAGGAATGCAGAGAAAGTCATCATATTATTACTGAGGGGCTCTACTCATTCTTTGCAAGTAGGAAGGAAAAGGAATTTACCTATTTTAAGTGCAATAGCTTCCTAATTTAACTTTTACTCTTGCTAAATGTGTTAAACTCTATAACTGTTTAGCCATGGAAGTCAATGACCTCTAAATTTGGCTCCCTGGTGAAAAGCCCCATACACCCCACACTGGCTATAGCTCTGGGGAAGACACATCATCCCTCAGACCAGCCCCACACTTTCCCATATTTGTAATTTTGCTTTTGCTGTCCCTCATATACCATGTGAGCCCCAGAATATTAAAACTGTACCTTGTAAAAGCCAGCTAAAATGCTACCTTCCCAAAGAAGTCTTTTCTCATATCCCTGTTAGTAAATCTTTCCCTTCTGACCTTATATAGCACTGCAGATCCCTCCTATGTATTTTTCATTTTGGGAATGTCCTATCCCTTACCATGCTGTAGGCAAAGCTTGTATCTCTAGTTCTTTTTTTCCCCCAATCTTCAGTCCTTACCACAGCACTCTATACATTTTAACAAATATTTGGTGAAGTGGTGGAGAGAGATGTCTTGGCAGACCAGGGCTGCAAAAGGTGATTCAGTAAGATGGTGCTATATTGGAGAAGGCTTAAGAGGCAGAAGTCAACTCAAGGAACAAGGAGGGCTTGGGATAAGCATCATTAATATAGCTGGAGGGAGCTTGCTGAGGCCTAGAAGATTTCAAGGATAGATTGGGGAAACTAAAAGAAGGGCAAATAATATAGAAGATAAAACCTTGGACTTGATTGATCTAGTAATGAGAAGCCCCCACAGAACCCTAGTGAGGAGGGAGTGAGGACGATATAGTTGATTAAAATTATGTAATGCTTTGTGATTCCCTCACAACAACCCAGGAGGTGTAAAATACAATAATTATTATATCCATTTCATAGAAGTTAAAACAGAGGCTGAGAGAAATTAAGTAACCTGTCCAAGCCAGGTTTTGAACCCAGGTCTTCTGATTCTAAGTTTCATGGTTGTTTCTGTGTTTCCACTATACAACTCTAAGTGTTGGTGGGATGTAAAGAAAGAAGGGAAATTGTTATCTAGTAGTTTTCAGTCACGTCTGACTCTTCTTGACCCCATTTGGGGTTTTCTTGACAAAGATACTGGAGTCATTTTCATTTCCTTATCCAGCTTATTTTACAGACGAGAAACTGAGACCAACAGGGTTAAGTGACTTGCCCAGGATCACACAGCTAGGAAGTGTCTGAGGTCAGATTTGAACTCTGGAAAAGGAGTCCTTCTGACTCTAGGACCAGTGCTCTATCCACTGTGCTACATATTTTCCCAAGAGGAGAAAAGACAAGCATAATTATTGTACTAAAGACTGCTGAAAGCAGAAAAGTAGCTTCTGGCTGGAGATTTTAAATGCTTGGATTTTAAATAGGCAGGAATAGAAGGGAAGGGAATATATGAGGAATTTTGTTCATATAAAGATGGCAGGCTTCAGCACCTATCTGAGTATGTGACAGCTGTAAATCTATCCTTCTATAATCCTATGAGAAATTGAAGCACAAATCTGGAAACACAAGACCCTGAGCTATTGATATCAGATTTATCAAGCACAGAAAGAGAGCAAGATGTCGTAATGAAGAGCCTTCATCCTATACCTAGCACTGTCTCACTACAGTGAGGGCAGTGAGTGAAGTCTGGGGTAAATCATTCCATCAACAACAGTCACTTTCTTCTTTTTGTAAACCAGAAAAATAAGGCTTATAAGAAGCTAAAATTGGTTGTATAAAATGTTTTCCCTGCTTATGTAATACCTAAGTTTTAAACATATACAAAGGCATATGATAACAGACAATACATATGAAGATGGAATTTTATCTTATTTGATCTGATTTTTCTTGCTTCAGGGAGGCATTAGACTAGATATTCTCCATACCTTCCACCTTTAAAAGTCCATGAAAAGAAACACTTTCTTCTGGGTTGCTGATCTTTCCTACAGAAGAGAGGGGTCATTGAGTCAATTGATTAGTTACTCCATCCCACTTAAGATAAGAAATTCTTTAATGATTTGAGAACTTTCCTCAATCAATCAAGGATTTTAGGCTGTTTGGAAAGAGTCCTTAATTAGTTAGAGTAATATTGCACAAGAATCCTGTTTGGATTCACTGAAAAAGCTATACCCTGAAAGTCATCCAAAAAATGTGAAGTCAGGTGGAGACTAAGAGATTCAAGCAAGTTGAAATGGCTCTAGTAATCCCTCAAAAGGAATGAGACAGGAAGGATGCACACAGCCTTACTCTCAGTCTGTACCCCTTACCCTTGACCAGGGGAGAATATCAACTTTAGAGATCTAGAACACTGCCTATCTTCTCCTTCTGGTACTAGTAGCATCCTTGGATCAACAGACAGCAGTATCTGCTCTGGAAGCCAAGATTAATGTAGATATAAAGCTCATCAATGAGCCCCCCTCAATCTCCCCAAAAAGCTGTATCAAACCAAAGAGGAACATCTTGAGGACTTCCAACAATCAGTGACTATGAATTATCCTTTGGTTAAACATGGTCTCTAAGCTTGAGTCCACTTTCCCTTGGACTCTATGCATAATTACGGGAGAGTGTGTTAAAGACTTTTGGGGAGATATTTTTGTACCAACTGTTATTAATACCACGGTAATAAATGCTCCCTCTTTCCTACACTAATCCAGGGTCGCTGACTAATTGATTTCAGCTGGTAATCATGCTAGGAAGCACATCAGTGGGAGATCATGAGCTAAAGCAGAAGAAAAACAACTTTTCAACCACTCAGGACTAACACTTGAGCCCTGAAAGGAAGTGGAACCAGCCTCGGGGAATCTGACTCATCAGTACATATGGGAGCTGGGAGAGAGTACATGTGTCATGCCTGGATACGATAGACCCACTGCAATATACTATATACTAAATTCTTCCTAATATCTAAGCCAAGCATTATTAAGTACTTTGTGTCTTGCCTGTGATACTCTCTTTGTGGTTGTTCAGTCGTTTCTGACTCATCTTGATTGCATTTGAGGTTTTCTTGGCAAAGGTACTGGAGTGGTTTGCCAATACCTTCTCCAGGTTATTTTACAATTGAGGAAATGGAGGCAAACAAGGTTAAGTGACTTGCCCAGGGTCACATAGCTAGTAAGTAAATGTCTGAGGTTGACTCAGTGAAGATGAATCTTCCTTATTCCAAGCCCAGTGCTCTATCCACTGCCCCACCTAGTTACGTTGTATGAAAATAGGCTGGTCATTTAACCACTCAGAGCTTCAAGTTTCCTTATTTATAAAATGTAGATGATAAGGCTAACACTGTCTAAATCATGTAGTTGTTATGGAATAACTGTAAACTTTGAAGTGCTATGTAAATATGGATTTCCATTATTATATTAATTAATCAATATTCATAAGAGTTTTATGAAAGCATTAGGAATACAAAGGAAAGCTGAAGCCAGATCCTGCCTTCAAGGAGTTCACATTTTAAAGTGGGGGACAAACTGGAAAGTCAGTAAATACATGCAAAACACCGCCCCCCCCACAAGGAGCATGTGAAAGTTATTTCAGAGGGAAAAGCTTTAAAACCTAAGGGAATCTGGAAATGTCTCCTATACAAGGCAGATTTTGAATTGCCCTGAAGGAAGTCAAGCTTTTTCAAATGTGAGGTTGCAAAGAGGGAATGTTACAAGCATAAGGGGTATTTTTTTTATTTATGGAAGCTCTTCAACTCTTTGAGCCTCTGAAAAAAGTCACCGAATGTCCTTCAGTGGAATGCTAAAGCACTAAATAGCCTCTAGTGCAAAAAAGAAAAAAATGAACATACTTTTTTTTAAAAAAAAAAAAAATCAATACTTTGGTGGTGATACTCTCTGGCTGCCGATCATGGAACATTACAATCTCCAAAGACTAAAAATTTGAGGTGCTCCAAAGGGCAATGGAGAAATACAGGGTGGGCACAGACTTGGGTCAAGACTCAAAGGTAGACAAATGTTTAACAACCAGCTCTCCAAACAAAAAAATATTTGCATGACACATTTCTAAGTATGATCTGCATTATTAATATTTTCTCCATGAGTTGCTTAAATTTAAATAATCAACAATATAATAAATCAAGCCCTGATATCTTTTGCCAGTTTTCAAGGTGTAAATATATAGGAAATTTAACAACTGAGTGATCTGGTAGATGCAGGCCCCAACACACCTCTGCCTAGGGCTTATTATATTGACTTTTGTGCAAGAAGTGGTATAAAATTTATCATCTATCATCCTGAAAACTGAATGGGGTGGGTCATTCATCATAGTGTAAGTGAGACAGCTTGGATCCTGTGGCTGGTACCCACAGAATGTTAAGAAACCTAGACAAAGGTTTGCAGTCTACTAGATAGATCCTCTACAAATGATTTGTGGAAAGAAATGGACAAAGAAGCACAATTCAGTTTTATTTTTTAGTATTAAAGGAAGGGTTCACCTTGAGATTACAAATGCAATGGAAGACTGAAACAAAAACGCCTTTTATTGATCATCACAGAAAGTGAAATGTTTGACAGGCCTCCACAAAGAGACAAAGCAATTTGGACATTGGGAGCAGTGGTGTAGCCACCCTCATTCGCAATATAAGGCAGAATCTGTTTTTCTGAGTGTCTAAGTCATTTCTGGAGGGAGTTTTGTGTCTAGGGAGTTAAAGAATATGTTGCAATTCACATTCATAAACCTCTGGCTCAGAATCCTTAAGAAAGACAGCAATAGTATTTGATGTGATAAAGACCAGTATAGGTTCTAAGTGCACATAGCCACCTCCCATATAGTGATAAAGTCCCAAACTATCACACAAATGGCAACAGAATGCCACAGGAAATATTCTGGCTTCCAACCAAATTGGCTTAAAGAAACCTAACAGTTGTCATTGTTCCAGTCTGTGTGAAATGCTATGCAGGCACTTACTAGAAAACTCAATTTAACTTTTTAATGGTCCAGTATGGGAAAGAGGAGTTGGAAATAACTGAGAGATGATTAGCGGTTTTGGAACAGAGAATTTCTCAAGCATTACTAAAGAAATTGTGATTATACCATATCGCAAGGCAGAACTGCACTTAAAAGGACTGAGATGAAAAGTATTTTTTCTTTGAAGCCCTCCAAAAAGTCATCTTTCCTAATTTCTCTCAATAATCTATTCTAAAAATCAGTGAATCTCATGGAAAAAATATTCTTCATTAAATCTAAATTTTCATATCACTTTTGCTCCTTGGGTGAAGAAAAAAAGGGAAAAATAACTTTAAACTGGAAAAAAAAGACAGTATAAACGCTATGTCAAGATAGGAATTAGAAAAGGCATACATACAATCATTGAACTAGAGATAGATAGTTATTTAGTTCAGCCCCATAATTTTAGATGTAGAAACTGAGGCCTAGGGAATTTAAATGACTTGTCCAAAGGGACACAGGCAGTTAGCATCAAAAGGATTTTAACTTAAGTCCTTTGACATCAGATGCAATATGACAAATATCCTTTTTGAGCAATTTTTATCAACAAGATGGGGCATCAGGGTGGTATAATGGCTAGATCTCCAGACCTGGAGTAAGTAAGATCTGAGTTCAAATCCAGCCCCAGACACTCATTAGCCATGAGACCCCGGGCAAGTCATTTAATACCTCTTTGCCTCCCATTCCTCATATGCAAAATGGAGGCATACTGGAGAAGGAAATGGAAAATCACTCCAGTATCTTTACCTAGAAAACACCCTGGACCAGGTCCATGGGGTTACATAGAGTTGGACATGATTGAACAACAAATGAATGACAGAATGAAACACTTGTCTGAAAGTGGAAGTGTGAACCACCTAAATTGTGCACTATAGATAGGAAAAGAGAATCAATAGCGTTTGATGATATTATCAGTAGCAAAATAAGGACAAGTGGATATCAGTGATATACCATTTACCTTTCTGAGGTACATATTAATAAAATACTGA
The DNA here is from genome assembly GCA_028658325.1 of Potorous gilbertii. NCBI lineage: Eukaryota > Metazoa > Chordata > Mammalia > Diprotodontia > Potoroidae > Potorous > Potorous gilbertii. Next base: position 562,186,877 of record CM053770.1, read on the forward strand.
AGTCAGAGTTGGAAGGGATCCCAGTGACCACTAGCCAGTTGCCTAGCCTTTGCTTGAATATCTCCAAACAGGTCTATATCCAGATGAAAACCTTTCCACTTTGACATAACTAATTGTTAGAAAGCTTTCCCTCTGCCATTAACCTTAAATCTGTTTCTAAATTTCAGAGCATTTTTCCTACTTATGTCTTCTGGAGACAAACGTATCTCTATTAAATGTATCTATTTCATATTTGACCTCATTTTAGGATCATTTTGGATTCTGATTCTAACATCCAATACCCTCCTAGTTTTGTGTTATCATCAAATATGATATTGTTATTAACGCCTTTAAGTTATTGTTAAAAATATTTTTTTCTTTTTCTGTTGTCATGTTAAAAATATTAGAGTGCGAGCTCAAGCAGAGATCTCTAGTATATTCATTCCATTAGAAACTTTTTCCAAGTTGAACCTGAATCATTTATGACTCTTTCTTGGATCCAGCCATTCAACTGATTCCAATCCTAATTATATACTAATTTTAGCCCATATCTCTTTATCCTCTCCGTTAGAATAGCATGAGAGAATTCATCAGATTTATCAATTCCTTGCTTAAATTTATGTACATAATACATAGAGGTGGCTAAATGTTGCAGTGGATAGCATCTAGGGCTTGGAGTCAGGAAAACCTGAGATCAAATGTGGCCTCAGACACTTATTAGTTGATTAAGTCACTTAAACACTGCGTGTCTCAGTTTCTTCAACTATAAAGGAGGGATAGTAGTAGCATCGACCTTTCAGGGCTGTTGTGAGGATCCAATGAGATAATATTTGTAAAGCACTTATCACACTGTTTGGCACACAACAGGCACTATAGAAATGCTATCATCTTCATTATGGTTATTTGTAGCTTGTTCCACCAATTTAGTCCCCTAAAATTTTCTGTAAAGAGTAAAACGTCTTTCCTCAAGGTCTAAAAGAAAGGAGTCTACTTAAGGACAAAACTTTTCAGTTTTTGACATCCTGACATACCAGAAAATGTTTCTGCTCCCATTTTCTGTTCTCCCCACTCCCTCTTAGCCTCTATTTCTCTCCCTTTTGAAATACTTTAAACCTTATTTCTCACATGACATCCTAAAATAAACTTCTACAACCAAATTGTAAATTTCTTGCAACTGGGTCATCTTTGAATTACTGAGCTGACCTCTACTATTTCAGGAGAATCAGAAAGAAGTTGCTCTCTGTGAATTTGATTAAACCATTAGCCATTGATCCAGTCACCACTGGCATGCACGTCAGAGGCTGACATTCATAGTTTAGTCTGGAATTACACAGAGAGTAGGTAGTAAGATAGGTTTTCTTCCCCTCACCATCCCCTTCACCAAATCCTCTATGATATTACCAGAGCAACTAAAATTGGAGGCATCTTGAACATCTAATTTCTTGTTTGCCATTTATGCTACTGAAATCCAAACAATTTCTCCATTTGGACTATAAACTTCATTGGCTAGTCAGTTTTCCCTTTCATATTTGCATATCTCAGTTTATGTTTACATAATCAATGGCGAAATTGTAATGGGTTAGGGATGGAAGTGGAAGAAATAGCCAAAAATGGGATGTAATACAAAGAGTTTAGAGTTAGAGAATCTGGGTCCACATTTGGATTGTGCTACTTTCTATCTCATGACCTATGAGATGAGCTAGTTATTTAAATCTCTCTAGGTCTTAATTTCCTCAGCTTAAGGGCTGAACCAAATGAGAGGTTGACAAACTAGCACAAAGGCCCAATCCAGCTTGCTGCCTATTTTTGTATGCCCTAAAAGCTAAGAATGATTTTTTTTAAATTTTAAAATAATAATTAATTCTTAGATGGCGGGCCATCCAAAAAACCAGGCATTGGGAGTAGATTTGACTCATTGTCTCCTGGACAGCCTTGTCCTTAAAGTCCCTCACTGGTCAATGAGAATGTGTGTGTAAAGTACTCAGAGAACTTGAAATGGTCCTATCAGATGAGATCTATTATCGTTGACATTATTACTTTCAGAAAATATGATTTCATTAGTATAGATATTCCCTCTACCAGTACAGATAAAAAACCCTATGTAATTTGAGAGTCCCTAAGATCAACCAATCAATCCATTGATCCCTATCACGGACTTTATAGAGGCTGGTCCATGAAGGACAATATCTTATTCGAAGTCCTTCCTGCTTGTTACCTGTTACTCTCTGCTGTGTAATCTTTGTCAATCCTGAGTCACCACATCATCATAACAACAAAAACACTTTCATCCACTTATAAAGAACAAACAAACAAAAAGCTAGTCACTTTGTCCAGCTGTGTAATCATCATTTATGTATTAAACATAAATGAATAAGAGGAGGAGAACATTTTGTTCCAGGTCAATTTCTCTCTCAGGTCCATTGGACAAGATGAGGAAAATGTAATAACAGGGATAGGGACTAGACTATGTGATTTCATTGAAAATAACAACCAATTGACATATATCTCAACCTTCTAAGCTCTAGGCATTGCATTGGAAGCTGAGAATACAAGAAAAAAATGAAATATCCCTTTCTTCAAGGCATATTCATTCTAGAAAGGGGAGAAAAAATGATGTCTTAATTGCCAAATCTAATGGCTTTTCCTCAGTCGTTATTCTTTACTCCTCTGCAGCTTCTAACATGGTCAGCTGCTCAGGGGATAGAGCTCTTGATGGCTTTCCCATCAAGAAGATCTTAGTTCAAATGTGGCCTCAGACACTTATTAGATATGTGACTCTGGACAAGCCACTTAACTTTTGCTGCCTCAATTTCCTTATATATAAAATGGGGGAAATAAGAGTGCCTATCTCATAAGGTTGTTGTAAAGATCAAATGAGGTAATGTTTCTAAAGCACTTGGCACATAGTAGGTGCTTAGTAAACACATGTTCACTTCTTCATTTTTTCCTGGATACTCACTTCTCTGGAGATTTTTGTGACACTGCTCTCTCCTGGTTCTCTTTTTACCTTTTCAACTGCTCCTCAGTCTCCATGGCCCATTTGCCATAAGTGTTCCCCCAAAGTTCTGTTGAATCCTCTTTTTCCTCTATACTACCTCCCTTGGTGATCTCATCAGCTCCCATTCAAATCAATTATCATCTCATGTAGATACCTTAAGGTTCGTGCAGCCCTTTACAAATACTATCTCATCTGCTCCTCACAGCAAGCCTGGGGGGTAGCTGCTATAACTATTATCCCCATTTTTATAGATGAAGAAACTAAGCAAACAAAAGTTGAATGACTTGCCCAGGGTCACACAGTTAGGATATGTCCGAACTGGATTTGGACTCTAATCTTCCAGACTCCAAGTCTACTTACTACTCTAAACATTGTACCCTTTAGATTTATATGTTCAGCCATAGTTGCTCTTCTGAGCTATAGTCTCACATCACCAAAGATCTATCTACTGGACATCTTGGCCCAGATGCCTTGTAGATAACTCAAACTGAACATTTCCAAATCAGAACTCATTATCTTTTCCTTCAAACTCTCTCCCCTTCCCAACTTTCCAATAAAATTCAAGTTTATTACCATTTTCTTAGTCATTCATAACATAGACATAATTCTCAGTCCCTTTTTCATACCCATCCTACATTTCCAATTTATTACCAACTATCATCATTCCTACTTTCATGACATTTTTTCATGCAGATCCCTTTCTCTTCATTCACACAGTCACCACCCTGATGCAGGTTCTCATTACTTCCTGTCAACTGTTTCAATAGCCTGCTCTTTAGTCTTCATTCTTCACCTTTCCCCATTCTACTCCATCCTCCACCCTGCTGCCAAAATGATCTTCCTAAAGTACGTCTGATCATGTCACATTCTGTTCTACCTTAAAAACTCCAATCCTGAGATTATGTTGATATGTGTAGGTATAAAAATTCATAATTGTAGTACCATTGAGTAATTCACCAGCATCACCAAAGTCAATCAATGCATTGTAAGGAAAAATGTTATCTGCTGGAAATGTTGGGAGTGATTTCAGAGTGAGGTTGGATTCTGAATTTTCAGATATATTTGCCTATTTTTAATCTCCTTGGTTTTATTTTGAAGGGGAGGAAAGGGAAATTAAGTTAAAGGATTGATAATACAGTTAAAGCATTTCAAGCCTAACATGACATCAGGAGGTTTCCTGATTGACCAAGAGTCTTAGGTTCTAGAACAGAGCCATGGACCCTATCTAGAATGCTCATTGGTGAATGAAACTGCCTAAAATACTCTGAGAATTTTCTCTGGTCATACCCTATACTTGGAATGTTTTCCCTTCTCAACTCTGCCTATTGACCTCTTGGGTTTTCTTGAAGTTCCAATTAAAAACTCATCTTTTACCAGAAGCTTTCCCAATTCCTCATTTCTATTTGCTTTCTTTCTTTTAATTATTTCCTATTTAACCTTTACATAGCATGCATTGTACAGCTTTGCTTGCATGTTTTCTCCTCCACCAGACTGGAAGCTCCTGAGAACAGATAATGTCTTGCCTATTTTTGTATCCCATGTTAAGCACATTATCTGTCACATAGTCAGTGCTTATGCATGTTTATGGATTTACTTTTGACTTAGGCTGAGATGTTATGGAAGATGTCACTACCCTGAGGATACAAGGATGATAGATTCAGTAATATGGGATCCAGCTCCTCCTCCCACACCCTGCCCCCCAAAAAAGGCAGGGTAAGATTAGACAATTTTATTTAAAGATTAGCTAAGAAAGCTAAGGTGCTACAGAGCTTGATGGAAGGTAGGTTTTATTTCTATACACTTCTAATTACCTTACCTTTAGTGTTATTTCTAAATTTGTAGTCTGGAGTGGGTGGACATGGGAGATATGGGAAGGAGAGAAATATATGCTAGAAGCAGACAGCAATGGCAGCGAGAAAATAAGGAGGAGTCATAATTAGAGTTTGCATGTGGTAGATCTTTGAGTCCAAGGGGTCAAATAGACTCAGAGAACCAGAGAAAGGTTTGCAGCTACTTGAATTGGAATTCAGGAGTCAAGGAAGTTTAAAAGATAATGGTTAAAAAGCCTTTGTCTGAAGGTAATGTTTCTTTCATCAGTTCAATGTGGACAGTCTGGTACTCTGGAAAGAACAAGCTTGAATTAGGCTGGCTAGCCCTAAAGCCAAGGTCTTGGTGATCTCTATATAGATCATCACTAGAAAACATTCACATACATCCAGACACACATATAACCTAATTTATGCACAAGGTTCCTGAAAAGTTTTGCATGAACAAAATCATACTATAAAAATATTTAGTTCATTATTTAATATCACTCTTCTCCTACCTCCAATATAAAGTCTTTTGAAAATTAAGGAATCTTTTATTAAAATGAATATTTTCCTAATTAATTTGATTTAGCTATTAAGATTAGAAGATTTTTTCTTTTAAATAAAAGCATATTCTCTACTATATAGTTTATCATAGGATTTAGAGATAGAAATGTCCTAGACCATCCAGTTCAATCTCTTTATTTTCTAGGTAGAAAAAGAGAGAGATAAAGGAGTTTTCCCAAAACGACATAGCTATTAAATCAATAAACATTTATTAAGTACCTACTATGTGCTGGGCCCCAAGGTAAGAACTGGGGACACAAATACAAGTAAAGAGAAATAAAGTCCCTCCCTTCAAGGAATTTAGTCTAATAAATAATAGAGCTAGAATTTTGACTCAGAACTTCTGACTTCAAATCTAGTGCTCCTTATATGAATACATGATATTTCATATATATTAATATAATTTTATTTTATTTAATTCAAATGTATTTTTATTGGTGCCTTTTATTTTTACATAGTTATTACCATTCATATAAAGATTAAAAAATAAGCAACTCTGGGTACCATAAGAATTGATCCTAAGTATCAAACTTGTTAATACTCACTGAACTTCAATTTGTGTACCATATATAAGTACATATTTTCATATACACATATATATGCATTTCAGTATTTTTTTCCCTCATATTCATTCCACTACTTATTAGCATCCTCACTAGAGGACAGAGTAGGAAAAGAAGAAAGAAGGAAATCTTGGTCACTATTTTTGTTATGTTCTAGTAGTTCTGGAAAAATAATATTTATACAGTGCTTGTTATGTGTAGTGCTTTGCAAATATTATCTCATTTGATTTTCATAACAACTCTGTGAGGTGGGGAAATTGAGGCAAACAGAGGTTAAGGAGCTTGCTCAGGGTCACTCAACTTAAATTTCTGAGGTCATATTTGAACTTAGGTCTATCCTATCTCCATTTCTAGAGTTTTATCCATTGAACCACTTAGCTCCCTCTGGTAATAGAAGGAAAGTAGTATATGGGAAGACAAGAAGTTATTAAAATAGGAGTATTAAAACTCAAACACTTTCTGATTCTAAAAAACATCACACTGCAATAAAAAGTGACAATGGCAAGTTAGCACCCCCCACTCCCTTTGGGGCATGAATGTTAAAGTAGCAACTTTGGGTTGGAAAAGGTAATAAGATGAGGGGAGAAAAAATTTTATGCACCAAATCTGATGGTCCAACATTAAATAGGCAGGGGAGAACAGAGAAAAGAAGTAAATTCAAAATAAGTGAGTTAGGTCAGGACCCTCATGGGTTCTTACCCCTTCAGCTTTACAAAACCTGGTCCTCTGCAGTTTAATCAATGGTCCAGTATTCTGGACAGTGTATATATCCTTTAGAATCAAAGTATTCTAGGACTTTTTGTGATAATTCTCACAAAGATATCATTTATTTATGTGGATTGATTGAGGAATACTAAGAGAAATCTGGCTTTTGACTTGTTTGTGAACGTCCTTTTTAACTATGAGTCACCTAATATAAGAAACTTAAGGTACAAGCACACACAATTTCTCATTTAAGTGTTATCTGAGTAATTTTTTCCCTACAAAACCCAGCTGGTTTGCACCTATCAAAGACAGACTAGAAACTGTTACTTGGCAACTTCTTGAGTTGGGACAGAGATAAAAAATTCTAAAAGATGAATGTCAGGAAGTCTAAATTATTACTGTATCTTGGATTGACAAGCTCATTATAAGGAGAAGGCTTGAAGCATTCTATAATTGAATCAGGACAGTGCAAGATTAACATTTCTTTAACAATTCGTGTCTCTGCTTTAAAACATATGAATACACATATACATACATGCACAACAGAAGTAAACAGCAGAAAACAAGAAATACATAAATCTTTTCACATACTTACGTAGAAATGGCAGCAAGCCAGAATGGTACACTGAAATCTCACTGGCATATTAATAAAATATTATTCCCTACAACTTTAAACTTAAAAATATATTAATTCAATCAAAATGTCATCTGCTGCCCGGAGCATTTTTATAAAAAGAAAATATCTTGAAGTAAATAATTATTCCCACAGGAAAAGAAAGAGTATCATGAACTGAGTTTATTTATAAAGCAACAACCACTACAGCCTAATCCATTAGTGAATGATATGTTTGGAAGATGCCAGAAATCATGGGCATAGCTGCTTCTAGTGCCTCACTTCTCTACAAATATAGGTAGTGCCTTCTCTGAAGCTTATAGTGCTAGATTCAGGGTGCATTAAGAGGTTAAATGAGTTTTCCAAGGACCTATTTGTACAAAAATATTTATAGCAGCTCCTTTTGTGGTGACTAAGAACTGGAAACCAAAGGGATACCCACTAATTGGGGAATAGCTAAGTAAGCTGAATTATATGATTGCAATGGAATGAAATTAGTGTGCTCTAAGAAATGACAAGCAGGATTATTTCAGAAAAACCTGGGAAGACTTACATGAATTGATGCATAATGAATAAAACCTGGAGAACTTTGTGCAATAATGTTTGAAAAACTGTGAATGACTTAGCTATTCGCAGCAATACGACAGTCCAAGATAATCCCAAAGGACTAATGATGACACATACTATCTGCCTCCAGAGAAAGAACCAATATTGATTGAATACAGACGGAAGCATGCTTTTATTTTCACTTTCACTTTTTTCTTTTATTTCAGTCTTCTTGTACAAAATGACCAACATGGAAATGTTTTACATAATTATAGGAGAATAACCTATATCTTATTGCTTTCCATCTGAGTAAAGGTTGAAGGAAGGAAAGGCGGGATAGATTTTGGAACTCAAAAACTTCAAACAAAAATGTTAAAAAATTGGAAAAGATGAGTTTTCCAGGGTCATACAGCTATTACATGTCAGAGGCAAGTAGAAGTGTATTCTAATTATTCCTGACTCATAGACCAGCTATCTACTGTGCCAGACTGCCTCTCTCTGTCAATAATATCTCAGACTAGTAGAGGAATAGAATTACATTTAATAATAACTTTTAATGATACCAGACAGGAGATTTTCATTGCCATCACATTGACTTAATCACTAAGTATATTTGCACAAAAGTAGTTTTACTTCAAGAAGGTAGGTCTTTTATATCTAAAGCCACAGACCTTAGTAATATGGTATTCCTTTCCCAATGAGTAAATTCTGCCAGTCAGAAGAAGAACTGGAATGGTAAAAACGTATTATGATTTCAGGGAAAGAGAAGATGATTCCTAAATGTCTGTAGTCTTATGGAGCTCCCTTCAGTAATTAAGAAAGCAGATAGAGAAACCAAATCTATGACGCAGAGGGGCAAAAACAAACCAAGTAATCCAACAAAAACCTACTTACAATATGTCTTAATTTTTTCCACACTGTGTCTGACTTTTTAGGTAGGAAGGAAAATTTGCTTCCTCACCTCTCTTCAATACACTATAAAACCCACAGAGCCAGGAAAGTTTTTAGCACAGGTAGGCAGGAGATGTAAGAAGATACAAGGTTTATTTTGACCCAGATGCAATCACAATGGTTGTTTAAAAGAAAAGAAAATGAAAACACTCAAGTTCATTGCTCCTTCCTGCAGATGTTTTATTACTGACTAGACAATTGCCAGCATACAAGGACATTAGGAATGATACAAAAGTAGAAAAATGTTTTAGGAAATGATTAAGAACAAAAGTCTGAATTTATCTACTAGGAACCAACACAACATGTATACGGTCCAAACAACGAAGACGAAATCTTCAAACTCTTAGACATCACCCCAAAACAAGGATGGCCTCCTACTTTTTCACAATGGGGAGGCAAGTGCCAAATCTCCTTTTTGCTGTATCAAAGTGTATCAAGAGGTCATGATTAGATTGACTAGTGCCTTACACTTGTTTTTGGTCATTGTCTCCCATCCTGAGTGACAGGAAAGGCCAGCTAATTAAATTTGATGAGAGTAATTTTGATTTGGTAAATTAAGATATTAACAGAGTAGGGTACCCATAACCAGTTTCAACTCTTCCAGTGCTTAATACAGTACCTGGCACAGAGTAAGTACTTAACAAAGGATAATTGACTGACTTCCACACGGCATTAGCTGTCGATCTTGCAGAGACCACATGCCAACAACTAGAACACAGTAAAATATCAGTTCAGCAGAATGATAAAGGTTGGGAATAAAGGAAGGTTTAGGTGTAAACTGTCACCTCTAAATTCACCTTGCATAAACTTGGCAAGAGGAGCTAATATCTGGCTAAATACCGAAAGCTGCCACCCATACGGCGAATCAGTACATATCCTGGGTAAAGCCTTTAGATGCATGTGTCCACCATTCTTAGAATTCTGAATTAATGATTTAGTTCTCTCCAAACATTCCCCTCTCCCCCCCCACCCCCACTCTTTTCAGTATGAGATGTGAGTTTAAGGGGAGAGGAAGGATAGACAGACAAACAGAAGTTGAAGAATTTAGGATTATTTGGATATGAAAATAAAAGTCCTGCCCCATAACCTTCCCTAAACTGCTGGCCTGAGGCAACGGTTTTCAGAAAAGTTAGCTAAGGATGCTGAGTCTGCATTTGCTGCCTGTGGCTGAGAGAGATGAAGATGCGAAAGTAGTGTAAAAGAGAGGCGGCAGTCTTACTTTTGTAGCTGGCTGCCCAGGGCTGGTAGCCGTAGTAGCCAGTGATGCGCAGGATCCTCTCCTCGATAGACGTGAGCCCCACTGAGGCACTGGTGAGGTCCTCCACAGATCGGGACCATTTCAAATCCTCTTTGATCGCTTCGTCTACCACCAAGTACTTGAGCTGCCTGAGCTGCGGGCTGATGTCCGACAGCCTCCGGGGGCTGACGTCGGGTGACCGCCTCATGCCACTGAAGCCAGCAGGGATTTCCAAGCCAGAGAGTTGAGGGAGAGGGAGGGAAGAGAGGGAGAAAAGAAAGCAAATAAATGAATCCTATAAAGCCGACATGAAGGAGGAGAAAGGCGAAGGAGCCGTCCCCAAGCCTCTAACACGCAGGTTCCCCTCTTCACCCCAGTCACCTTTCCATCTCCACTCCAAGCACCAGGTTCAAGTCCTTTCTGCTGCTTCGCAAGGGGAGCATGAGTTGGGTGGGAGGATCGAACACCAGGTCTCTGGGCATTGAGATCTCAGAGAGGAAAGGGTCAAATAAAAAAATAAAACACAATACAACTTCTCTAGATGCTCCCTCATTCAACCTTCTCCCTTACCCATGGACTGATGGGGAGGAGGTCATCCTGGGCGTAAGGGTGACAAACAACGAGAACCCATTGGTGGCCTTCTGTCCAACCCTACCCCGGGGGCAATTCCCCGTCCTGGACTCCCCAGGCTCCTGTCCACCAGCGCTACTCACATCGCAATGGTTTTGCCCCTGGGTGCGCCGTTTGGAAACTCTCGGATCCCCATAGGGAAGAGCGGGGAGAGGCTGGGCGCTCCCAGACTTGAAGCAGACGAGGGGCTCTCACCGGTCGCAGGGGCAAGGGGGATGCGCTTCTCTGGCGGGCAGGGCTGTCAGCCAAGAGCCGCAGAAGAGAGGCTCTGCTGGTCCCTGTGCTTCCTTTGCCCCTTCTCCTAGCCGGTCCCCTTTCCTCGCTCCAAACCCGAGGACTTCCGAGCGTCCGGGGAGATCCAGGCATCTAAGTCTCCAGCTCGCACACGCCTCCGGGGAACTGGAGGAGGCGGCGGCCAGCCAGCAGCTGCTCTGCTAGGGATGCTGCTGCCCCAGGCGCCCGGGTTCGCTCCCGGCCCCACAGCCCGGTGCAGGCGGCAGGGAGCCGGGGAGGAAAGCTGGCGCTCCAGCGGCACCTGGGGCCGGGCGGTGACTGTACCCTTCGCTGCCCGCAGAGGGAACCAGGCGGGGGCGCTGCTGCTCTCCCCCTCCCATCTGCGTCCTCTACCTCTCTCATGAACCCAGCCCAGCTCAGCTCAACCCAGCCCTACTCAGCCCATCATAGCAACCTTTGCAAGGCGCTCCTGTCCCGTCCTCAGTGTGCAGTCAGCCCTATCACATAGTATTTGACTTGGTGATATTTGTCATCTTATGGAAAAAAGATTTGATCCTTTGGCTGCTGGGGGTTACAAAAATTACCATCACCACAATCCATTTTTATATTCATAAACCAAACTGAACGCCCACAGATGGAGGCGTGCATAAGGACACCACCAAGGCACATAGGAAATCAATGAAGTTGTCTTTGCCTAAATCTCCTGGCAGACCTAGGTTTAGCTTGGTGGTCATCACTAAGCCAGCCAGCATTTATTCTCAGGAAGTTTACATTCCCAGATAACCAAATACTTATTGTTTCCCTTTCCCCTCACTTCTCAGTTTGTGCTTATCCTGCTCACTTTAAGCGTCTATTTTCTCTTCAAGGAATGATGTCAATATTCTTAAAGAAACATTTATTACATACTGTAACAGTCAACAACAAGCAAACATTTATTAAGTTTTTACTATGTGCCAACCTCTATGTTAAGCACTGGGGTTTCACAATATAACCAAGAAGAAAAGAGACACCATGTCCCAGGAGTTTACATTGTAATAGAAGAAAACAACACATAAAAAGTGAAGTGGACAGGGGAGGGTCAGTGGTACTGTGCAAGAAGGGTAAATCTGGAGAATGAGGGATGGGGGGTCTGAACCCTTCATCAAAGCTAGGTTCCAGAAAGAACTCATGAATGAAAGTTTGCAAGGTGCTATAAACTTTGTTATCCTACACCTATATCAGCCTTTCCACCCTTTTGCAACACATTTTCTGATTGCATTGGCGCTGCAAATCATTTTGTCTTACTGTCTCTTAAGTTCCCCATTTGACTTCCTTTGGTAAATATTAGGAATAAAGACTGGACATATGATTCTAGTTTATAGAAAGAACTCCTGGAGTAGGAAAATCTCTTGGCCAACGCATACCAACACCTTTGAAAGTCATAAGCTTTGAGAGTTTCCTACAGTACATAGAATTTAAATGATTTGCCCAGTTTCATCCTTTCAGTATGGCAGACATGATGAACCTAGATCTTCCTGGATCCCAAGTCAATTATTTATCCACTAGCCCTTGCTGGTGAATATTATGAGGAATGAGTAGATGAATAATAAACATGTATGATTATTTGAGGTCTTAGGAGTTTACTAAGTGAATTATATTATCGCAATCACTTTGTTTTCATATACACACAACACAAAACATTCATAAAGACATTCTAGGTTCCTCCCTAGAGTTAATTACACAACAAAAAACCTACCTCAGACATCATCTAGGCTGTAGCCTACTCAAAGTATGAATGCCTTTCAGAACATCTTCAACAAATTGTCATTGAGGCCTCTGTGAAGTCCTCCAGGGACAAAACATTTGTTATTTTATGAGGCAGCACATTCTTCTTTTGAACTATTATAACTGTTGGGAAGTGGTGTTTGTTTGAGTCCCAACAAAATCCCATCTTCTTCTGGAAGTCTTCTCCAACCTCTTTTAATTCCAGTGTCTTCCCTCTGTTAATAACTTCCTATTTATCCTCTATGTAGCTTGCTTTGTATTTATTTGTTTGAATGTTGTCCACCTGTAGAAGTAAGCACTGTGACACACATCCAGGATGACCTTCTGGCACAGGTTTTTAGATCTGCTTTTCTAAAGAAAGCAACTTAAAAGGGGGTCACCAATTTAATTACATTCACCAAGAGAAAATACAAGCAGAGAAATAAAGACTCACATACAGGGCTTCTAACTGTCTGACAATAAATAATACATACATCACAGATCAACAGACAGACCCAACTGTCTGACTATTACATATATACATGGCTACCAGAGAGAGAAGCACCAACATTTGCGTTTTCAAAGCCAGGGGCCTACTTAACAGCTATCTGGAGTCTTATCTGGCACACAACCTTCTTTCAAAGAGTAAGCCCCCAAAGCAAAACCTCACCTCAAAGTACATATACACTTTTCAGAGTTGAAGGGCACAGCCCCTGAAGACTCAGTGTCTCATTAGAAATTAACAAAAGGTATGGACCTTCCTACAAAACAAGCTTCCCCTAATCAAGCTTCCCTTAATGGGCTCCAAGAGAGACCTATTAATGGGGAGAGGCTGGGGGGGGAGATCTTTAACTCTCTGGGTTTGTGGTTGTTTATATTATACTACCTCATTAGATTGTAAGCTCCTTGAGGGCAAGAGCTGTCTTTTGCCTCTTTTTGTATCCTCACTGCTTAGTACAGTGCTTAGCACATAGTAGGCACTTAATGAACATTTATCGATTGATTTTTAGTTTTTGATGTTCAGCTAAAATCTACCTCTTCATAGCTTTCACCTAATTCTAGGAAGGAACCTAGACAGTCTTTGTGAACATCTTTTTTTTGCATGTGAAAACAAGGACTGTGATAACTTGATTCCTCCATACTAACCAAGCAGATCAAGTTTGTTCTCACTTCTGAATGATAACTTTTCAAATATGTGAAGATGAAAATCAGTTTCACCTCCTAAGTCTTTTTCAGTGTAGATCTAAACTGTTCTTCATATGGTGTGACTTTCAGAATCCCCACTAACATAGCCATTTTTCTCTATTGCTAGCCAATTTAGTAATGTCCTTTCTTAAATGCTGTGCCCTGAATTGAGCACAATTTCCCCCAGGAAGTCTAGCCAAGGCAAAGTTCAGCGAAATTACCATCTCCCTTCTCTTGGACACTAGACATCTCTAAACATAGCCGAAATCTGAATGGACCTTTCATCTGCCATTTCACTCTGCTAACTCATATTGGAACTGCAGCCTACTAAAACCTTGAGATCTTCTTCAGACTATCTGTTTTATGGTTATGTTTCTTCAATCTTGTACTGCTAAAACAGAATTGGTGAACCCTGATATAAGAATTTTAAAATATTCCTATTCAGTTTTATTTTATTAGATTCAGCCCAATGCCCTAGCCTGTCAAGATTGTTAGACATCCAGACTTTGTTATCCTTTTCAGCTTGCATCATCTGCAAATTTGACATGTATACTATTTATGCCTTTATCCAAATCATTAACATAAATATTTAATGGAAAAGGACCAAGGACTTAGAGCTCTGGTCACTTCACAGAGGAACTCTCTCTAGTCAGACCTAGATCAATTAATCAACAACCTTTGAGAATGGCCTGTCAATGGGATCTGAAACTACCACACAGACAATATAGATCTTGTCTTGTCTATTTGTCAAGTGCTTTGATCTAGACATATGGACTGGGTCCAGAAGACTTTTCCTAGATCTACTTGTCTGGCCACCTCGTCAGAAAAGGAAATGATATTAGTTTGGCCTAGTGAACACATGCTGGTTTATCAAGAGAACTACTTCCATACCTATAAGTTCACAAACTAGTCTTTTGGTAATTCTTTCTAGAATATTGCCAGAGATTATTAAATTAGCCAGAATATCATTTGAAGTGGCTACTATCTTCCACTTTCTGAAATGGCAACATTTCCCAGTAGCATCTTTCCTATTTGCTACAGTTCCTCAGAGATCACTAACAGCAGAACACCAGTCACATGACAATTTTTTCTGTCTTCCCAATGGGTTTAGGAAAGAGTTGGAACTGGGAAGGAAGAGAAAAAGTTTGAGCAAAAGATTTGTTTCAAAAACATGACAAAAGGGGACCATTATATTTTGAGGGATTTTTTCTTTACTGTCTTAGCTCATAGCCCAGACATAGGAATGCTGGGAAACTATGCATGGCTCTTCCCCCCTCCCTCTCCATCTTCAACATATTAAAGATTGACTGCAAATACAATTCATAGCATGACAGAGAAAATAGGGACTATGATTTCACTTGTGTAGGGAACTCCCATATAAGAAAACTACCTTCACTAATTCATGTTGGAACTTTGTAGTTGCTAACACTGAGCAGTAAGTTGGGAAATTTACCCTAGGTCACACAGCCAGTATGTCATAGAAACAGGATTTGAATCTGGGTCTTCCTGGCTTCAAGAGTAGCTTTCCATCAATTGCTCTATACTGTTTTGTTTTGTTTTTTTTAACAAGAAGCAAATAAAGTGGAAATTGCTGAATGAGCCCAGGAAAAAATAAATGTATTCTTCACTGAACAATATTTTCCCAAGAAGTTATCTTGTCTCAATTGCTTGAAGGTGTGCCTAGGCAGGGATCCCAGCAGGTATTGCCCCACACTGCAGTCAACTCTGTCAAGGCTTATTCTGTCTCAGCCCCTCCTGCAGAAATACTAGCAGCAAACCAGGTCAGGCATCCGCTTGCTGTCATGGTGTTTCTTACAACTTTGCCTTGGTCCTAGCTATTAGCACTGCTGTCCCCCTCAGGCACTGCAAAAACAGCCAGAAACATCTCTTTGGTCAGGCTAAATATTTCTCTCTTGTTGGATATAGTCTTCACTCACTGCAGAGAGAAAGCTCTGCTAGGTTGTCCCCTGTTTGGCAGGAGAGCTAGGAGGCGCTTCCTGTGTCCTAGCTCTCATCATGCAGTGCCAGATTAGGACTTATCTTTCATGAGACTGCTCTTCTTTTCCATCATTCCTGCTGACCTCTAGACTCCCAGAAATTTTACCAGATCTCAAAGATTCTCCTGGTGGCTATTGAAGGAGATTATTCTGGTTCACAAGATAGTAACTCTCTAAACTGATATTAGTCACACCTATATGCAAGAGTTCAATAGAAAAAGCTTTAATTGTATTCTCCTAGGGCACATTGTTGGGAGAGTGAGTTGAGAAATAACAACTGTAAAAACAACAATATGTTGTTCAGTCAATTCTGACTCTTTGTGAATCCATTTGGTGTTTTCTTGGCAAAGACACTGGAGTGGTTTGCCATTTCCTTCTCCAACTCATTTTACAGATGAAGAAACTGAAGTAAACAGGGGTAAGTGACTTGCCCAGGGTCACACAGTTAGTGTCTGAGGTCAAATTTGTACTCAGATCTTCCTGATTCCAGACCTGAAGCACCTAGATATAACAATAATAGCTAACATTTATGTAGCATTTTGTAGTTTGCTAAAAATTCTGAGAGTGATGTCTGGGAAAGTGATGATGAGGCAGGTGCTAACTTTTGAGGAGGGTCTAGGAGGTGATTAGATGCTGGGAACAAGGTTTGTGAAGGGTTTGTATAGAAGGATGGCAAGAAAGGAGAAATTTCTGAGAGATGATGGTAGAGTAAAAAAAAACAGCTGGAAATTATTGTGAAAAGACAATTTGAATAAAGATCAGCAAAGGCTTTAATTAGTGTATAATGGATAGAATGTTGAACTTTGAATCAGGAAGCCATGAATTCAAATGCTGCCTCAGACCCTTATCAGCTGTGTAACTCTCAATAAGTCACATAATCTCTCTCAGCCTCAGTTTCCTTAGCTACAAAATGTAGAGAGCACCCACTTCATAGGATTGTTCTGAGAATCAAATGAGATAGTGTAAGCTCTTTGCAAACCTCCAAGGGCTGCATAAATGCTAGTTATTATTTTTGTTTTTCCTCTTGTTATTCCTGTTACCATTGAAGACCACCTGGACAGAAAGAAGAGACAAATGAGATTCTGAGAAAGCAATTTACTAGTCTTTCACAGAGGCATAATAAAGAGGTGATGAAAGATGTCAATTATCTGGATATATGCTGGAATTCTCTGTCCCAAGGAAAATCATAATTTCTTGGTTTGCCTTAATAATAATTTTATCTTTTTAAGAGGTAGGGGAAGCAATACAAGAAGTGAGGAGGGTGTAGTTTTCTGGACCTTATTGGTCCTAACTATAGAAGACAAATTGGTTGCTGGAGCAGAAATGATGGGAACCATGGTGCGGGGAAAGACCTCTTTATTTTAGAATTTGTGATGGAGGAGGAAATTGCAGCTGAGTATAATCTGATATGCACTCCACATTTTAGTAGATTTTAGAGAAAAGATTTGTAGGATCCTGTGTGCTTAAATTTTACAACAGAAATTAGCCAAAGAAGAATGGAAAGTTTTCAATACTCAAATTTTGGATACACAAAAGAAGTTTTATAAGGAGAAAAAGGGGCATTGTCTGAAGATACTAATTTAGATGTACAGAGAATTTATCAATCAATGTAGATTAAACACACACACACACACACACACACACACAAACAGAAGATGGAAGCAAGATCAGAGAATGAATACAAAGCTATGACATGATCCTATAAGAATAACATCCAGTGTGCCAAAGACTAGAATGATCTAGATAAGTGACAAAGACAACAAAGATGTTTTTTCTTTTTGTTACATTAACAGGAAGAAGGAAGTTCAAAAGAGGGGTATGATCCCTACCTGAGATGGAGAGATAGAGGTTCTTTTGTTTTTCTTTTCTTTTCTTTTCTTTTCTGTCAAGGAAAGGAACCTTACATGAGAAAGAACACTACAAACCAATTATGTGGGATTGATGCTCAAGGTAAGTAGGAAGATAGATTTAGAAAGGTAGTATCTCATTTTGGATAGAGTGTTGGAACTGAAATCAGGAAAACCTAGGAATTGGAACTGAAATCAAGAAAAAACTACCCCTGACATTTGTGCTCATGGGCAAGTCACTTAACCCCTCTAAATTTCAGTTTCCTCTTCTATATGTAGCACCTCCTCTAGTATACTTTCCCAAGTCAAAGTCCTACATACAGATTGAGATCACCAGAATTTAAGTACTATCCCTGTCAGGGTTTTAGGCATAACCCTTCTAATGCTATCCTTCATGAGCTCCTACATATGTATTTTCAATAAACAATTGAACAGGAGACTCAATTATCTTTTAGGAAAGCATAATAGGAATAGTTGGCACAAAAACATTTACCCCAAATACTCTTCCACAAGTAAATACAAAGTATAGGGAAGAGTACATTTTAAATAATGTATGATGGAAATGAGCACCTGTGAAGAGAATAAATGTAGCTAAAAGGTTGATTAAGAATTCTGTCTATTTGGAAGTCTTTTTATACCTATGTATAATCTTCTTGAAGTTCCCTTTAGTAGTAACTCTCTGCTGGGTTTGGGGGCTTTGTAGAATTCACAGTTGGCACTTCTCTTCATCATAAGGGTCATGCTCCCTAAACCTTGGAGAGCCATCTTTCTGCATTTCTATTTGTTCATATTTGTTCTCTGTATGTCTCTCACCGCTCTGGTCTGGAAGTGCTGTTTCCTATAAAGAGGAGTTCCGTTTGATCATAAGGTGCAGAAAAACTTATTTACAGCTACAAGGCCCAAGTGTCAAAGCAAGCCAGTAGCAAGTGCCTGAGTCCCAGTGAGGGCCCAAATTGGTCAAATCAGTGGCGAGACCATAGAGACTGTGCAAGGTGGCCAACATGAGCCAGAAGAAGGCCTTTGGGGCAACTGAATCTATGATGGTGACTTTCAGAACTCTCAGTTCACAGACTGTAAGAAGGTCAGACAACTGACCAAAAGTAGATTTCAGGGACCCTTAGTTGGCACTGGATGTAGGACTTAGTTGCAATTCCCAAACAGGGATTCTGGTCACAGTCCCAGGGCAAGAAGGAGCAGTAGTACACTAGAGCTGTCAGCCACAGAGAATGGGGGGGCAAAGGCCACAGTATCAGGGCAGAAAACAGTGCTAGTGGTTACTCACAGCCCAGAGTAAAGGCCAGGAGAGCAGTAACTACACCTCTCCTTAGATCATACCATTTCAAAAGAACTACAAACTTACAAAACCTCACAACTAGCTCTGAAAACAATAGAATAATAAAAAATAGCTGATGCTGGGGACACTGCCCTTCCACTCTAGGAGCAGAGCCCAACTTTAAAATTAGCTGAAGGTCAAAAAATTGGAAGGGAAAATGAGGGAAAAAAAAGAATGTGATGATAGAAAATTGCTATAGAGACAGGGAAGATCAAAATACAAAGGCAGAAGAGGATAACAATGTGAAAAATGCCTACATACTAAGCCTCAAAGGAAAAAAAGAAAATGGTCTCAGCCCAACACTCTCCAAAAGATTTTTGGAAAAGCTGAGAAAGGATTTTAAGAATCAAAGCTATAAAGGAAATATTGGGAAAAGAAATGAGAGCAAGGTAAGAGAATCATGGAAGAAAAAGTCAATAGCTTGGTAAAGGGAGCACAAAAAATGGAGGAGAGGGGAAGGATGTACAAAAAAAATCTAAAGAAAACAACTTCTTAAAGTAGGATTGGCCAGATGGAAAAAGAGGTAAAAAACTCACTGAAGAAAATAATTCCTTAAGAACTGCAATTGAGCAAATGGAAGCTAATGATTTCATGAGGCAACAAGAAACAATAAAACAAAATCAAAAGAATGAACAAATAAAACGGAATTTGAACTATCTCATTGGAAAATGAACTGACCTGGAAAATAGATCCAGGAGAGAGCATTTAAGAATTATTAGACTACTTGAAACCCATGATAAAAAAAAATGCCTGGACAGCATCTTTAAATATCAAGGAAAACTGCCCTGATATCCTAGAACCAGAGGGAAAAACAGTCATTGAAAGAATTCACTGATCATCTCCTGAAAGAGATCCACAAATGAAAACTTCAAGTAATATTGTAGTCAAATTCCAGAATTATCATGTCAAAAAAGTATATACTGTAAGCAGTCAGAAAGAAACAATTTAAAAATCAGGTCATCACAGTAGAGTTATGCAGAATTTAACAGTTTCTACATTAAAGGATTGGCAGGCTTGGGCTATGATATTCTGGAAGGCAAAGGAGCTTGAATTACAACCAAGTATCAACTACCCAGCAAAACTAAGCATAGTCTTTCAGGGGAAATGATGGACATTCAGTGAAATAGGGGACTTTCAATCATTCTTGTTGAAAAAATCAGAACTGGATAGAATATTCACTCTTTAAATATAAGATTCAAGAAAAGCATAAAAATACTAAACAAAAGAAAAAATGTTATCCAATAAGGTTAAACTGTTTAAATCCCTAGGCCGGAAGATAATACATATAACTCTTGGGAACAGTTACTATGGTATTTAGAAGGTGTATACACAGATAGAGGATATAGGAATAAGTTGAATTTGAAGTGGTGATAAAAAAATTAATTAAGGAATTAAAAAAAAGATTGTACTGGGAGAAGAGGAAAGGGAGAGGCAAAATAGGGTAAATTGCATCAGGTGAAGAGACACAAAGACCTATTACAACAAAGGGAAAGAAGGAGAGGTGAGGATGATTTGAAACTTACTCTCATCAGATTTGACTCAAAGAGGGAATAACATACACACTTGGTTGGGTATGGAAATCTATTTTACTCAATAGAGAAGTAGGAGGAGAAAGGCAAAAGGAAAAGGAGAGTGTGAATAGAAAGGAAGGAAGAAGGGAGGGAAGAAGTACTAGGGGAAAGGGAAAGGAAAAGGGAGAGGAATAATAGAGGGAGGAAAAGAGTGAGGTAGGTGGTGGTCAGAAGCAAAACACTGCTGAGAAGTGAAAGGATAAAAGGAAAGAAAAAAGTATGAACGGGGTGGAGGGCACAGGATTGAGAGAAAGACACAGTAATCATAACTGTGAATGTGAATGGGATGGACTCTCCCATAAAATGGAAGCAGATAGCAGAGAGGATTAAAAACCAGCATCCTACAATATATTTTTTACAAGAAACACATTTCAAGTAGAGAGATACACACAGAGTAAAGGTAAAAGGCTAGAGCAGAATATATTATGTTTCAGTTGAAGTTAAAAAAGAAAGCAGCAAGAGTATCGATCCTTATCTCAGACAAAGTAAAAATAGATCTAATCAAAAGAGGTAGGAAAGGAAACTATATCTTGCTAAAAGGTCCCATAGACAATGAAGTAATATCAGTATTAAGCAAGTACACTAAGTGGTGTAGAATTCACATTCTTAGAGGAGAAGTTAAGTGAGTTGCAGGAAGAAATAGACAGCAAAACTGTACTAGTGGGGGACTTCAACCTCCTCCTCTCATAACTAGATACATCAACCAACAAAATAAAGAAGAAGCTAAGAAGGTGAATAAAATTTTAG
Source organism: Potorous gilbertii (assembly GCA_028658325.1). Taxonomy (NCBI): domain Eukaryota; kingdom Metazoa; phylum Chordata; class Mammalia; order Diprotodontia; family Potoroidae; genus Potorous; species Potorous gilbertii. The sequence continues at coordinate 562,208,131 of CM053770.1, forward strand.
AAAAGTTAGTTATGCTAGATCTCTGGAGAAAATTGAATGGAGATAGAAATAAATATACCTTTTTCTGAGTAATACATGGAATGTACACAAAACTGACCATGTACTAGGGCATAAAAACCTCTAAATTCAATGCAGAAAGGGAGAACTATTAAAAGAATCTCTTTCAGATCATGACACAATAAAAAATACATATGATAAAGGATCATGGAAAAGATAGACTAAAAATTAATTGTAAACTAAACAACTTAATCCTAAAGAATGACTGGATCAAATAACAAATCATAAAAACAATCAATATCTTCATCAAAGGGAATGACAATAATGAGAAAACATACTAAAATTTATAGGAGGAAGCCAAAGCAGTTCTTAGGGGGAGTCATATCTTTAAATGCTTATGTGAATAAAATAGAAAATGAGGAGATTAATGAATTGGGCATGCAACTAAAAAAGTTTGAAAAAGAACAAATTGAAAACTCTCAGTTAAACACCAAATTGCAAATCCTGAAACACAAAAGAGAGATTAATAATGTTGAAAGAAAGAAAACCATGAAACTAATAAATAAAAACTAGGAGCTGATTTTAAGAAAAATTATAAAATAGATAAACGACTGGATAATTTGATTAGAAAAAGAAAGAAGAAAACCACATTACCAGTATCAAAAATGAAAAAGGTGAATCAAACACCAGTGAAGAAGAAATTAAGTTAAGAAATTAAAGCAATTATTAGGAACTATTTTGCCCAATTATATTCTAATTTGACAACCTAAGTAAAAATGGATGAATATTTACAAAAAAAATAAGTTGTTCAGATAAGTTGTTCAGAAAAGGAAGCAGAATCCTTAAATAACCTCATATTAGAGAAAGAAATTGAACAAACTATCAACGAGCTCCCTAAGAAAAAAATCCCCTGGATCAGATGGATCCACAAATGAATACTACCAAACATTTAAAGAATATTCAATTCTAATACTATAGCAACTATTTGGAAAAATAATCAAAGGAGTCCTACCAAATTCCTTTTATGACATCATTATGGTGTAAGAGTCAAAACAGAGGGGAAAAAACTTAGGCCAATTTCCTTAATGAATATTCATGCAAAAATTTTAAGTAAAATACTAGTAAGGAAATTATGGCAATATATCACAAAGATTATATACTACAAGTAAATAGGATTTATCTCAGAAATGGAGAGCTAATTTGATATTAAGCAAAGTATCAGCATAATTGATCATATCAATAACAAACCAACAAAAATCATGTGATTATCTCAACAGATCAGAAAAAACATTTAACAAAATACAACACTCATTCCCATTAGCAACTCTAGGAACTATAGGAATAAATGAAGTTTTCCTTAAAATGTTAAGTAATAACTCTGCCTATAAAAATTGTTTCCCAGCTTTCTGCTTCCCTTCTAATCTTGGTTGCATTGGCTTTGTTCATGCAATATCTTTTCAATTTAATGTAATCAAAATTATCCATACTGCATTTCGTAATGTTCTCTATCTCCTGTTTGCTCATAAATTCTTCCCTTCTCCATAGATCTGACAGGTAAACTATTCCTTGCTCTCCTTATTTGTATATGGTATCATCCTTTATGTCTAAATCATGTACATATTTTGCCCTTATCTTAGTATAAATTGTGAGATGTTGGTCTATGCCTAATTTCTGCCTTACTGTTTTCCATTTTTCCCAACAGTTTCTGTCAAACAGTGAGTTCTTATCCCAGAAACTGGAGACTTTGGGTTTATCAAACAGTAGTTTACTATAGTCATTTACTACTGCGTCTTGTTTACCTAACCTATCCCACTGATCCCCCCACTCTACTTCTTAGCCAGTATCAAATAGCTTTTATGATTGCTGCTTTATAATATACTTTTAGATTTGGTATGTTTAGGCCACCTTCCCTTGCACTTTCTTTTATTAATTCCCTTGACAGTCTTGACCTTTTGTTCTTCCAGATGAATTTTATTATTTTTTCTAGCTCTATAAAATAACTTTTGGTAGTTTGATTAGTACGTGTTGTCTTTGTTCTTAAAGAAAACCAAAATGACATCATTATCTTGGGATCAAGGTATGGTATGTCTGATCACGATTGATCAGACCAATAAGAACTTGGAAGGCTCCACAGCAGGTTGGGCACAAATAGTCTATATAAACGTTGGAGTGGAGATATCTCTAAGCTTTCACATCTCAGATTTCTTATGACAAATACTGGAGGGGAAATGGGAAAATTGGGATGCTAATGCACTGTTGGTGGAGTTGTGAACTGATCCAACCATTTTGGAGCGCAATTTGGAACTATATCCAAAGGGTTATAAAACTGTGTGTTCCCTATGATCTAGCAATGCCATGATTAGGTCTTTCTCACGAAGAGATTTTTTTTTAAAAAAGAAAAAGAACTACACGTAAAAAATATTTGTAACAGCTCTTTTGTGGTGGTAAAGAACTGAAACTTGAGGAAATGCCTATCATTTGTGAAATACTTGAATGTGGTATGTGATTTGATGGAATACTAATGTGCCATAAGAAATGATGATGGGAAGAGTATTTGAAATAACGCAATAATTGCAGTAACAACAATATTGTACGATGATCAACTGTGAATGACTTAGCTATCCTCCACAATAAAGATCCAAGACAGTTCTGAAGGACCTATAATGACAGATACTATCTACCTCCAGAAAAAGAACTGATGGAATCTGAATGCAGATTCAAGTATGCTGGGTTTTTTAAACTTTTTTTCTTCTTTTTTGGTCTATATTTTCTTTCACAATATAACTAATATGGAAGCATGTTTTGCATGGCTGTACTATGCAATTTATAAAATTACTGATCTTCTCAATGAAAGGAGTGGGATGGAAGGGTGGGAGATAATTTGGAACTCAAAATTGTGAAAACACCATGACTAAAGATTGTTTTATATGTAACTGGAAAAAATAAAATATTAATTTTTTAAATAAAAAAAGAAAATATTGTTTCTACATTTAAAAAACCAATGATATATGTTATTGAATGATTGAAGTGGGATTGTCAAACTTCCAACTTAACATTTAAAATGGGAATAATATTAATAATACCCATAGTTTCTGCCTCCAAGTATGGCTGCCAAATTCAATGTGATAACGCATATGATATCCTTTACTTTTAAGAGTTATAAAAGTACAAGTTCTCATTTTCATTATAGGAAGAGAACTTAGCACTTACAATGATTCCAGTTTACTAAGACCAGATGAGCCTATGATGCAGAAAAAACTGGAAGATATCATTACTGAGTCACTCTTGGCAATCTCTGATCAATCTTGAAGAATGGGAGAAAAGGTACACAACTGGAGAAGTACAGTCACATTCATTTTAACACTTTAAAAGGATATAGTCTAGTCACTTTGATTCCTGGCCATGGTCTAGAATGTCTTATTTGACAATCTGTGTAGGATAGTTGTCCAAGCATCTACAAAAAACGTTGCAATAACCCAACTTCAGTATAACTTCATAAAGAACAAGTCATACATACCGTACTAATCCCATTTCCTTTTTTTGACATCATTGTTATATATGTGCATCAGGGGAACACTTTATGTATAGTTTAGCTATACATACATATATCAATTCAATAATCATTCTTTAGGCACCTACTTATGTCAGTCATTATGCTAAGCCCAAGGGATATTAAAGAAAAAAAAGGAACCATCCTCTTCTCAAGAACTTGTATTGATAGGGGAAAAGTTTGTCTATAAGGAAGTACAAAATATATCAAATCCAAAACATACAAAATGAATTCCAAGTTATTTTGGGGGGCTGGGATACTCATAATTGCAAAATCAAATCTTGCCTAGGAAGTGATTTTTGAAGTCAAACCTTAAAAAGAGCTAAGAATTATAAAAGGCAGAGTGAGGAGGGAGAAGTATGAACATGAACTAGAGCCAGATTATGAGGGACTTTGAATGTCAAACGAAGTAGGTTAGATTCCATCATAGAGGTATTGGGGAACGACCAAAGTTTTTTGAGAAATCAAATGACATGGCTTGAGCTGGGACTTAGGAACAACATTTTGGAAACAATATGAAGGATAGATTAGAAAAGAGTGAGACTGGAGACATGGAACATGATTAGGAAGCTACTGATTTAACTCAGGAAAGAGAGGATAAGAGCTTGTACTGAAGTAGTGGTCTGCAGAGTGGAGAGAAGATGAGAGATGAAAGAATTGTTGTGGAGGTTGAATTGACAGCACTGATAACTGATTAGGTTTGGGTGAGGGTCATGAGGAAGGATGAAAAAGGAACAAAAAGGAGCTATTACAATAGTCTAGGTGAGAGGTGATGAGGGCCACAAAGCATATGGTAACTGTGTGAGTGAAGGGGCCACATTTGAGAGACTTTGTGGAGATAGAAGTGACAATATCTGACTACTGATTAATTATATGAGATGATGGAGAGTGGGAAGTAAGAGATAACACGAAGGTTGTAAACCTGAATTATTGGAAGGACGTGGTACCCTCTGTCAGCAATGAAGATTTTGAAAATGGGATGGATTTGGGGGAAAGGTAAGGATTTATCTTTTGGATATGTCAAGTTTGAGGTGCCTGGGAGAAAAAAGTACACCTATAAATATATTGAAATACATAATAGACATAATGTGATGTGGGACTAGAGCTCAGGAAGGAAACTAAGGATAGATACATAGAGTTGGGAATCATTTGTGTAGAGATACCAATTGGACTCAAGAAAGCTGATGAGGTCACTGAATGAGAGAGATTTCAGAGAAAAGAGAAATGGAGCAGGAATGTCATGTATGATGAGTCAGAAAAAACACTGACAAGGAATGATCAAGAGTATAAATTGGATGAGAACCAAGAGAGAGCAGTTTCCTGAAAACCTACAGAGGAGAAATAGAGGGGAATCAACTATATTAAATGTGCCAGAGTTCAGGACGTATGAGAATTTTGAAAGGCAGTTAGCTTCAACAATGATGAGATCATCAGTGACTTTTGAGGGGACAGTTTTCCTTGACTTGTAGCATTGGAGAGGAGAGGGAGTTTGGAACTGATGGCCTCAATTTTTTTTTATAAAGTTGTGATAAAAGGTACTCCCCTGAGAGATAGGGAAAAGGGTTGGCAAAGGTGGCTGGCTTCAGATAAGAAGAAAATATTTGGAACAGACCCTGTGGGGAGTGTGATACAGAGTCAATTAGGGAAGGATAAAGGGATTAACATGCAGTATTTAAGATTCTGTAACATAAATTTGTAGTGGGCTCACTCAGCATACTTGGATGATTTCACTGGTAAAGGCAGTTCCTGATGAAGAAATTCTAACAATCCAGGTCAGCACATTCTCTGCAATTTATATAGTCTTAAATAGTTTCCTATGGACAAAAGAGGTTAACTGACTTCCTCAGGATCACACAGTCACTATATTTCAGTGATCAGAAAAGAATCAATAACTCCCTGCCTAGCTCTGTTCACTATTCACTGTCCATTGCTTGTTGAAAGAAAGACTAGATGTAACATTTCAAATCATTTTGTGTCATTTCCAGGGAAAAGGAGGTTGGGGCAGCAATTTCTATATCTGGGAGGAAAGAAACTGAGAAGGAAAAATAAAAAGAAATATGTAGATTGTTGTAATTAGAAAAAGAATTCTTTTGCTAGTGTTGATTTAGTGGTCTGCAGAGGTAGCTGGTAGCATAGTGGATAGATGATTGGACATGGAATTGGAAAGATCTGAGTTCAGATATGGCCCCAGGCATTTACTCATGAGTAAGTCACTTAACTTCATTTTACCTCAGTTTTCCCAACTGTAAAATGGGAATACTAATAGAATCAAAAGAGATGATTGCAAATAACAAACAGTAAAATTTCATATAAATGCTCCCCTCCTTGTCTCTGTGATTCAGTAAATCATGGAGTGGGACTTTCCCTTTTCTTATTATTTAATTCTAGATTAATTGCACATTCCAAGTAAAGGATAGGATGGTGTTTTCTTCCCAACGAAAGAATAAACCACTCTTGTCTCATTCCCTTCTCTGAATACTGCCTCTCTAGTGCTGTACATGAGTTTGTTTTATCTTTATTTCTACTATTAGAGCTTAAACACATACTATTTGTATTTATAGGAGGTGAAAATTGCCCAGAAGAGTCCTAATCAATTGATTTTGAACCACTTAAGCTTATTTGTTGAAATTATGGAATGTAGGGACCATGCAGCTCATAGATACAAGGGGCTGAAAAGGTCTTAAAGAAAGATATTAAGAAGTATTTATACTTGGATAACTTTTTAGAAAGCATGAAGTTCTTTATCACCCTTGATGAAATTAAAGGACATCTAGTCCTTTGCAGGGGCAGCTAGGTGGTATAGCTAGATAGAGTACCAGGCCTGGAGTTAGGAGGACCTGAGCTTCCAGCACTTACAAGCTGTGTGTCCCTAGAAGTCTGCTTGCCTCCGTTTCCTCATCTGTTAAATGAGCTGGAAATGGCAATCCATTCCAGTATCTCTTCCAAGAAAATCCCAGATGGGGTTATAGAGAGTTAAACACAACTGAAATGACTCAATAACCATAAAACCCTTTGGAAATAAAAAAAAATCTTTCTTTTTTATGAGGCAGGATTACGAAGGAGTGTGAACTCTGACAGTTAAGGTAGTAATGGAAGAAATACCCAGTTCTTATTTCTTATCTCTCAGAGTATTTCTCTCTCCTCATCTCCATTGGCCTTGGTGTTCAGCAGCAGATACACTTGCCCAAAAGGCAACATCCAGTCAGGAGCAGGCCTACTCATTCATGAGACTAAAGCAGTTTTATGATTGGAGAAGAATGATTGCCCTGGATATCAGGAGCTGAGTTATAGAAAGGAGTAGAACCTGGGAGCCCAGCTAACAATCTGCTCAGCACAGACACTGCACCCAGGGAGAACAGCATGAGAACATCATGGGGAGGTCAAAGACAAAGACATCAGGACTTGGAAGTGATAAAGGTGTAAAGTGAAAGGGCCGCATGTCCTCCACATGGACACAGTGTACTAGCATACTCTGTGTGCATGCCAACCCTTCCTACTGACTCTAGGAAGTTGTGGGACAATATGCCTCATGTTTATGGAGAATGAGCTTGTAGCCTTTCTTCTTATGATGCGATCTCAGCAAATCCCTTAACTTTGAATCAATTGGATATGTTGACTGATTTGCAAAGGACAGTTTGTGAACTAGTTTCAGGAGTGTATCTTAAGTGTATCATGGAGTATCTTAAACATGAGGTAATCCTTCTTAAAGACCCAAACAGAAAGAGCTATTTGTAAAGGAGGATGATGGACAAGCTCCCAAAGTTGGCATCACATTCTCTTATCCACTAGATCATAAGCTCCTACAAGATACAGATAATTTTGTCTATCCTGTTAACTCTCCCAGTCAGTGCTCAATGGATATTGATCGACCAATAACAAGAAGCAGTAACTGAAGTTCTGCTTTTGAATGCAATCATGTCAATCCTTTTCAACACAAAATCCTCCAATCAAAATGTTATCTACAAATTATCACCCAAAGAAGATGTTTTTAAAAAATAATGAGCCATTTCCTCACTTTTTACTAACTCTTCTGCTACACATTGCTAATGAACAGAATTCTTTTTGACTACATTGGTATTTCAATTAACTATTTCATTGGTAGAAGTAGTCTGAAAGATAAATTCGAGAAATAGTTTCAGGGATAATGCCAAAAAAATTTTCAGGGAAGAGACCACAACACAAAAGACATGCAAATATATATGCAACCTTTAGTAGAGAAACATAGAGTCAAAACTCTACCTTTGGGTATGTGAACTCACTTTGTGAATTATCTGCTGAAAATTTTAGATTCTAGAATAGTTTCCTTCCTCCATATGGAATATTTCTGAATTGTCTCTTCTCAATATAATTGTTATTGAAGTGAAGCAGCAAGATTGCACAATATGTAGACTACTGGATCTGAAGTTAGAAAGACTTGAGTTAGCTAGCTAGCCAGTTAGCTGCGTGACTTTAGGCAAATTTAACTCCTATAAGCCTCCGTTTCCTCATTTGCAAAAGGGGGATGGTTATAACGCCTAGTTCCCAGGGTTGTTCTAAGGATCAAATGAGATTATATTTGTAAAGCATTTTGCAAACCTTGAGTCACTATATACATGCTAGCTGTTATTATGAAATTCAAGCCATTTGAAAAAATATTTATCTGAACAAACACAATTAAGTAGCTAAAGATACAGTGTACTTATTATGTTCTAATGTAATTACCAAACATATTAATGTAATCACCAAAAGTAATCGTAAATGATTTTTCAATTTTCTGCCCCACTGTACTCTGATTTCACAGAAAACAAAGAGGAAAGCAGGGAAATACAGTGTTTCACTTCTAATAGAGACAATCTTGACTCTTGGGTTAGAGGATCTGGGTTCAAGTCCTTTTTTTGGTGTTTATTCCTTGTGGGACCTTAGGTAAGTCCATTTTCTCCTCTGTAATATGAGAAGGTTGAACTAGGTGGCCTTTGAGGAACCTTCTAGATCTATAGCTTCATATGATCTTGTTATAAAATGGCCAGAACTAGTTCTCTTAGGTCCTCCTAGAGGGCAGGACTGGAGTAGTTATTTGGAGTGCAATATATACATATGATATCAGGTATCATTGAAAGCTTGAATTGATCTAGCTGGTTCCCATTGCAGGGGCATCTAGGTGGCACGGTGGATGGAGCACCAAGTGTGGAGTCAGGGATACTCATCCTCATGAGTTCAAATCTAGCCTTAGACACTCAGTAGCTATGTGACCCTAGGCAAGTCATTTAACCTAGCTTGCCTTAGTTGCCACAACTATAAAATGAATTGGAGAAGGAAATGGCAAACTATTATAGTATCTTTGTCAAGAAAACCCAAAAGGGGTCATGAAGAATCAGACACAACTGAAAAATGACAGATAAAAAAAGGTCTTCTTGCACATTTGGAAGCAGCTGCTAGTTTATAATCTTTATGAATCTGCTGATCATGAATTGACCATGTTCAGATCACCCCCTCAACCCTTCCTGCCCATCTCCACAAAATTGCTTTTTCCTGAGTTTTTATCTAGGGTTTTAAATCTAATGGTAAGATTTAATCTTGTCATAATTCATAATAAACTTGGCTCTGGCACCCATTCCATTTTGATTCTAATCTCTCCCACCTTCAAATGCCTCCAAAAAGATTACTCATTTGTGTGTATTTTTAAATTAACTCTTTGCTACAAGGGAAAACCAAATGAACCATGCCAGCTTTTACTCTCTGAAGTTATGGGCTGCCTACTGTGGTGAGGTCTGGAATATCAACTCTTCCCTTTCTTATTTGTTGTTTTTGAGGCATGCGTAGGTCACATTGTCATATTTGCCTATACCATCCCTAAACCTTTCTGTTTCTGAGGTAGTTGGGTTGCCTTTCTTGGCTCACCACATTTTGCTAGTTGCTGCTTGGTGATGCCCAACTCTTCATGACCTCATCTGGGGTTTTCTTGGCAAAAATACTGCAGTGGTTTGCCATTTCCTTCTCCAAGTCATTTTACAGGTAAGAAAACTGAGTCAGAGTTAAGTGACTTGTCCAGGATCACACAGCTAGTAAATGTCTGAACCCAGATTTGAATTCAGGAAAAAGAGTCTTCCTGACTCCAAGCCCTGTACTCCATCTCATGAATTGCTTAGCTGCTCATATTCACCACTCCAGCATTTGGCTCTATTTGCCATCTTTAGGGTTATTCAGTATCCTGCTAGTCAGTCATTCAATAAATATTTATTGAGGCCCTACTATGTACCAGGCATTCTGCCAAGAACTGGGAATCTGAGAAGAGGTAAAATATAGTTCCTGCCCTCAAGGAGCTCACACAGAGTGAAGACTTTAGAATTGAAAGAGGTTAGAAGGAGGTTTCCTGCAGAAAGTAGGATTTTAGTTGTGAGAGATTTAAGGGAAGACAGATAAGAGAGTAAGTAGTGGTGAGGAGGGAGAGCATAGTAGGTGTGGGGGATAGCCAGAGAAAATGCCCAGAGCCAAGAGATGGAGTGTCTTGTTTGTGTAACAGCAAGGAGGACAGTGTCATTGGTTACAAGAGTATGTATTGAGGATTAAGGTATAGAATAACTGGAGAGGTAGGTAGGGACCAGGTTATACACTAAAAAGAGGGTTGTGGATTTGATCCTGAAGATGATGGCATAGGGGAGCCAATGGAGGAGATGGTACTGTTAGACTTGTACTTTAGAAAAACCACTGGTGGCTGAATGAAGGATAGATTGGAATGTGGAGAGACTTGAGGCAGGCAGCCCCATCAGCAGCCTATTGCAATAGTCCAGGGGCAAGGGGTTGAGAACCTGTTCCAGAATCATGGCAATATCTTTCTAGCTGGTAGCTAGACAAAGTTGATGCTGAATACTCCAAAGACAAGGTACCAGAAGGAACATACCACAATACTTTCTCATTGTCTTCTCCCACAGGTCTCCAGCGTTTCTTCGATATTCTCCTCTGGCATTATTTTCACAAAGCACAGGGGCTCTCTTTTCAAATATGCCCCTTCCTAGTGAGAAATGATGATGAGGATAACTAACATTTATATAGTGCTTAAAGATTTGCAATGCAGTTTACATATTATGTCATTTGATCCTAAAACAACAGCAGAAAACTCCTTTAATGTTAAATGTCTGGCAGTTCAGTTCTGTGATTTCCGCTTTTCCAGGACACCTTGAGATTTCTTCCTCCTTTTTCTCTATGCTCCCACCAAAAAGAAATTAAGAGAAAAATTACTGGACAACTAGGGTTTACAATACCAGTTGCCTTTTTCCTTTGAGGATCTTAGGATGGTGGAATCTTAGTAGGATGGTGTTGAGGTTACTGGCAGCTCATTTGCAACATATCAAAAGTTAATGGGGGTCACAGGCTTGGAAGAAGCACTTTCTCTCATATAAGTAGACTTCTCTTAATTCAAAAGTTTGAGTAAATCAGAATGCCAGTTTGGAACTCTAGTGCCCTGATTATAGCACATCACTCCTTGCTCAGCTCTTCCTGAACATAGCATCACTTCCACATGTATCATGGAAACTAATTTTGATCATTACATTAAAACATAAAAAACCCTGTGCTGTCATCACTGTTGAATGTCCAGGGTGGGCACCCTCTCCCCCAAATGCAGATTGTAGCCTATGTATAATTTAGAGGCATGAAGAACCATACTGAGGTTAAGTGACCTGCTCATGACTAAACAGCTAGTCAGTGTTAGAGGTAATGATGTGAACATGGTCCTACTAACTCAAAGTTACTCTATCTATTACACCAGTGGTATCAAACCCAAAACAAAAAGAAGGCTACTATATTGTACGTAAGGATTCCTATGGGCCACATGCTGACTTAGAAAAACACATGTTGACTTTATATTCTATTATATTTTTATTTACTTCATTAAATATTTCCCAATTTCAGTTTAGGGATAGCTAGACAGCATAGTGTATAAAGCATCAGGCCTATAGTCAGGAAGTCTCATCTTCATGAGTTCAAATCTGGCTCTAGACACTTAGTAACTGTGTGACCCTGGGCAGGTCACTTAACCCTGCTTGCCTCAGTTTCTTCATGGTAAAAATTAGCTAGAGAAGAAAATGGCAAAACACTCCAGTATCCCTTTCAAGAAAAACCCAAATGGTATGACAGAGTTAGACATGAAAGAAAAGGCAGAACAACAACAACGACAATTTCATTTTAATTTTGAATTTCACTCTGGAGTTTTGGGGGTTGGAATGGGTGTTTGACACTTCCATACTATGCTACACTATTTTGACCTCTCCACTATAACTCTGACCTCTAATTTCCCTCAAGACTCTGGACTTCAGATCTTTTCTTGCTGTCAAATCTGCTTTTGCTCACTTGTATTGCAAATCCTTCCTCCAGTCTCCCAATGCAAATATGCCAAGCCTTATAGCTCCGTTCTTGTAGACCAAGTAATGCCAGAAGAGATCTTGACCATTTAGTCAGATCTCTTGAAGCAATGAGGAATCCCTTATACAGAGTCTGTTAAAACTGGCCAAATATATTATTTAAGCCCTTACTGTAAATACCTCCAGGGATAATAGGGAGATAGTTATTTTCTTGTTGAATTGCCATTTCTTACCCTTACCAATGTTGTAAATTTCCTATAAAACTAAATTAGAATCAGTCTTTCTTTCAAAAGGAAATCTTTCCTAGAGCTTTAATTTCTATTTCTCTAAATGTTATTTATTACCATATTGATGTAATTTGTAATTCTATGGAAAAAATATTGTCTTTATAGAAATACAACTGGGAACTTGGACAAAAATGGTACAAAATCATCATAGATTATACCTTGGCAGGGCAATGTAGCACCTACGTCAGGCAATTCAGAAATGAGATCAGACAGATAAGATATCCCTGAGAACACCCAGAGGACAAAGGAAACACACTAATAGATATAAAAGGGAAGAAACCTAGGAATACCCAAACCCTGCATCCACTCTGTTCTGATGCAATGATGTCCTATATGTCTCCTTTTTTGTAAGTACTATCTATATTTTTCAATGCAAAAATTTATAAATATCAAGAGATTGTGCCCTTCTGCAAAGATAGATTGAATATAGGCAGCTTTGTAAACAGTAGGAGGTTAGTGTGCTCAACAGTGATATTGACAGCAGCTGTTCCTTTCTTATCTCTGCAGCCCAGATTCTCTGCCTTTCCTGCTGTGCTAACAGCAGGCAAGAAAAAGAAGCAAAAAAAAAGATCTTTATAATGTGGAAAGAGAATAATCAGTTTTTGAATAAGTAAGATTATTTTACAAACAATCTAGTCCAGTATTCTTTTAATACAGAGAAGGAAATTGAAATATAGAGATTGTAGGGATTTAGTTAGAACTCACAACTGCCAAGTTTATTTTTTAACCATATCAATTGATTGATAGTTATTGTTTGAGTAGGATATGAATTCATATCCTACTGTGATTTCATTGGTATAGGAAAATCCTAGAAAAGGAAGCTCCCCTTACCAATGATAGTTGACCCCTGGTCTGCAATTAATAGTTTTAGAAAGTTGCCCAGGACACAGAGGTTAAATGACTTGATGAGGTCTCCAGAACAAATATGTGTTAGAAATGGTTCTTAAACCCAGGTCTCCCTGACTCTGAGTCAAGAAATAACAGCTTCCTTTTAGGGTATAGGCATAATTATAACCATTTAAAAATAAGAAAGCAGAGGGTCAGAAGTAGATCTATCTGTTTAATACAAGTCTGTAGATTATAATGGTTCCATTCTGGGTTGGAGTTTGTTTCTCTGACTCAAGAAATGTCTTAATTAGCTCTGAAAAGCCAATGTAGATCTTTGTTTCTCTGAAAAGTTTTTCTTACCTATGATTATAAAATTTAGAAGAATTCTTGGTCACTGTGAAGAATACCTATTTGTGGAATTAATAAAAAGTCAGAAGACTTTCATTAAATTACTTTGAAAGACACTAGATTGGCAATAGCAAAGATTAGACCTACCAAGGGACAGGTTTGGGCACATGTTTCACATAATTTATCTAGAGGGTAATTAGGGAGAATGGGAAAGGAAATTTGAAGAATAAGATGAGAGTTTGTAGAGTGGGGGAATCTCACTGTTCTGCAGAGGGAAGATTAATTTAGGAACCATGTGTGTGTGTGTGTGTGTATGTGTGTGTGTTCATCCTTCATTGCCAAAGAAGACCATGCCATCAGAGAAATAATGACATGACTTGCACTTGACTTTGTTTTGAATGAGGCAGGTCACCAGCCTCACTTCTCCTCCAGAGTCATCTGAATACAGTGACCAGATGTTCATCAGGATGACTGGAGATGACCCAGGATGAGGTAATTGGGGTTCAGTGACTTGCCCAAGGTCACACAACTAGTGAGTGTCAAGCGTCTGAAGTGAGAGGTCCTCCTGACTCTTGCACCAGCATTCTGTCCACTGAACCACCTAGATGCCCCGGGAGTCGTGTGTAGGACAGATTGGAGGGAGTAGGAAACTAGAAGTAAAGAGACTAGCTGATATGATGCTGTGGTTGTTCTAGTGAGTGATAATAAGGGCTTGTATAAGGGTAGTTGTAGTGGAAGAAGGTGAAGAATAGGAATGATATTATAGAGGTAGAATTTGTGAGATTAGAAAATTGATTAAGTATGAGAAGCGAAGAAAGAAGAACCAGATATCACTGAAAGTTAGATCATGAATTACTGTGAGTAATCTACGATTTAATTGAGAAAAACAGGTTCAATTTTTTATTTGTGATTTTCACATGCACAATTTGAGAGTCAAAGTTGTTGGACTTTTCTTCTTGTAGAATGATTTGCTGTTCATAATAGAAACTTGTTTCATTATCAATTATAGTTTTGCTGAAAAAATGTAAGTTTGTCCAGTTTCCCTTGAAAGAGACAAATAAAAATTAAGTATCATCTAATTTAACCAAATAAGTATTTATTAAGTGCCTATTATGTGCAAAGCATGGGACGGCTAAGACAAGATGAGTACATTGAGTACTCTTGAATATCCTTAAGTAGAGGGTAATATGATACTACTGGGAAATATGATACATAAACATATAAGCAGATACATGATAATTTGAGGAAAGAAAGAGAACATCAGCAAATGCAGAAACTGGGAAACTTTTTATAGGAAATGTTCCCTGAACTAAGCCTTGAAGGAAGCTGAGAATTTTAAGAGACTGATGTAACATAGATCTACAACCATGAATATTCTATTCTGAATGATTATCATAGCCAGGAAGAAGACATTTAAAAAATAAAAACCTGAAAAGTTTATTTTGATCAAACATTGAAAGTTGTTGATTTTTCAAGAAAAAAAAGATGTTATTGTTGGCACCTGAATAGTTTTAACAAAAAAAATAAATAGGTTAAATATAATCAATAAGCTTCTACTCTACAATCTAAAATCTTATTTATTACTAATGCAAAACAAGTCAAGTCCCTATTTTTTTTAAAATTTCTTCTAATACAAACTATGTACATATTTTCCTTGTAACTTCAAAATATTCACTAATAGAAAGAACTTCAAATAGCATTTGGTACAGTCCCCATTATTTTTTTTAAAAGGGGAAAGCAGAGGCTGGGGGAGATTCAAGTAGTTTTTTTTTTCAAGATCAAATGTTATTTTAAGTTTATGATGACCAAAAAACTGCTGTTGTGTCTGACATAACACATTTGGCTACAATACTCATTTGAATCATCTAATCAAATTAGATTCAATAGGCCAAACATGGCTCCCTTGACTTACCAATTTAAATTCAGCCTGAGGTTTTATGGTATGGTTTTTTATTGATCTTTTAATATACTAAAACGTTTTCCTAGATCTTTGGTTATTTTTCCTATTCATTTATTGCAGCCTTAAGAAATAGGGACATAGATGTACAGCTTTTAGAAAAATAAAGCAGATGAATAGATTTAGTTCAAGATTCAATGGCCTAATTAAGTGCTGTCACACCATGTGAATGTGCCTTGAAAACAACCGTGGAAGGCAATGCCTTATTCCCCCAGTGCTGATATGGACATTTGTACTCAAATCCAGCCTCATTCTCTCAGCAGAGTTCACATTATAAGACACCTTTGGAATAGCTCTAGGGCTCATCACACAAGCCAGGGATGTCAGTTAGCTGAGCCATCTTTTGCTGACTACAAAACAGAAGATAATGAAAGCCTTTCAGTGTGACCCCTTTTTTCTGGGTTATGATCAGGCAAATTCTTCTCTTTTTTCTTGCACATATTTAATTTCCTCCTGCTGAGTCTCCCTCTTCCTTTCCCTACCTCCTGGCCCTGGAGCTAGATATCTTAGAAATGAATGTTCATGGGTTTCTGTTAGGAAACACTGCAATTTTATTGTCTCTACCTTCAGTTATCTTTGGGCATAGCCACTGACAAAGAAGAGAGAGGGGAAAAAAGAGCAGATATCAAGGGAATTTATGTCACCTATAATGTGTATGTGTAATTTTCTGTCTTGAATTGTCAGGGGAAAGGGTGAGGAACAGAGATGTAGATTCATCTGTTAATTGAAATGGGAGAGTTGGGGACATTCAGGAAAACATAATTAGCATTTATGAGCCTGAAGAATTATTTTGGAAAACGGCCTTTAACTTGAAAGATTGGATGCCTGAATGTCATAAAAAACCTACTCTAAAACATGCTTCCTGGAGGATATAAAGGAGTGACAGCGCTAAGAGTCTCTAAGATTCAATTTCTTCATTATATAAATGGGACAATATTTACTCTACTTCTCCAAGTTACAAGTGGTCAAGTGAAGATGTTTTGACTGTGGTAAAGTGTTATGGGGCAATGGGAAGTGGGACTGAGTTTGAATCCTAAGATAGTCATAAACAATCTGTGTGGCTTTGAATAAGTCATGACTTCTCTGTTCATTTTATTGAGAGCAAAAGGGGGTTGGATAAATTGACCTTTAAATTCCCTTCCAGTTCTGAATCCATGATCTCCTATCTGAGAAGTGACTCTCCTACTCATCCCTAGAAGAGGGGTAGAATTGCTGAATAACTTGGGACTGCAATTTTGTGCTTGTTACTCAAATCTGGTCTGTTTAATGTTCATTTTTCTCTCTTTCAAGTTATATATAGTCTCTGAATAGATAGCAATGAACTCTATTGTTATTTGTGGTCTGCCTCTGTGAGAGCTATTGTGGTTTATCTTGTGATCTTTCACACATCCTTTTCCTCACTAGCATGCTGGAATCAGCTCAATATGGCTCAGAGATCTGATTTTAAAATTTTCAGGGTAAATCTACCTCAGAAATAAACAAATGTTGCAAATTAGGGCTTGGTTTGTTGTTTTGTTGCTCATTAAGACTTAAGAAAGTGACAGAGAAAAATATTAAAAATTAATGATTGAAATTCAACTTTATAGAGCATTCTGCAGGGCTAGCTAGGTAGCAGAATAGATAAAGAATTGGTCTTGCAGTCAGGAGGACCTGAATTCAAATCTGGCTTTGGACCATCATGGGCTGTGTGATCCTGGGCAAGGTCACCCCAATTAACCCCAATTATCTAAAAGGAAAAAAATGGAAGTGTATCCTATGCATATATTTCTTTTTTCAGAGATTGCATTGTTAAATATTTATCAGCATACCATCACTTCCCTCTCTGAGCCTCAGTTTCCTCTTCTATAAAACGGGGCCAGGAATATCTGTCTACTTATATCATAGATATGCTATGGAGCTCAAATGAGAGTTCTTTAAAAGTTATAAAACCCTATGTACCTATGAGTAATCAGCATTAGAAATAATATTTGGCCTTAATTTGAAGTTTAAAAAATTGGATTTGCAAAAAAAAATGTGTATATGAAAATCTTGTTGCAAATAGTTTTAGATAAAAGATCATGTAAGATATAAGAGATACAGACATTTCCAAATAGTTCTAAAAGAATTCTCTTAAAGTATCCATTTCCCCAAAGTTATTGATTAGTAATCTGCTGCTAGATTTTGGTAAGAAAACTATTTCTTCCTTATAAAGAATCATGATTTCATTAACAAGACTATTACCACCACAAATGCAAAGCCCCTTGATAGTTGCGATGCTTGGGTGGTTGTTGTCCTTTGTTCTCAGAGAGGATCCAAATGACATCACTGTGCTAGAGTTAAGTTTCATAGTATCAGACTATGATTGATCAGATCAATTTGAGCTCGGAGTGCTCTACCACAGGTTGGGCACAAATAGACCATGTGAATATTTGAGATGGATACTCTTAATTTGCTCATCTTGTGCTTCCTTTGAATTATTTCAATTCTGCTGCCTTGGTCAGATCTATAAACATTGTGTAAAGACCTCTTTTCTGCTCCTGGCATTTCCCCTGGAGTTGTCAGGCAGCAAACGCTTTATCTACTCTTCCTCAGTCCTTTCTGAAGCCACACTGGCTCTCAGGAGTTGACCATCTTCCAGGAGAAGGATCAGCCTATTAAGGAGGACTTTGGTAAGAGAGAGATACCACCCCTTCTGTGATTATCACAGGACAATCTATGCCCTTTATCTTTATAGAGATGGACAATGGAGGCATCATTGAATTCTTGGGGGATAACTTCCTCTTGTCATATAACCTGGAAAAACCAGTCAACTTTGGTATGAACAATGGACCTCCTACCTTGTAAATCTCAGCTGGAATAGAATCAGCACCAGGTGCTTTGCTATATGAAAGGAGCCTAATGGCCCTCAAAACCTCTTCTTCTGCTGGAACTTCATCTAGGGAGGAATTGACTTCAACCTGAAGTAAACTGTCAGTGGTTTCAGCATTGATTGTTTATGGTTTGTTGGAAGTGTTCAACCCATCTCTTTGGGATCCTATCCTTAGCACTAATAAATATGGTTCCATCAGAACTGAGATCCACTATAGGTCTTTGGCTCATAAATAGCCTTCCGGGCATCATAAAAGTGCTTTGGATTGTTACTATCTGCCTAAAACTGAATTTCATCTGCCTACTTACTGAGCCAGGAATCCTGCATCTCTCTAAGCTTTTCCTTGTACTTTGCTTTTGATGGAATTAAATGCTGCCTTCTTAGAGATGGATGAACTTCCCTGCTGGTAAACCCTGTGGAGTTCTTGTTTTTCATTTAGCAGCTTCTGAATTTTGCCATCATTTTTATCAAACCAGTCTTGGTGTTTGTGAGTGTTCTTACCCAGATGATCAAATCCAGTGCTGTACACCAGATCTCTGAGAGCTGCCCACTCCTTTTCTGCTCCATTGTTGTCAACTGTGCATTGGCTCAACTTTACCTCCAAGTCAGCAACAAACTGTTCACGCTCAGAAGAGAACTGTAATTTGTTAATATTAATTCTTCTGGTAGTCATTTTGCCTTGGGGGTGGCACTTTTGATGAATGCAAATATTTAACTTGGAAAGCATAAGTCTATGATCAGTCCAGCACTCTGTACCACACATTGCTTTTGTCACTCTCACATCCTCTCCATTTCTTCTCCTCAGAATCATCTAATCTATTAAATACCAATATTTGCTGCAAGGGTGCATCTGTGAAGTTTTATTGCATTTAGATAAAAGGAAGACAATATTGGTGATGAGGTCATTAAATGCACAAGTCTTCAGTAGTAAGTGACCATACTGTTATTATTTCTGATTCCATTCATCCCTAGGAATCCCTGCCAAGTCTGGTAGTCTGAGCCTACTCTAGCATTAAAGTCATAAAGAATTATAAGGTTGTCCTCTTTTGGCACATTGATGATAAGGGTTTCTAGGTATCCATAAAATTTTTCTTTGACTTCATCAGGGCCCATGATGGTGGGAGCATAGGCCCTGATGATGGTGGCACAATGTTTTCCTATAAGTGGCAATCTCATAGTCATGAGGCTGTTGTACACTTCTTTTGTTAGGCACCAGCTGGCTGACTAGATTAGTGCTTGCTGACTAGATTAATTTTGATTGCAAAACCTACACCAGCTTCATGATGCTCCCCTTCTCTGTGACCACTCCAGAAAAATGTGTCTCCAGCTCTGACTTCAGTAGACTGGCCTTCATTTTCCAACCTTGTTTCAGTCAGGAGTGCTATTTGGATGTGATATCTTCTGAGTTCTCTTTGAACAAGAGCTGTTCATCTTTCAGGTTTACTGGATTTTATGTTGTCTACAAATGTGCTCCCATTCCATGTACCTATGGTATGTTTTCAGATATTATTCTTTTTTTTGTTTTGTTTTATTTTGACCACAGAGTGAGTGCAGCAATCGGTCCAGGGTTGGGTAAGCAGAAAATTTATAGAGCATCTTTTCTAACCCCTTCCTCACATGAGGAGATAAGCAATGGGATCCTTAAAAAGCTATTCAGACTCCCAGTGGAATCCCACTGCTGCTTCCAGTGAGATACAACCCTATGACCTGAGCTGCCTGTGGGCAGGGTTGTGACTACAGCTCCCAGTGTATCTGCACCTGCTCTTTCTTCCACTTGCCTATTGCCCCAGAACTTGGAGATAAGTATAGTAGTAAAATGGTATGGGTGATGTCTTTTGATTCATGTATAAATTGAATTTAAGGGAGCCAGAGTTGCATGAAATGGTCAGCCTCACTCTGTTTAGAGTTTTGTAGAAAATCACACAAATAATAGAGGACATTAAAATATCACCTTTCAGGTAGTTGGTTCTCAGAAAGTGTTCTATTGTCAGACCTACACTTATCTACTCTTCTCTACCACATAATCCCTCTCTCCTTAACGCTTTTTTTTGTAACTTACTTACTTACTTAATTAATTTAACTTTTTACGTTCATTTTCACAAAATTTTGGGTTCCAAATTTTCTCCCCATTTGTCCCCTCCCTCCTCCCCAATACACTGAGCATTCTGATTACCCCTATCACCAGTCTGTCCTCTCTTCTATTATTCCTCCCTTCCCTTGTCCCCATCTTCTCTTTTGTCCTGTAGGGCCAGATAATTTTCTATTCCCTATTACCTGTATTTCTTATTTCCTAGTAGCAAGAACAATACTCAATAGTTCCTAAAACTTTGAGTTCCACCTTCTCCCCATCCCTCCCTCCCCACTCATTCCCTTGGGAAGGCAGGCAATTCAATATAGGCCATATCTGTGTAGTTTTGCAAATGACTTCCATAATAGTCGTGTTGTGTAAGACTGACTATATTTCCCTCTATCCTATCCTGCCCCCCATTGCTTCTATTCTCTCTTTTGATCCTGTCCCTCCCTGAGTGTTGACTTTAAATTGCTTCCTC
>CM053770.1:562229330-562287753 GCA_028658325.1 Potorous gilbertii
CATCATCGTCATCATCATCATCACCATCATCATCATCACCATCATCATCATCATCATCACCATCATCACCATCATCACCATCACCATCATCATCAATCATCATCGTCATCATCATCATCATCATCACCATTATCATCATCATCATCATCATCATCATCATTGCCTCCAAACTCCATGGAATGAAAAGCCTTCAAAATATAAAGTTTCAGAAGAGGAAATCAGACTCATGTGGGAGCAAGATAAAGTATATCTTATTTCTGTCACCCTACTTGTGACTAGAGATGTCCCAAACACAATTTCAATGAGTCTACAGATGATTTTTTTCTCAATAACAAAAAGCAACCATTTTACTTACATATAGCAGTCAGGAGAACAACATAAGAATTGTTTCTCTCTCCATCAATATAAAATGAAAAAGAATAAGAGCAATAATACGCATTATTTTTCTGCTACTAGGGTTGTCTTAAAGTTGCTTTCATTGAATTTGCAGATGAGCTTCAATACTTCTATTAAATCATCTAAAAAATCATTTTGTCCACCTATTCAAATTGTTCACCTAACATTAAGCACAACAGAATTATAAGATCATTTCTAACTGAACTTCATCAAACATACAAGAAAAATGAGAATAAAAATAATATTTATATGATAGTGTAAAGTTTTCAAAGCACTTTGAATACATTGTTTCAGAAAGCATTTATTATCCTCTTGTCTATATATCACTTACTGATAGATATCCTTCCTTGTAGATCCAAAACTATGTGAATTTATTCTAGCAATGTGGTTGAGTACACTGCCCTGACCATACTGTCAGTACTCTCTACCACCACCTAGTGGCAGCAAAGTAAAGACCCATCTTGACAATTTGATCAGTATCTCAAATCCCAATTTTAGGTACAGACTGGAGGTCCCAGAACCTTCCTTTCAGGGAGAATCCAAATTTATCTAATTATTTTATTAAAGCTACACAGCTCCTGCTAAAAGTAATAGGGAAGGGGTTTGTGAACATGCATAGCCCAAGTCCTTTGGATATAATGATAGTTGAGCAAACTACATTCCCAATTCCTTCCTTCTCCATGACACTCACAGGCACAAACTTTTTCCTCAAAGTGTCTCTCAAACACCATTCCTAAGTAGGTAACTCCTATTGTTTATCTTCTTATTCATATCAGTGTTATTAATTAGAAAAGTCCTGGTATACGATCATATACGAAGAAGTGGGATGACATTTAGAGGTCATAGAGGCCAGGAGATCTGTGATTTACCCAGGGTCATATAGAACATGTTTGAAGCAGGATTATTGGAACCAAGTTCAATGTTCTGTTCATTATTTCATTCTCCCTCTCAATCCAGATTCCCACTGACAGCTAAGCACATTCTGGCTATATTTGCATATTAAGAGATTTAGTTCATCATCGGTCAGTCTTCAACTGTTCTCTGATGTGATATTCCTGGCCTTCTAATGACTGTCAAGCTTGGTAAAATCCAAATGTTGGTTTTAAGGAGAAAGAACCCTATTCACCTTTCTGTCTCTATACCCCTTCCTATATCCTTGAGATAACATGTTTATAATAAAAAATTCTTAAAATAAAACTAGCCAGGTTGTTAAATAACAATGTGAAAGAGGTGAGTCTTTCTCTTTTATACCCTAGGAGGCTGAAGTAGGCACTGCTTGTGCCTTGATCTTTCCAGTTCTTAACTAGTTTAACTCCTTGGCTGCTGTAGCACAGCAAGGTTTCATAAGATGCCTGGGCTCTTTAGTTAAAAGGAGTAGAAGATAAAAAGACAACTCAAGGAGCTTTGATATCTCTGGTCAGGGGATCCTTTCATCTATGGATGCCTTTGGCAAATGTTCTTTGACAGAATATTAGGGTGTGGAGCACCGGAGAGGTGAGGATGACTGCTTGAGTTTGATCTACTCTAGGCTCTCCATTTGGTGTGAGAGGTAAGCAAGGATCCCGTGCTTTCCTTCTAAGATGACCAGCCTCGTTCAATAGAACAAGAAAGGAGATAGAAACCCAGAAGAGATGGTTTTATCTGATTACAAGAACTATGCAATTAGGGCTCTAGAACTTTAAAATTCTAGAGTATGATCAGAATATAGGAAAATGAAGAATGTCAATAAGATAGAAGTATTTGGTGACTTCTGGAAGAAAGAGGAATCTACACAAGTCCATGTATATATGGGAGAAAAAATTCTGGGTTTAACAAGAGGTCCTGGTTTAAATCTCAGCTTTTCTTACTAGCTGTATTACTTTTAAGTTATTTAACCTCTCTCTGACTGTTTCCTCATGTATAAAGTAAGAGTGTTGATGATATCTAATGCATCTTCCAGTCATAACTCCATGACCTTGGAGGTGAGGTGTGAAGGAGAGAATTGCCATTTTAGAGGCATACATTATGGTAGATTGAGTTATTTTCCTAGTATTTTTATTGGGTACTGTCCATTTGATTGCCACCATGTGAGATTTGCACTGACATTACAGTGGGTGGTAGTTTTATAGCCAACACCTCATTAATCAATGCAGAAGCTACTATTTTTCATTTTTATTGTCATTCAGGATGGCAAATTGAATTAGGAAAGGGGGGAAAGGAGAATAAGCATTTATACAGCTCCCATTATATACCACCTATGGGACTAAGCACTTTGTATTATCTCATTTGAATTCTATGAGACAGATGATGTTATTATACCCCCTTTATAGTTGAGGCAAGCAGAGGGTAAATGACTTGTCTAGTACATAGCTAGTAAATGTCAGGCCAGATCTGAATTTTTACTGGTTTTTATGACTATAGGACTGGTGCTCAATCCACTGCACTACATAGTGGCCTCAATATTTTGAGTGCCTTAATATTCTTATCAAGCACTGTTTATGTGATCCTGTAATTATGACTTACATCAACTTGTAGTGGGTGGTCTTTTTACTTAAAGTCATTTTTACAGGTATTTGGAGGGGTTTGAGGGACAACTCAAGCAAGTCTCTTCCTTCACCATCTTGGCTCGCCACCCCACCTTTGGTGGTAGTTTTATAAGTAGCACCTCATTTACCAATGTAGAGGCTACCATTTTCCTTCATTTCAATGAAAGCTTGTTAAGAAAAAAATTCCATTGGTACTATTTCACAGTAATTATATGGAATGTTTTACACAAATCAGGAGGAATGCTATTTACATTAGAAATGCTAGCAAAAGCTGGTCGCTCCTTATCTTGGTAAAGCAGTAAAACAAGTGGGGATATATAAATGGCTAAAGGTCTGTCCTTGAGAAAATTCAACAAGACTGTGAATCCAATTTTACTTCACAGAGTGTATCCTTTGGGATATCAAATGTACTTGAATATTTAGTGAAGTATTTTTCCAGTTTAAATAAATTGTGTCTGTTTTTCTGGGGCATGAAATGGACTGAGGATTTGGGGACTCCCAAGGTTCCATCTCTCAGCTTTATCAATGATTTATTGTTTGGCTTTGGGAACACTTTGTACTTTGTCTCTGTTTTCTTCAGTAAAAAAAAAATGAAGGGCAGCCATCCATTTTAAATAGTTAAGGAATAATTTCAAAATTTAATTTTAAATTTCTTCAAATAGCAAAAAAATTTACAATGTTAACAACAAACTTAAACTAAACTGTCTCAGAGTCCAAAAAAAGGCCCAGATTTCTCCAATGACTAAGTTTTGATGAGCTCTTTAATCACCTCAAAATTAACTTAATTTTTTTCCCAAAGCAGATTTACTTAATAAGAATAGTGTCATTACACATTCTTTTATTTTTATAGTTCATAAAGTGAATATATACTATATAAGATGCACATATCTTTCGTTCTGACTGCCTTTATTCTTACCTTTTTTCTCTTTGAAGCCTTTTGCTTCGTTTTCACAAAGGCACACTCCCCACCTATTTTCTGTCACTCATTTAACACTGATGTCTAAACCCATGAGACAGTTTGACTCCTGCCACTAAGGCATATAAAACCATGAATACTTTTTGAACCAGCAATGCTACTACTTGGTCTGTATCCCAAAAAGTTAAAAAAAAGACAAAAGATTGGACATTGAAGAAATGCTCTTCATTTGAGGAAATGGCTGAACAAGTTGTGGTGTATGACTGTGATGGAATATAAGGAATAATGAGCAGAATGCTCTCAGACAAACCTGGAAAGATTCACATGAACTGTTGTTGTTCATCCTTCATTGTTGAAGAGAACCAATGACTCATGGGGCAACGTCTTGACTTGCACATAGATTGAATTTAAGTGAAGCAGAGTTGCACAATGTTGTCGTCCTCACTATCCAGAATGATCAAAATCCAGAGACAAGACAAAAGTCAGAATCACTGTCAATGACCCAGGATGCAGTAGATGACCTTGGAGTCTTAGATGACTGATCAAATTCTAATGGCCCCCACAGCATGTTTTAGCTGCCTTCATGGCTATTGGAACAAATCATTCTCATCTTCCCATTCTGTCTTCATATGCTTGGGGCAGACATCTTCCTAACTCACTGACAGATCTGAGATGTGTCAGTTACCTTCAACCTGGTTTAGCCTTTCTGCCAAAATGGTTTTAAGAAGATGCAATAATAAGAGAATACACATAAAGCACTTTGCAACCTTTAAAGTAATATATAAATTTGAGCTATTAATATCATCTTAACATTGTCAGCCTGATAGGCATTTTCCTCCAATATAGTCGTAATTTGATAAGATCTTTTGCTTTCTAGTAGCTCCATATTCTTAGATTCATGTCTTATTTTCATGTCTCATGTCATTCAACACTACCAGATTATTAACTGTTTTTCTCACATCAGTCAGAAGAGGTACAGAAAAGAGTTTTAGCCTTAAAGGTTGGAAGAGAACCAAGGAATTTTTTAGCCAGAAATCCAGCTGGGCAGGATTCTTTTTCTGTCACATAATAAGAATATATACCTAAAGATAATAAAGCAATGTTGAATTATACAATTCTGTTTGTACTTCATCCTTAATTTATGAATATGAAAATCTGTTTAATATCATCTTTTCTATATGAAAATAAATTAGAATGTTTGCTTTTCCCAACTTCTGCTAACTCTGTCAACTTCAATACAGAAATTCTGTCAATCCATCCACATTGGCTTTACTTCTGGTTGTGCTCAGGCAACAAAGTCCCACATAATGGCCCTGGAAAACTGATGAATATTTATAAAGGTTTTCTAAGTGCACCATTTATTTATACTACTTTGATAGCACTTTTATTCTAAGGGTCATTTTAGAAAACAGATTCTCTTTCAAGATTTCTATGATGAACATTGGTTCATTTCTCTGGAGAGATAATTGAATTCTTTGGAATCTCATAAACTTTATATTAAAAAATCACAAAACTGGATCAAGCAATATTGTTTTCAGTGTGATAAAATATTTTCTGAGTTGCTATGACCAACAAATTCATCACCTGATAGCTAATCTATTAGTGATGAACTTAGGCAGGTAGTCAAACAGCAGACAATCTATTTAATAGAACAATATTCAAAGCTTGCACAACTTTATAGACCTGTCAAGGCTTATCATTGATGTAGCCCTTGAGAATCCATGATTACCTTCATGCTATGATGAGGCATTGAAATGGGACATTTTTGGAGGACTTAACACATTGGATAGATATATTTCAATAGAAAGTGTGTCAGCTTTGGTGTCAGAGTCTCTGAGTTCAGAATTTGACCCAACTCCTTCTGACTTGTACAGTAGATATCTTTAGAGTTTAGATGGACTGTCTACTCTCCCTTTCAACTGATAAAAATTTACCAAGCTGCACATAATTGTATTCTATAAAACTATTCATGCTATGAAAGAAAGAGGAAAGTAGACTAGAGTACAAAGATTCTATGTGGTACCTATCCATTAACTTTGTTCAATTTCTTTCCAGTGTCTGTGTGTATTGAAACAAGTTGAATATTTACAAAGTCTAAGACATCACATGAATTATTTAGTTACCTTGGCTTTTATTTGAAGATTTTATAAAAATTGAATTAGCACTTGAAAAAAATAAGCTTATTGTGAAAGCTTAAGAATAGGAAACCATTCTAACTAATTCCTTAGCATTATAGATATTTTCTTATATTTACACAGAGATACTTGTTGAAATGAATAGCAGGAAACAATAATAGCAAGAAAAGAAAAATTAAAACACTGAGAAGTTCACAGGACATAAAATTCAATAAAAGAGGTAGTAATAGAACCCATAAGCACAGATGTCAGTACAGATATGCACAAAATACAGTCAATGACTAAGTTAACCTTCTATATGACCCAGGAGACAAAAAGTATCACTGAACCTTGAATGGATAAGACTAAGAAACAAGATCAATAACATAGATTCACATATTTATATATAATATTAGATTTACATGAATACATTGTACGCTAACAAGATATAATCATGTCAGTAAATGCAAGAATAGTGGGAAGAGAGGATTGATCAAAAGCATTTGAGTAAAAATCAATAGGGGCAGAAATAGAAGTGACAGGGTCATCAGAATATGTCGATGATCACCTGAACAGAAAAAAAAAAGTAGATAATGAGTTAAGGAAAGAGCTCACCATTTTGAAACAGAGGTGATAGAGACTGGGGGGACTTAATTATCCCAGTAGTTGCTAGACCTCTCTGCCCAAAACTGAGCAGCTGTTTCCTAATTTTCCTTAATTATACTTTTTCTCTTCAAAATGTAGAAGAATCAACGAGAGGAACTGCTGCCTAGTTCTGATACTCATCAACAGTGAGGACCTCATTGCAGGAGTGAAAATTATGGGAAACTTTGGTGGGAGATGGGAGAGGTAGTGAGCATGCCATCTTAGAATTTGTTTTAGGGGAGGAATGGAAAGCTTGAAGTAATCTAATATGCATCCTAAACTTTTTGGAGAGCATATTTCAAAAGGTTCAAACTTTGTTGTTTATTTAAAAGGAATAACAAGTTGTACATGATAGATTTGAAGTTTCATGTGCAATTCATCTTTTTATTATACTCTGTGATAGAAATTCTTATTTTATTCTGTAAATTTAAAATAAAATAAAAATTTAAAAATAATAGGCAGTATCTCATGGTCTAAAATTCTATAGGGAGGCAGTGGAGCCAAGATGGCAGAATAGAAGGATGGACCCACTCTAGCTCTCGCCCCATAGCCCATAAAATACTTGTAAAAAATGACTCTAAACAAATTCTAAAGCAGCAGAAGTCACAAAATGACAGAGTGAAAGAGATTTATAGCCCAAGATAGCCTGGAAGGCCAACAGATTTGCACCAGGCTTAGAGTGAATCACAGCCTAGCTTTGGCTGCACTGCACAGCCCAGACAGCACTGGAGCAGGTTTCAGGGCACGGAATCACAGGTAGCAGCTGCAGTTCCCAGATTTCTCAACTCATAATTGGTAAAGACAACTTCAAAGGTCAGTAAGAAAGCTCTTTCACCTGGGTGAGAGGGAAGTGCCATTTGGCCCTGGCCCCAGGGCGGCAGTAGCCACTGCAGCAGCACCATCTATTTTTTAAGCTCTCTGCCTAAGGACCCTGGAGGAATTGACAGATCTGGGTCTCATTCCTGAGTGGCAGTCCTGGGATGAAGAAGCATATTGGTTTGGTGGAACTGGTGGTGATGGTGAGGAGGGACTCCTACTCGCAGATCCTGGGCAGATAAGAATGCTTGTGGTTGCTCACAGAACAGAGAACAAGTGAAGTAAAGAGTAAACTCCTCTCCCTTGATTGTGCTACCTCAGAGGAACTGAGAACTTACAGGTCCTAGAACATACCCTCCACTTGACAAAAGACTCAAATGTCAAGCAACTGGCTGGAAAATGCCCAGAAAGGGAAAAAAATAAGACTATAGAAGGTTACTTTCTTGGTGAAAAGGTATTTTTCTTCCATCCTTTCAGATGAGGAAGAACAGAGGATACCATAAGAGGAAGACATCAAAGTCAAGGCTTCTACATCCAAAACCTCAAAAAAAAAAAATATGCGATGGTCTCAGGCCATGGAAGAGTTCAAAAAGCATTTTGAAAATTGAGTAAGAGAGGTAGAAGAAAAATTGGGAAGAGAAATGAGAATGATGCAACAAAATCATGAAAAGAGAGTCAACTGCTTGCTAAAAGGAGACCCAAAAAATGCTGAAGAAAATAACGCTTTAAAAAATAGACTAAACCAAATGACAAAAGAGGTCCAAAAAAGCCAATGAGGAGAAGATTGTTTTAAAAAGCATAATTGGCCAGTATGGGCTATATGAAGAATATAAACATGGGAAGGAAACCTTGGAAGGGTATGTCAGAAGCTGCATTTTTAGCATAATTCTGAGAATCCTGGATCACCTCCATTCTCAAATAAAGCATGAAAGTAGAACTTTTAGGAAAGGGAATGTATACATTATATACATTATATATAAATGTACCTATATTATAGTATGTTATTGTTATATTTATGATTAATATTTTTTATAATTAATTATATAATTAATATTTTTTAATATTAACAGTATGTTCCAAAGAAGTATGTGCCTCCTTTTCTAAAGATCCTTGAGATGCCTGGACCTAGGAGTAGACTGTCATATTTAGTCTCAATAAAAGCTCACATTACTTTGATTTCAAAATTAAGTGCATCTAAAATTGCTTGGGAATTAGGATGGTTGTAATATGAAATTAATATTTTTAGCTCCAAGTTGATAAAAATATTCAGAATGATTTATAAAGCAGTGATATAAAGCATATCAAGGAGTGGCTGAGGAAGAACTTGGGCAGGTGGTAGATTGATACCAATTGGGAGACTCAATCAAGAAATGTTGGAGAAATTGTATTGAAGCTATAAAGGCAGTCTAATTTAGCCTAGAGGATGGTAAGACTATCACTTAGAGAATATTGAGTCCCTAGCACTTTACTCGAGGAGTGGTTTCCATTATAGTAGGAGATTGGGACAGAATGAAGCCACATGTGCAAAAATCTACCAAAATTTGATTCATGGAATAATAGTGTTATGGGACTTCATAATATGATATGTTATTTGAAGAATTCCAACTGTCCCCAACAACTTGACTATCTTAGCAACATGTAAATCTTTCTCCCCTCAATCAGCTGATTGTGACCCCTCTAAATGTAGTTTAATCTGTAACCTGACTTAGTTTACATATAAAGTCTATTTAATTAGCTTTCTTTCTGTAAGGGATGCATGAGAAGTTTGTTCAACTTTTATGACATTGATGAAAGCGTAGGATTATGAATCTGTTCTTTAATTTTATATATTAAAAGAATGTATGAGATTGCAACATATGAAAGAATTTATTCTCTGTCACCCTGATGTAATTTTGCCAATACAAACTCGTTAGAAAATCTCAATCTTATTTTTTCTGAGTCCTGAGCCTATGCTTAAGCATAATAAAATCAAAGTTTTCAACTATATAATTCCTATATTATGATAGATTTATTTTGGCAGCAGTGTTTACCCACCATGCAAAATAAAAAAGATATTTCTCCCATAATATGTTGCAGGGTGGTTGTCAGAAACCTTACTTTATAAATATGAGTATTACAGTGATGGGGACAAACAAATTTGAGACTTTTACATTTTCTAGATATATCCTTTGAAGGACATATTCGCCACACCCTAGGTGACAAAGCCTAGCTCTGTTTAAATGAGTGTCTCTCACAGAAACTTTGGCATGTCAATGAGTAACATAATTAGCTTTTACTTTTTTTCCTCTTAGGATTTTGCAATGTATTATCTGAAATATTTTTAAAGAAATTGGAAAGTATTTGAATGTTGTTACAAGGGAAGTGGTTAGATAATGGATATATTTAAGGTGTACTTTTGTTTTTCAACATTTCAAGATTTTCTACAGTTGTGGCTTGGACATTGCATACATCTATGTTGATATTATAATTTTTATTAAGAAAGGAATTGGAATGGTTTACTATGAGGAAGAGGAGTACTATGTCAGGGGCTAACATTTGTGGTTGTCATTGTTACAAGAAACTATATATTTTTAGTAATATGGTTCATAAGAGATAGCCAGACCTGAAAAAGTGCCATAGACAGAGTTCTGGACTTGGTGTCAAGAAGACATGAGTTCATCAATCCTGGTATACTATCAAGATCATCATCAAGGGGCAATCTATGATGTGGAGGTTCTCATGATCAAATCCAAAGTCTTTATACATTGAGTGACTTGGAAGAGAGTAGTTATCTCAATGGGGCCAGTCTTCCATTTCAAGTACTAATTGCCTTGAGGATGACTTTGGAAGATGTTAATGCACTTGTAGAGGTCTGTGTGTTGGAAGGAACTTTTGCAGCAGTTATAAAGAAGAAATGCTAAAACTTTTTATTTAGCATGTACACTATAATGTGACAAACAACTATGCTTCAAAGAAGACTAAAACCTCTTAACATGCAATTAAAAAGGATTATAATAAATAATTTGTTGTCATTTGGTGAAAAAGGAGAAGAAGGAGCAATAGGAGAAGGAGGAGGAAAAGTAAGAGAAGGAGGAGGAATAAGAAGAAGAAGAAGAAAAAGGAGGAGGAGGAAGAGGAGAAAGAAGAGGAAAATAAGGAAAAGAAGAAGACAAGTTTAAATCCTGCTTCAGACACTTACCAGATATCTAAGTTTGGGCAACTAACAAACTGTTTCAGTTTTTAATATTTTATTTTTCCTAACCACATATAAAGACAATTTAAATATTTTTTCAAATTTTGAGTTCCAAATTCTCTCCCTCTCCTTCCTCCTATTGAGAAGACAAGCAATTTGACATAGATTATACATGTTAGTCATGCAAAACACATTTCCATGTGAGTCATTCTGTGAAAAAAAACACACACAAAAAAGAAAGTAAAGGAAATGTATCTTTGATCAGCACCCAGGTTCTATCAGCTCTTTCTCTAGAGATACTGTGCCTCATTTTTTCTCATCTGTAAAATTAAGATAGCAATAACATCTACTCCTCTAAGTAGTCATAAGGATCAAATGAGATAATACATGCAAACATTTATTAAGTATCTACTGTGTGTAAAGCATTGTGCCAAGACCTGGGAAATGCATTTCCAATGAGCTCACGATTTAGTAGGGGAGTAGAACATATGTACAAGTATCTGTAATCGGAAGAGAAGGGACAATACATTCAGTATGACATCATGGAAAGATTTTGAAAGATTGGATTTTGAGTTTGATGCCCCAAGTTTGAACTCTAGCTCTGTGTATTCAATACCTGTATGACCTTGGACATGTTATGTCACCTTTATAGCATGTTTCCACATTTACAAATTAAATTATGGGGGACAGGGAAGGAACCAGGTATCTACAGTTTCTTCCAGTCTAGAAGCCCATGACCTTGTAAACAAAGTACTGAGCAGGGAAAGATTGAGTCTGACTAGGAGAATCACAGAACAGGTAGCGTGGTATATGAACCAGGTCTTAAAGGGACTTGGTATATCAACCAGTGAAGATGGGGGAGGAGAGAATCGAAATAAGGAGAAGCATGGGGAGAGGATGGGAGAAAGGAGAAAGCAGGAGAGGCTGACTCTAGGCATGGTGAATAATAGTGCAGTTTGGGAGGAGAAGCGAATCTGAGAGACTACAGTGAGATGGGGTTGACATGGTCTGCCAAACCAATATGTGAGTTAATCTGCGCTGCTAGTACTGCGTCTGCTGCCATTTTAGCCCAGATGCCAGTTGAACAATTACTAATTGTTCAAGCTACAAACCCACTCTCTAATTGCGCTTCCAAGATGATTCAGCTTTTCAGCCTGCCTCTCCCCTAAAATGAATCAACCTGAAATACTTCAAGCATTTACATCATTCAGACATTCTTCTAGTTGCCTAGTGACCACAATGAAGAAGGTAAATACAATGGTACTTCTGGATGGAGATTACTAATACTTAATTGTCACAATAAAGCTTTGACAAAAATAATCAGGTGGCTCTTTTTTTGTTTAAGGCCCTGAACCTAAAGTGAAATGCAGGCTCCTGGGAGTGGGTCTAAGGTGAGAGTCAAGGAAAGAACTCTGATGCTACCCCAATCTTTTTCTTTTTTTCTAAATTCCTGTTTTGTTTTGTTTTACTATTTTTATTTAAAGTTTTGAATTCCACATTTTATCCCCCCTTACCCCTCTCCCTGAGACAGTAAGCAATCAGATATAAATTATACATGAGTAATCATTTAAGACATGTTTATATTAGTCATTTGGTACAAGAAGACTCAAATAAAAGAATAAAATGAAAGAAAGTGAAAAATAGCCTGCTTCACTCTGTATTCAAACAATATTAGTTATTTCTCTGGAGGTGGATCATATGCTTCATCATTAGTCCTTTGGGATTGTCTTGGATAATTGTATTGCTGAGAGTAGCTAAATCATTCACAATTCTTCACTGAATAATACTGCTGCTACTGTGTACAGTGTTCTCCTGGTTCTGTTCACTTCACTATACATCGGTTCATGTCAGTCTTTCCAAGTTTTTTTTTTTCTGAAATCACCCTGCTTGTCATTTCTTGTAGAACAATATTCCATTACAATCATATGCCCACCCACAGCTTGCTTAGCCATTCCCCACTCGGTGGGCATCCCTTACATTTCTAATTCTTAGCCACTACAAAAAAACTCTGCTATCAATATTTTTGTACAAATAGGTCCTTTTCCCAGTTTTGGATGTCTTTGGGATGTGGACCTAGCAGTGATATTGCTGGATAAAAGGGTACACATAGTTTGATAGCCCTTTGGGCATAGTTTCAAAATGATCTCCAGAATGGTTGGATCATTTCACAGGTACACCAACAGTGCATTAATGTCCCAGTTTTCCCACATCCCCTCCAACTTCCATTGCTGTCCTTTTTTTGTCATATTAGCCAGTCTGATGGGTGTGAGGTGGTATCTTAGACTCATTTTAATTTATGTTTCTCTAATCAACAGTGATTTGGAGCATTTTTATATGACTGTAGATAGTTTTCATTTCTTTGTCTAAAAACTATCTGATTATATCTTTTGACTATTTATCAACTAAAAAATGACCCATCTTTTTATAAATTTGACTCAGTTCTCTATATACTTAAGAAATGAGACCTTTATCAGAGATATTTGATACAAATTTTTCCCCAAGTTTTCTGCTTTCCTTATAGTTTTGGTGACATTGGTTTTGTTTGTGCAAAAACTTTTAAATTTTATACAATCAAAATTATCTCTTTAGGCTTTTTTTATTTATCCTCTTATAGTGCCATTATTTACTGTCACATGCAACTTTGTAATTATTCCTCATGTGTGTTAGGAAAGAAAGGAAGGATACAAGTATTTATAAAGCACCAACTATGTGCCAAACACTGGGCTAAGAAAGTTACAAATATTATCTAATTTATCTTGACAATAACTCTGTGAGATAGGTGCTATTATTTTACCCATTTTATAGCTGAGAAACTGAA
Source organism: Potorous gilbertii (assembly GCA_028658325.1). NCBI lineage: Eukaryota > Metazoa > Chordata > Mammalia > Diprotodontia > Potoroidae > Potorous > Potorous gilbertii. The sequence goes on from CM053770.1 coordinate 562,242,733, forward strand.
ACAGATAAATGTTAAGTAATTGCCTAAAGCTACACAGCTAGGAAGTGTGTGAGGCCAGACTCAAATCTTCCTGACTCTAGGCCTACCACGCTATCCATTGTGTGATCTCATTGTCTCTTATAGGTTTGTAGATATAGAATTGAAAGGAATCTTAATTATAATTTCATACAGACCCATTTTACTGATAAAAATTTGAAGCACAGAGAGGTCAAATGATTTTTTCAAGGTCACACAGATATTAAGTGAAAAAGGTGAGATTCAATCCAGATTGTCTGACTTCAAATCAAGTACTCTTTTCACTATAACATGATGCTGTTATTCCATGTGGGTTGCAAACATCTTGAGGGCAAGATCTATTTTTATCGCTGTTTTTCAGAATGGAAGAAGACCTAAGGGACATCATGATGTCAAAGTCAATGTACAGTGTGTACTGTTCCAAGCAATTTAAGCCCAAAAGGCTATACCATAAATCTAGCACAAATAGTTACTATAGCCATTTGAGAGGGAGATGTCTCTAAATTTGTTCATTTCATGTTTCTCTTGGGCTGCTACAATTGTGCTTTGCTCATACAACACAGTGCCTTCTTTGGTGGGAATGTGCCATGCAGGGTGGTACTGTACCAGTCTCTCCTATATCTCAAAATCAATACTGTATTTCTTCAGAGAGACCTTGAGAGTATCCTTGTATCACTTTTTCTGACCTCTACATGAGCACTTGCCTCTTGTAAGTTCTTATGTGAGGGTAAGGTTTCAATAGAGTGAAAAGAACACTAGTCAAAGGACTTGTCAAAGGACTTCTGATACTGCGTGCATACACATCAGCATAGCACTAAAATTCCCTAGGTCTCGGTTTCTTCATTTGTAAAATTGGAGGTTAGACCAGATGACCTCTGATGTCCCTTCCAAACCTGGATCTATAATCGCATAATTCACACAACTGGTCACTTTAGGCACTTCAAAAATACTTTTCCATTGCTTGATTCATTTTAGGTTGGGAGTCATCTGAGGGAGGCAAGCTTTGAGCTGGCTTTGTTTTAGAAGGATGATTCTTTGGAAAGAATGAGAATGATAGATGGTCAAGCAGAGGACTGGAGGGCACATGGGGAGGAAGTACGAGACTATGCAGCGCTGGAGTTATCAAATCAAGAAGCCTGACTTGCTTCTCCCAACTAGGAAGGCCTTTATAACTCAGGTATATCCCAACTCCAGCACACTGCCCTACCTCCCCATGATAAGAGCAGACAGTAGGCAAAAAAAAAGAGGCAGGTGGTTCACAGAATCTAATGATGCAGAAAGGTCACATTGTTCTCTTCCTCTAATGATGCCTAGTGTGTATGTGATATCCGTTCATTTTTGACAGGAATAAGAACAGCTTTTGCCTCATAAGAAAGCAATAAAAACAAAAGTTGCTAATCTTTCCCTTCCTTTTTGCTCATGCAGAACTTTCTAAATATTCACCTTTAGCCCATCCATCTAAAACAGGGGTGGGGAACATGTGACCTTGAATGTGGCGCTTTAAATCAAAGGACCACACACACTTGAGGACCTAGAGGGCCACATGAGGCCTTGAGGCCGCAGGTTTCCCACCCCTGAATTCTAAAACCTCTCTCTTCTCCAAATCTCACAACAGAATTTATTAAGCATTAGATAGCATAGCTCCTGCCCGCAAGATTTTAATAATTTAACAATAGGAGAACATAAAGAATAGTGTACTTAGACAATATTTATTATTATTGTTTTTTTACCAGACTTGTGATTTCAACAGTGTGGGAAACTCAGTATAAAGAACATCTCTCCCAATGCAGATATTCACCTGCTCTTGTCTTAAAAAATTTCCTGGACCTAAAAGGTTCAATAACTTGATCAAGGTCACCCAGTCAGTATGTGTCAGAGATGGAATCTTAACCCAGTTCTTCCAGACTCGAAGGGTCTTCTCAAAAATGAGTATATTTAACCAATTATTGTTCCACACAATTGCTAGTCTAAGTGGAGTCAGGATTTGTTTATGGTTGCTTCATGGAAAGTGTGCTTGCTGGTACATGGAGGAGAAAGATGCCAGCTTGGTGAAAAGAATTTAGAAGGATAAGTTCAGCCACAGGGAAGTGAAAGCTGTGACTCTGGAGTGAGCAAAAATGGTGATGAGATGGGGAAATTTTTGCTTAGGTTGAACACTGTTCCCTTCTCCATATTCATCCGAGGGTCATTTATTATCCATGAAGTGCCAGGTAGGCCTCCAGCCTCCATCTGAGTTAAGACTGATTGCAGATCTTTTATCTGGGGAAGCCGCTTTGATCTATAGTGTATGGAGTCAGCCAAATAGTCAACATTCCTAAGTCATTTTCAAAGCTCTTCTAATAACTAGAGAATAGATGCTTTCCTTTTAAAAAATGTTGCCAGCTCTGGAAGAAAAGATTGACTTAGAGATTCCCTACTTATCTCTAGAATAGTAAATACCTAACTTAGAGTTCATTTGAAGTCCATTCGCTTCCCCTTTCAATATTCTAGAATCACTGAGTCTGCCTTGAGAGCTCCTCTAATCCATTCTCAGCATAAAGGTGAGACTACAGTGTACTCAGGTCATCAGCAGTGACTGTGTATCTATCCCTTCTTTTTTAATAAAATCAATTGTCTGCATTCTCTTGCAAGACATGGTTTCCTTTTCTTATTTTCCAGGCAGTTTCTGAGTGACTGAATTATATGGTCTTGGGCTGGAAAGGGTGGTTCAAACAGACTTTAACTTACATGCATTGGGGATATTTTGACTAGCAGGCTGGAGTTTCTATAGTGAAAATATTATTCTGACCATCTTTAAGAAAAATTAAAAAATAAAACACTTTTCTCAGCTACCATCTCTTCCCCACCTCCTTGCCAATGGGATCAGATAGCATACCCTGAAGAACTTAACTCTTTCATCCCTGGAATTCCCATCCCAAGCACCTCACATGCTCTGCTATATCTAGGTGGGCCTTAGCTATGTTTTACTTTACCTATGATCATCTTCTGATCAGTCACCTTGTCACTGTTTCCTATGCCCTATGTCCCCCTTCCTTTTAGAATTCTGAATCTATAATCAGTTTATAATACTGCTGCTGTTCCCTGCCTTATGGCCCCACTTGCCATCCTGGTAGCTTTCCTATACCTACTTTCCTTTATGTGTTCTCTCCTTCTCTCAGAAAGTAAGTTCCTTGAGTACAAGGACTGTATCAAGTTTGAATGTGTATGCCCAGCATGTAGTACAATGTTTTTAAGTGAGTATTTACTAAATTCTTCTTTCATTCATTTATCAAGCCATCAAGAGAGGCAACAGGGTAAAACAGTTCAAGATGGCAATAGACTTAGATTTAGAATATTCAGAATTGGATGAGAGCCTTCAGATCACTTCACTTTGTGGATAAATAACCTGAGGTTCAGAGACTTGCTAAAGATTGCACATAGACCAACAGGACCAAAACACCAGATATCACCCATATTAATCAAGGTATTGATATAAAATCAATATCAAGATAGTGAACAGAGATGGATCAAGTTCTGGGACAGCCATTACGGAGATCTGAAGGGTGAGATTGTGTGAGATCTGGTGTGAGATTGTAAAGAGCTTTGGGACAAAGCAAGCAAACTGCCCCTCTGAAATTTGCAACTCAAAGCACCTGACATGGATACAACAAATGATTTGACCCTCCAAAGTTATCTTGACTATATCTGCAGTTTTCTCCCTCTTATCTGGAGATATTCAAGTCTCTAGCTCAGAGAGCGATCTTCTGAGGCCTGGTTTGCCACTGATCAGCAGGCGATGGTATTCAATCACTTTACTTTTCCACGGTTTCATTTTCTAACTCTTTAGGAAGGCCACAATCTCTCATTCAAGTCACCAGGGTACATGTTAGTACCTCACTGCTGGGTGACTTCCTAATCACTCAATTTAGGAACTCAAAAGGATAACTTAGAATCCAGAGAAAATAACAGTCTGCACTACTCAGAGCATTTAATCTTTGGGGAGGAGGGGGAGAGCCCTGCATAAATAGCCAAAGTTGTTATTTTCATGCCTGCCTAATTGAATCCCTTTCATCATCTCTCTTTGTCCCCCTCTTTATAGTGACAATTGCTGTGAACTGTGGTCTCATTAGGTCCTCCTTTCCTCTTGCCATCTGCTCTGGTGCTATCAGGCTCCCAGCAGGTCTGATGAGTCTTACTGCTGCTCTACAGACCAAAGCTGTGGGGTGACTCTGGAGTCTTTTTGGAACTGGCAGCCAGAGGTCCTTCAAGGTGGGGACAGACATTGGAAAATATATGCTTCTGACAGTAGCAGCTGTTTCTGGATGCCTAGTTAAAAGCATTTCCCTCTGAGCTTTATGTGTGTGTATGTATTGGGAATAAAATGGTAAAAGAAGGGAATAGTTAGTGTTGGAGGTGCTCTGGAAAGATGAGACTATAGTGCATTGTTGGTGGAGCTGTAAATGAGTCCAATCATTTTGGAAAGCAACTTGAAATTAAATGAGAGTGACTAAATGGATACACCCAGAGATTCTACTACTAACCATATACTCCAGGAAGATAAATGACAAAAGGAAAGGATTATATGCACGAAAGTATTTAGATAGCACTTTGAAGTAGCAAAGAACTAGGAACAAGTAAATGCCCTTTGATTAGGACAGGGTGAAACAATTTGTGGTTAATAATAATAAATAACTAATATTTATGTAATGCCTACCATATGTCAGGCATTGTCCTAATCCCTTTAGAATTATTATCTCATTGGATCCTCACAACAGCCCTGGGAGGTAGATACTATAATCAGTCCCATTTTACAGATGAGAAAATTGAGACCAACAGAGGTTAAAGGAGTTGCCTAAGGTCACACAGTTGACGACTGATTTGAACTCAAGTTCTTTTGACTTCAGGCCAATTACTCTATCCACTGCACCACCTAGCTGCCTCTACAGAAAGTTGTATATCAGATCAGACAGTTTCAATATAGAGGGTTTTTTCTTTCTTCCTCTATTTTATTTTTTCTTATCAAGGGTGCCTCTCTGGAAAGGAAAAGAGGAAGGATCCACTGGAAAATGAAGGTGAGATAAAACAGGTATAGTGCCTAAAGTCTGAGACTTTATTCTTCTACCTCACACAACAACAGATGGGTCAGATCACTTGGACTTGTAACCCTGAATGGTTGAAGATTGTTTGTCTAATATTGTTTCTCAATAATCTCCATCTGAGGGAGTGAAGCAAATCTCCAACCCAAGACAGCCTGGAAGGTCACCTGGAAGTGTCTATTGAACCACACTGAGAGCTAAGCATAGTCCAGTGCACACAAGCGCACAGAGGGGACTTGAGCAGGCCTTGGGGAGACTGAATCTCTCATACTGGTGGTGGGTTCCAGACTTCATGACTCCAAAATCCTGAGGATAAACTGAAAGGTCAGTGGGAAAGGCATGTGGGACCAGTGCAGGAGAGTGGAGTGGGCTGGCCACAGCGCCAGGGCAGCTGAGAGGGGAGGGGGCAGAGGAAAACACAGCAGCAACAGGGGCATCTGCATCCCCTGTTACTGGAGCTCTAGGCCCACAGATTGTGGGGGATTGAGTGGCTGACAGTAAACCCCCACCCCCACTGGAAGCAGAGAACTACCTTGACAAAGAGATCAAAAGTCAAGTAAATGTCTGGGGAAATGATCAAAACCCAGAAAAAGAATCAGATTATAGAATATTACTTTGGTGACAAGGAAGACCAAAGCATGTAAACAGGAGAAAACATAGTCAAAGCTACCCCATCCAAAGCCTTCAAGAAAAGTATGAATTGGTCTGACACTATGGAAAAGTTCAAAAAGGATTTTGAAAATCAAGTAAGAGAAGTACAGCAAAAATTAGGAAGAGAAAACAGAGAAGGCAACAAAATCATGAAAAACAAGTCAACTTCTTGTTAAAAGGAGAACCCAAAAAATGCTGAAGAAAACATGTTTAAAAATAGACAAACTCAGTTGTCAAAAGAGGTCCAAAAAGCCAATGAGAAGAAGAATGCTTTAAAAAAGCAGAATTAGCCAGATGGAAAAGGAGGTTCAAAAGCTCATTGAAGAAAGTAGTTCTTTAAAAATTAGAATGGATCAGATAAAAGCCAATGACTTTATGACAAACCAAGAAATTTTGAAACAAAACCAAAGGAATGAAAAAAATAGCAGACAATGTGAAATATCTCATTGGAAAAACAACTGACCTGGAAAATAGATCTAGATGAGACAATTTAAAAATTATGAGACTACCTAAAGCCATGATCAAAAAAAAATAGCCTAGACATCATCTTTCATGAAATTACCAAGGAAAACTGCTCTAGAACCAGAGGGCAAAATAAATATTGAAAGAATCCACCAATCACCTCCTGGAAGAGATCTGAAAAGAGAAATTCCTAGGAATATTGTAGTCAAATTCCAGAGTTCCCAGGTCAAGGAGAAAATATTGCAAGCAGTCAGAAGGAAACAATTCAAGTATTGTGGAAATACAATCAGGATAACAAAAAATCTAGCAGTTTCTACATTAAGGAATCAAAGAGGGCGGAGTGTGATATTCCAGAAGTCAAAGGTGCTAGAATTAAAACTAAGAATCACCTATTCAGCAACACTGAGTATAATACTTAAAGAGAAAAAAATGTTGATTCAATGAAATAGAGGACTTTCAAATATTCTTGATGAAAAGACTAGAGCTGAATAGAAAATTTGACTTTCAAACATAAGAATCAAGAGAAGCATGAAAAGGAAAAAGCAATCATAAGAGACTTACTAAAGTTGAACTGTTTACATTCCTACATGAAAAGAAAGTATTTGTAATTCTTGAGACTTCTCTCAGTATTTGAGTAGTTGGAGGGACTATATACATATAGACAGAGGGCACAGGGTGATTTGAATGGGAGGGGATAATATCTAAAAATTAAAATTAAGATATGAGAGAGGAATATATTGGGAGGAGAAAGGGAGAAGTGGAATGGGGTAAATTATCTCTTATAAAAGAGGCAAGAAAAAGACTTTTCAATGGAGGGGAAAAAAGGGGGAGGTGAGAGGGAAAACATGAAGCTGACTCTCATCATATTTGACTCAAGGAAGGAATAAAATGCACACTCATTTTGGTCTGAAAACCTATCTTACAATACAGGAAAGTGGGGGAGAAGAGGATAAGTGGAGGGGGGATGATAGAAGGGAGAGCAAATGGGAGGAGGGGGTAATTAGAAGTAAATACTTTTGGGGAGGGACAAGGTCAAAAGAGAGAATAGAATAAATGTGGGGCAGGATAGGAGGGAAGGAAATACAGTCAGTCTTTCACAACATGATTATTATGGAAGTCTTTTTCCACATACTACACATGTATGACCTCTATTGAATTGCTTGCCTTCTCAGTGAAGATGAGTGGGGAGGGAGGAAGGTAGAGAAGTTGGAGCTCAAAATTTTAATGAATATTAAAAATTGTTTTTACATGCATCTGGGAAATAAGAAATACAGGTAATGGGGTACAAAAATCTCTTGCCCTACAAGAAAATAGAGGAGATGGGGATAAGGGAAAGGAGGGGTGTGATAGAAGGGAGGACAGATTGGGGAAAGGGTAATCAGAATGCATGGTGTCTTGGAGTGGGAGAAGGGGAGAGATGGGGAGAAAATTTGGAACTCAAAATTTTGTGCAAATGAATGTTGAAAACTAAAAATAAATAAATTGATTTTTAAGAAAAAGAATCTTCTCTGACATAGCCCCCCAACATCATCACCAATGAATATCCTGCCAATACCATCTAACAAGCAATTACTACACCAATAACAACAAATTAATATCGATTATTTTTTACAAAGGGATATTTACTAAGAAGATATAATAAGAACTGAAGGACAAACATCTCCCTCCATGCTAGGATATACATTCTTTCCTGTATCCATACTAAATCCCCAGAAGAATGGGTCTAGACCAAAAGCAGTTGTTACAAAGCATTCCCTTCCACCAAGTTCACTTCTCAATGGGATATAGCCAATACATGAGTCATACTTTGCTTGAAAGATATAGTGTATATGTTGCCTGGTTGATTCATTGCTGGACTGAGTTAAGTGGGTCACTTCTCAGCACTGGCTTCTCATCAAGCTCAGCTCCTGCAACCATCTGCAAACTTTACTTGGAACTCCAGCTGGTGAACCACTGATGACTTCTTCCTCTGACCTTTTAAAAGCACTTGGTTTTTAATCTTGGCTATTTGTTCTCTCATATTCATAGTCAACTAAAGTCAAAATAGAATGAACACAAGGGAGGGGCAGAGCTAAGATGGTGGAGCAGAAGGACAGACCTGTAGAAGCTCCCCCCATAGCCCATAAAGTACCTATAAAAAATGACTCTAAACAAATTCTAGAGCAGCAGAAGCTACAAAATGACAGACTGCAAGAGATGTTCATCCTAAGAGAGCCTGGAAAGCCAACAGAAAAGATCTGTCACACTAGGAGCAGAGTTCAGCTCAGCCCAGCCTTGGTCATGTGGCAGGGACAGGACCAGAGCAGGCCTCAGGATGCTATCAGCAGCAGCAGATCGCTCAATCCACAAACATTAAAGACACCTTCAAAGGTCAGTGAGAAAATTCTTTCACTTGGGTGAGAAGGGAATACAGTCTGGTCCCACCAGCAGCAGCCACTGCAGAGGGAGCATCCATTTTTGGAGCCCTCATCTTAAAGACCCTAGGGAATTGAGCAGCTGATCTGGGTGTCAGACCTGAGTGGCAGTCCTGGGGTGAAGAGGAGCACTGGCAGTGGAGGTTCTAGACAGGGAATTCTACTCACAGACCTTGGGCAGAAGAGTGCTTGTGGTTGCTCCCAGACCAGAGCACAGGCCAAAAGAAGAGTAACTTCTCTCCCTTGATTGTGCCACTTTGGAGGAACTGAGAACTTATAGGTCCCCACAGTATACCCTCTTCTTGACAAAGGACTCAAAAGTCAAGTAACTGGCTAGGAAAATGCTCTCAAAAGGAAAAAAGAATAAGACAATAGAAGATTACTTTCTAGGTGAGCAGGTATTTTCTTCTATTCTTTCAGATGAGGAATAACAATGCATAACATCAGAGGAAGACCTAAAAGTCAAGGCTTCTGCATCCAAAACCTCCAAAATAAATATGCAATGGTCTCATTCCTTGGAGGAGTTCAAAAAGTATTTTGAAAATCAAGTAAGAGAAGTGGAGGAAAAATTGGAAAGAGAAATGAGAGTGATGCAACAAAATCATGAAAAGTGAGTCAACAGCTTGCTAAAGGAGACTCAAAAAATGCTGAAGAAAATAATACCATTAAAAATAGGATAGTTCAATTGGCAAAAGAGGTCCAAAAAGCCAATGAAGAGAAGAATGCTTTAAAAAGCAGAATTAGCCAAATGGAAAAGGAGATTCAAGAGCTCACTGAAGAAAGTAGTTTTTAAAAAATTAGTATGAAGCAGATGAAAGCCAATGACTTTATGACAAACCAAGAAATTACAAAACAAAACCAAAAGAATGAAAAAATAAAAGACAATGTGAAAAATCTCATTGGAAAAACAACTAACCTGAAAAATAGATCTAGAAGAGACAATTTAAAAATTATGGGACTACCTGAAAGCCATGATCAGAAAAAGAGCCTAGGCATCATCTTTCATGACATTATCAAGGAAAATTGCCCTGATGTTCTAGAAGCAGAGGGTAAAATAAATATTGAAAGCATCCATCAGTCACCTCCTGAAAGAGATCTGAAAAGAGAAACTCCTAGGAGTATTATAGTCAAATTCCAGTTCTTAGGTCTAGGGAGAAAATATTGCAAGCAGTTAGAAAGCAACAATTTGTGTATTGTGTAAATACAATCAGGATAACACAAGATCTAGCAGCTTCCACATTAAGGGATCAAAGGACTTGGAATATGATATTCCAGAAGTCCAAGGTGCTAGAATTAAAACCAAGAATCACCTACTCAGCAAAATTGAGTATAATACTTCAGGAGAAATAATGTTAATTCAATAAAATAGAGGACTTTCAAGCATTATTGATGAAAAGATCAGAGGTGACTAGAAAATTTGACTTTCAAACACAAGAATCAAGAGAAGTATGAAAAGGTAAACAGGAAAGAGAATCATAAGGGACTCACTAAAGTTGAACTCTTTACATTCTTACATGGAAAAATAATATTTGTAACTCTTGAAACTTTTCTCAGTATTTGGGAAGTTGGAGGGATTATACACTCACTCACACACATACACACACGCACACACACAGGCAGAGAGCACAGGATGAGTTGAATAGGAAGGGATGATATCTAAAAAAATAAAATTAAGAGGTGAGAGAGGAATATATTGGGAGGGGAAAGGAAGAAATAGAATGGGGCAAATTATCTCTCATGAAAGAGGCAGGAAAAAGCTTTTTCAATGGAGGGCAAAAGGGGGGACTTGAGAGGGAAAAGGGAAGTTTATACTCTTATCACATTTGGCTTAAGGAGGGAATAACATGAACACTCAATTTGGTATGAAAATCTATCTTATACTGCAGGAAAGCAGGGGAGAAGGGGAGAGGTGGAGGGGAAATGATAGAAGGGAGGGCAAATGGGAGGAGGGAGTAATTAGAAGTAAACACTTTTTGGAAGGACAAGTCAAAAAGAGAGAATAGAATAAATGGGATGCAAGATAGGATGGAGGGAAATGTAGTTAGTCTTATACAACATGACTATTACGGAAGTCTTTTGCAAAATTATGCATCTATAGCCTATATTTAATTGCTTGCCTTCTGAGTGGGAATGGGTGGAGAGGAAGGAAGGGAGAGAAGTTGGAACTCAAAGTTTTAGGAAGAATTGTTGAGAATTGTTTTTGTATGCAACTTGGAAATAAGAAATATAGGTAATGGGGTATAGAAATCTATCTTGCCCTATAAGAAAAGAGAGAAGATGGGGATAAGAGAAGGGAGTGCTATGATAGAAGGGAGGGCAGATTGGGGAAAGGGGTAATCAGAGTGCATGGCATTTTGGGGTGGGAGGAGGGGAGAGATGGGGAGAAAATTTGGAACTCAAAATGTTGTGGAAATTAATGTTGAAAACTAAAAATAAACATAGAAAAGAATGAACACAAGGATGGAACACACAGAAAGGGAGTTCTAGTGGGGAGACATAAGCTAGTAGTGACACCTACTACCTTTCTCCCTACTAAAGCAATTTTTATCTCCCTTACACCAAGGGAGTTGTCACTATTTTGTGACAACCAGGAGAAGTTAAAGGATGCCTAGACATGCTTCAAATCTAGGAAGGTGCTTCATCACATCGTGTATTTCTAGAATCAGGCTCACTGAGCCTCCATGTGTACTAATAATAGGCAGTACACATTACAAGGGTTCCAAGGATGGTGCCCTCATTAACCAGTCTCTGACATACACATACATACAACCCACACATACATATATATATATATATATGTATATATATATATATATATACATATACACCTATATGTATATATACACATCTTAAAGTCACATTTTGCCTGTTTTGTATGTTTCAATTTTGTTTGTTTTTAAAGCTTCCATTCTCCTTCATCCAAATGTTAAAATAATCTTAAACTATTGGCAGTGTGAACTTGGACAAATCACTTAACCTCTCTGAGCCTTAGCTCTATTATCCATAAAATGAGGTCAGACTAGATGACATCTAAGGTCCTTTCCAGCTCTAAATTTATAATCTTAAGATAATGACTCTAGTTTGAAGATGACAAGAATATTTTGAAGGAATCTGAACACTAACTGTGATTTGCAACTATATCTTAATTCTGACAAGGGGAAAACAAGGAAAAAGAGAATTTTTTATTTTGTCTGTGAAATTCATCCTCCATATCATAGTTTAGAAAACTTACTTACATTAGTATTTCAGATCAATTTGAAACAAATTTGAAAATCCAAATATATAAATATATATGTATGTGTGTGTGTTTGTGTATGTGTGTGCATGTGTGTGCGTGTGTGTGTGTGTATCCCACTCAGACTGCTCTGATTTTAAATCTGGTATTTATAACAACATAGCCTACCTTTGGAAAGGCTTAACAACATAGTCCCTGAAACTTTCTTTGTTACTGGTTGTAAGAAGGGGGTAGGAGATATTTGGCTACTTAGGCCAAACCAATCAAAAATCAATCCCTCATTTATTGAGCACTCTAAGGTGCAGGGCCCTGTAATAGCTGTTGTGCAGAATTAATCAGAAAAACAGGGTAATGCTTATCTGATCAGAAAGAGAAATCATTTTCAAAAGCCATTGCTTTATACATGGAATGCCACTGATTTTTTTTCTTAGCATGCAAAAACAACTGTCAAATACCCCTCTATGCTGGAAGATGCTGATGGAGAAGTTCAGGATGGTTTGAGTTCCCAGTTAACAACAGGAGGTCTTGGGAGGAGGGTTGAGTTGCTCTTGATTTTTATGTGGGGAAAATAAATTAGTAGGTTACCAAATTTGTAGATGAACCCTAAATCTTTAAATCTGTTTAGAAGCTAGCTAGGCAGACCAGAATGAATGTGTTGTTTAGTGGCACATAATTCCTTTATTTAGGGTGAGATGTGTCACCTTGGGCTGTTGTTCTTGTAATTGGCATCTACTGTGGATATCTTGTTTCTGCTGGATGGTGCCTGTAAAATTATTCTCCCCTTTAACATAGTAAAGGAAGGGGAGAGCCTTAACCTGGGAAGTGAGGCAGTAAAAAGATAACAGAATGATCTCTATACCTGAGCTTGCCGAAAAGGATAGCTTGGACCAAGAATTTGACCCAGCAATCTATACAGTAATATTTCAGACTTTGGGATAAAATCATTTTCCCCTTAAAGAAATTCCTAGTTCTTGACCTGCTGGACCAAGGATAAATGGAAAGGCTAAAACCAGCCTATACTGTAAAACTCTTAACTAAATGGTCTTCTACAACTTTCATTCTAATAGGTGTCAAATAGAATCCTCTATGTTGAAAGTGATGAATGGGCCACTTTTCCTATGATAACACCTTACAATGTAGGTTTGTCTTCAATACCCCTTTCTATAAGATAATTCAACTAAATTTGTTCATCTACAGTGGAAAAATCATGAGTAAATTAAAAGACATTTCTTAAGTACTAACCAAATTTAAAGTACTGTGATAAGCACTAGGAAAACAAAAACCCCAACAAAGACAATTCCTGCTTTCGAGGTAATTACATACCAATGAGAGGAAAAACAAAAATAGGGGAGTGGTGGCCAAGGTGGAGCTCTTTGGTCCAAAAAGTTACAAGGATGGTGAATGGGGCCATGGGGAAGGCAAATGTCATACTCTAGTCGGAAAGAATGGACCAAGTTTATTTGATCATGGCTCATGGTTCCAGAACTACAGGTTGTGAGAGAGAAGAAATGTAAACTGGCTAGAAGCTAAGTTATTTGGAGCATTTAAGGTAATATTGATTTGTTGACTATTGTTTCTTTCAGTATAATGTAGTTTCTTTGCTTCTCATCTTTTCATATTGTTAATGTCTGTCAGATAGCATGGTTTCAAATACTGCTTTATTTGAATTTACTGATGCATGGTAATTTTTTTCTAGTCCTTTTTAATATTCTTTGTATGTCTATTTTTTAGGTGTCTATCTTGTAAACAACAGGGTTTTTTTAATGCAATCTGTCACTCTCATTTTATTGGATTCTTTAATCCATTCATATTTAAAATTATGAGAGTTAATTTTATATTTCTCTCTACTAATATCTAAGAGTATTATCTCTAAAATTAGGATATTTCCCCCTCTTCTGTAAACATGGTATGTTGCCTCTGTTCTCATTTTATCTTTATCTACATAAGGAAACCTTATTCTCATTGGTTCTCTTCCCTTCACCCATGAGTTCCCCCATCCCAGGTATTACCTACCCCATTCCCTAGTTTTGTTTAATTTATTAGTACATTTTTTCTTTCTTTTAACTGGTTATTTAATTCTTCCCTTCTTTTTACTTTTCAGTTGAGCAGTCGAATGAAATTTTCTTTTCCTTTCCTTTAACTTGTTTTCTCTGTTGTTGCTTTCTTACTTTGTTGTTGTTTTTTAATTTATTGTTTTTAATTTAATTTAATTTTTAGTTTCTTTTTTTTTTTCCCCTTCCACCTTGCCCCAAGAAGCTCATTCCTGGGATAACCTCATTGTCCTGGAATGTTTCATCAGCCTTGGTACTCTACCTCATCTCTGCTCTGTGCCTCTCATATTGAATGATGGGGCCATGAACTTTAAAGCTCCATTTAAGAGAGTTCAGTTCAGACATCTTATTTCTCATCTGGCTTCCCTACTTTGGGACTCCTCAGAATAACTCCTCCACCATATTCCTATATCAGGTACCTTTTCAGCTTTTTGCATTTTGTCTTCCTCCATTAGATTGTTTTGTTTTTGTCTTTGCAAAGCAATTTGAATTAAGTGACTTACCCAGGTTCACACAGTTAGTAAGTATCAAGTGTCTGAGGTCAGATTTGAACTCGGTTCTCCTGAGTCCAAGCCTGGTCCTCTAGCCACTGGGCCACCTACCTACCCTTCCCCCCAATTCTTCCATTAGATTCTAAGCACCTTGGCAACAGGAACTATATATTTTTTCATGTTTGTATTCCCGGTACTAAGCACAGTATTTGCACCTAGTAGACACTTTAAAAAATGTGTATTAACTATTGGCTGTTTTCTTCATTATTTATCTTCCTTTTCTGTCTAGTCTTGACTTTTGTTCTTTGATTCATAACCTTCATTCACTTGGTCCTTTAGTCTATGTCTTCCTCATGGAATCAAAGCTTCTAAGGTACTTACTTTGGGTTTATACTTCTAAATTATTTTTATCTTATTGCCTTGTGGAACTTGTCATCTGACTCCTTTTTCATTTGCGCCTCATTCTTAGAAATACTAGTTCTTTCAGCAAAAGAGAGGATATTGCCCCAGGGTAGAATTTTCCCATACTTCTGATTGTTCACTTAACCTTGTCTTCATTACCACTTTTTCCCATATGCAGTCTCTTCCATGGACCCATGCCTTCCCACTCTTCTGTATGTCATTTGGTTCCTCTTCTGGTAAAGGTTTGAGTTGTCTCTCTAAGCACCAAATCCCTGGAGATTATAACTAATGGAAGATCCTCATCCCTTTTTATGGATTCTCTCTCTTCCCCCATGGACATACTCATCAGTATTACTCCCTTCCATAAATGAAACCAAAATTCACCCTTTTTTCCCTTTGTTTCAGTCTCTCCTTTTGCCTTCTTGCTTACTGTCATAGGTTCTCTACTTCCCTCTAATTTCCCTTCATTGTTAACCTTTCACTTGATTAGGGTATATCACATATTCCTCTCTATCTTCATTTTCCTCTTTCTTTCCTTTATGTCCCCCTGTACTTTAAACATGTATTTACCCCTAGATGGGGTGTTATGAGGTTTAAGCCATAATATTTCAGGCTTATTTATCCATCATCACTCCTATTTAACTTAAACTTTTACCTTTGTCTCCTTGTGTACTTTTAGAAAGAAATCTCTTAATTGTTGTCTTGTTATTTTGTTGTTGTCCTTGGTTGCTTTATTTGTTTGCTTTTTTCTGTACTTCTGTTGTTTGGGATATTTGTAAAGTAAATAGTTTATTCAGGTCTGATTTTCTTTCCAGGAATACTTGGAATGATTTTTTAAAAATTGAATGCCTATATATTCCCATTAATAATTAGGCTCAAAATTGAAGGGTATTTCACCTTGGTTTGCATCTTGAGATCCTTTGCTCTTTAAAGAACATCATTCCATTCTGTGCTGCAGTTTCTAGTGGGTACAGACTAATCTGATGTTATTTGAATTTCCTTACTTTCATATTGGAAGGTCTTTTTTCTGTTGAGTTTTTTTGTTGTCTTTGGAGCTTAAATTTAACACCTACGTGTCTTGGAGTTTGCAGCACAGGTTTTTTGTTTGGTTGTATCTAGAGGAAATCACTGGCTTCTTTTAATTCGTACTTTGTTCTCTGTGTTCAGAAGTTCTGGGAAGTTTTGATGCATTACTTCTTATATTGTTTTCATTTATTTTTAATTGTCCAGGTATTGGGGGAGACACATTTCTTAAATTATCTCTAAGAATCCTATCTTTGAGATTAATGACTTTTGATTGTATGAAAATCCCATCTTCTTTCACTTTTATTACTCTTTTGCTTTCCTTCCAGATAACCCTTCCCTTTCCTTTATTTGTATCCTCTATCAGTTAGTTACCTTCTCCTTTGTTTATTTGATTGGCCTTGCAGCTGTAGATTTGTTTTTCTGCTCTGCCAATTACTTCTGCTATGCTGACCATGAATTCTTCTTTCACAATTCCTATCTGTCTTTTAAAGAAACAACTTAGAAACATCTCACTTTAGGTCTAGGCTCTCTTGGGTCCTCTGCCTCATAAGTGTTGATTCATTTTCCTTTGTTTTACAATGTTTATTCATAAAAACATGGACACGTTTACTTGATCTGGAGACCATCATCACTTGTTCATTTATCTACTTTTGCTCAAGATCATTGAATTTCAATCTTTTTTCCTAATATTTCTCCATTGCTCATTTTCTGATTCCTCCTTTCATGGTGCTGTTCCTGGGGGCTAGATCTTAAAGTTGGCTCAGTCTTCTCCCTCAGGAAATTCACATTTTATCAGCTTTAGTCTCCGTCCCAAGTTACTACTGGAAGTACAAAACGGTCCCCACTGGATGCTTGGCCCTTTGCTTCTATCAATTAGAGGATCCAGATTTCTCTGTTGCTGTTTTCTAGCTGAGTTATACCTCATCAAAGAGTGTGGCAATCTCAGACAGAGTTAGTTTCTGACTTTTGATTTTCAGGACCACTGGGAAGTGGTGGATAGAATTGAGTTCTGTTGTAAGCCCATGGTTTGTGCAGCCCATCCAGAGCATTGTAGGTTGTGAGACATAGGGTACTGAGTGAGAATATTAAAGGTTAGGGATTTTCCTTCTTTACTGTTAGTTTATTCTTTTTAGTTTTGGAGTTTTAAAAATCTCTTTAGGGCTTTTGGTTCCCTAGACTGAGGAGACAGTTAAAACTGCCTTTTCTCTTACGCATAATCCTGGTTTTAGAGACGCTGAGAGATCATGAGGATCACAGGAAACTATTAGTACCCAATCTTGTTAGTCACATGACTCAGAAATCCTTTTATTTTTTAACCCCTCCTTATATTTCATTTACTGGCTTCTTTTCTCCACTCTCTAATGTTCCTGTCTCCCAAATTCTGGTCTTATCCTTCTCCTCTTTCCTTTATATTTTCTCCCTTAATTCATTCTCCCATTCACTCTCATGACTTTAATGACCATCTCTAACCAGATGACAAACAATTATTATATATTATTATATGCAAGGCTTTGTTCTAAATCCTCAGTTATGAAGACCAAAAGGAATGTAGTTACTGCTCCCAAGGACCTTACAGTCTACAAGCAGGATATGTAAATATTCACACGGATAAGTAGAGAGAGAAGCTAAATTTTTAATTGACATGTGCATATGTTTTGTTTTCTGACATAAAGGAAAGCAACAGCAATGAATCTGTTTAAAATCTACTCAGTGGGTTGCGTAGAGATTATAGGAAAATGGGAAGAAAGTAGGTCATATTTAAGCTTTCCCTATATTTCTAGAGTTTGCTATCAGGGGGAAATACATTTTCTGACTGGTTGTACCCAATCCCAAAAGGTTGTCATTTGTGTAATAAGGGAAGGTTATTATTTGGTTAAAAATACATTTTTTATTACATATTCTTGTTTTATACATTTACCATGTGAGACTGCACAACACCAATTGCTTTTCCTTTTTTTAACCTGTTTCTCTTTTTTAAGTTCTTGACTTTTCATGTGTGGTAGATCTAAGGTATTTTCAATGTGCTTTAAAAAGAAAACCTATTAATCACATACACTAAATAAAGAATAATTTATTTAAAGGATGCTAAAGTAATAAATCTTTTAGGATCTCTCTTAGAAGGTAAGAATATTCATGACCTGTGTTACTGGAAAGGGAAAAATGAAAAGAGAAAAATGGGGGGAGGGGAACTGCTTAATTGTCCATTGGAGGTTTTGCAAAAATAAAAATCTGATGGCTTTTTTTTCTATCTCTTGACCTTCTGATAGAATTCTCAGCTCCTAGAGTTGATAGAGGGGAATGGAGGGACCTAAAATGTCAGCTAATTTATCCCTCTGCAATTATACTTCTTTCAGGAGTCTGTAATAGAGTTTAATCAGAGTTCTTAAGAAAGAAACAAATTCTTTATTTTTAACCTAAGTGTTTCTTGTAGCTGTTGGCAAGGTTTTCTCTAGTTCTGATTAATGAAAGCATATCTGAAGGACCACTTACTAAGCAGCTATGTGCCATATTCCTTTGTGGTGTGGAGTGTCATTAGGAGTCAGGGACTAGCCAGCCTTTAAAATGAATGTAGTTTACTATTGCAGAATTTGCCTGATAAACCACTGCAACAGAAAAACATTAGGTTGCATTGTAGGGCCTCTGGTAATCAGTGATGCGTGCAACTTAGACTCTTAAAGATGGAAATGGCTATAGAGCTCATCTAGCCCAAATACTTACCTAATTCAAAAATATTATCTACATTACTCCATACGAGTAGCCAATCAACTTCTGGAATTTCAGTGATTTTTTTTGTAGTTCTTTGAAAACCTACTTCCTCTATATTTAGATGAGTCTGTGATCTCACCTGTTGTAGCTACTACCATTATTTTTTGTAAAGTATTTAGCATGGTGCCTAGCCCATAGTTGGTGCTTAATCAATGCTTAATCTCTTCCCTTTCCATAAACTTGAATGTAATTTACATTGCATATACGCAAGTCCACATTGGTAATATGCTCTTGTCTGCTCACACCCATCATATGTCTTTCCATTGTCCTACTCTCCCCTATAATATTCTGTTGATTTATCTTTTCTAATTAAATGCAAGTGAAATGAAAACATATCTATATCCATTTAAAATTAAGTAATTTGAAATTGGCCCTAGAGACTGGAGGGAATTTAAGCATACTTCTAACCGTGTATTACTTCTGCACATTCTCCAAGCTGCCAGAATCCTGTGGAAGGCATAGTTGTGTGTTCTCTGAAGTCTGGGTTCAGCAATCTTTTTTTCTATCTTCCCATTGGGGAGGGGGACACTCTATTCCCTGAGCTAGACTCTTGGAGGAATATGGGAATATGTTAAGAATCCCAACAATCCTTGGGGTAATTATAGGAAATAGACAAAGGCAGGAGGAACTAGAGAGTGCATCACTACTAATTGGTGGTTATTTTTAGTTTTCTGCTTCATAATGAGCTTGGGAGTTAAGTCAATGTTATTCCCAAACATAAGTTTCTCTGTGGATCATGTACCAGTCACATATGGGTCACAATATCGTTGTTTTGACTTTCATAGGTAATAGTACCTTAAGTTTGGACTCAATGTTTAAAACATAATTTTGTATCTAAGTTATGATTCTAAACAGGTCACTATGTTCAGGCTTCCATCTTTCACAGAGTTTAAAGTTTATGACTTTTCACTTAATACTGTACTTTATGACTTTTTCCCAATCAGGATCCCACAAATGATAATGAAAAATGCTATCCACCTCCAGAGCGAGAACTGAGGGACTCTGAGTACAGATTGAAGCATAATTTTTTCTTTCTTTTTCTTTTTTTCCCCACAATATGGCTAATCTGAAAATGTTTTGCATGACTCATATGTATAATGGATATCATATTTCTTCCCTTCTTAATGGATGGTGAAGGGGTAGATGGAAACAGAATTTGGAACTGAAAATAAAAAATTAAAAACAAAGAAAAAGAATGAATACCTTTCTTTTCTTCTTCTTTTAGATGTATTAGACATCATTCAAACAGGTACTCTCTGTTTAGACACTTTGGAAATGTTTAGGTTTAGATATTTGTTCTCTTGTACCTCTTTTTATCCTCTCCATGTGATTTCTCCTTACCTTCTGTTCTAATAGTTGATTTGTATAAAGAGTTTTAAGGTTGATAAAGCACTTTGCATTCATTGCTTCATGTATTCCTCACAACTCTGTGAGCCAGATACTATACATGTATTCATATCCCCATTTTACAGATTAGGAAATTGAGGTTCAGAAAGCCTCAGTGATTTATCCTTGTTCATCCAGCTAATATGTGTGAGAGAAGGGATTTGAACTCTGGTGTTTTCTCACTCCAAATGTATTGCTTTTTCTACTATGCTATGCTGCCTCTCCCAAAGTTTCACCTTTCACTCTCTCTAGCTCTATTCCCATGAAGTCTGAATGTGATATCACACTTCCTCCTGTTACCCTTCAAAAATAACAGTTCTGTGATGTGACTCCAATAGATGAAACATATCTGATGCTTATTAACAAGCCTAGATATGCTTATCAATTGTTAGCTGCTTTTATAACCCTGTTTTTGTAAATGGACATTACTTCTAATCCACTCTAAAAAGCTTTAATTAAGTACCTACTAGATTCAAGGCATTTTACTGATACTGAGAATATACAGACAAAATAAAAGAACAGAAAAATGGTCGCTGCCCCTCAAGGAGATGACAATTTTTCTGAGTAATATAACAGATAAATATATACATGGGAATGTGAAGAGGAAGAGAGCACGAACCGCTACTGGAGATTAGAAATGCCTTCCTGTAGGAGGTGATACTGGAACTAAGCATTTTAGTAAATAAAACTTTCTAAAGTTTCTACTTCCAAGGAAAGAGATAAATTTGGAGGAAGAAAAGGTTTAGGAGAGAAGACAGTGGATCTATATCATACATTTGGTCACTTGTGACAAGTAAAATTGCAACAAAGGTAAACTGAGGCAAGTTTTCCAGGCAAAATAACAGTTTAACAATGATGCATATAGCTGTTAATAAAAAGACTCTCTGTTCCCCTTCAGTGGGTCACTGATCCCCCCCAAAAGGGATTGAAAGACCATATTCATTGAGAGCCCAAAGGGGGGGGTAAGGGGAGGGGGAATCAGTAGAAAAGTCTTATAATTAGCTGCAACTGGGGAAAGTAGGCTGGTTTTTCAGGTATGGCTGATCATATTCTCTAGCAATTAAGGAATACTCATTGCTTTCTGAGACTCAGCTGCCTCTAGTAATCTTGGCTAGAAAAAAAGAATTGCCCAATCAGGATCTCACTTCTCACTCCCACTCCAACCCCCAACCCCTTAGCCCTCCCTTGGAGAACAAATCACCTACAACCTTTGACATGGAGACAGGACAAGAGATTTATGCCCTGGGGAGGGGCCCAGCACAGCCTTGTTCTTGGTTCATAGGTAAACAGAATCAAAGGTTCCCCTTTAAACGGTTATGGAAGCAATGGGGCAAAGGGTGGTGCAGAGATCATGTGTGACCATAGTCCTCAACCATGCCTTTATTTCAGGTTGGGAGAGATCTCCTTTTGAGCTAGACTGAGAAATGAAGTTTGTCAAAATGTGGAATAGGATTATAGAATGATACAAATTATTAAATGATAAAGCATAATAATTATTTGCCTCCATCATTCCTTACAATGGTACAGATTTCAACCTCCCTTCTCTACTGTCTCATGGTCAATCTTACATTTCCCTCCACTAAATCCTTCATAGTAGGACTAAGCCATTCACTGGAGACATTCTTCTAGGTCACTTAAACTTCCACAGATACCAGTGCAGCATTTGGGTAACTCACTTGTTATCTCTTGTTCTAGATTTGAAGTCAGGGAACTCAAAAAACTCAGCTTGGTTACTACTTGTGTGACCCTGGGAAAATTGCTTAATCGCTCTTGTCCCTAGTTCCTCATTATTAAGTGAGGAAGTTGGATTAGATGGGCTTTAAGGTCCATTCCACCTTTAAGTTTATAATCCTATGATCAGCCCACCTCCTTTCCTTTCATACATTTTATGGAGAATATCTTTTACATAACTTCTTGCTCATGACATTGTTGGTAATGTACCGTAGCTTCTCATGTGTCCCCTTTGGGTTGCCTGAATTTTGGGCTTTTCAGAGATTGTGGTTTACATCATACACAGTCATATAGCATCACTGGAGGAATATTGGTGTTGAAAAGATGGCTGTTAGTGTTTCATAATGGAGGACCTACAGCACAATTTTTCTTTAGACTTTAGTTTGGATTTTAATTCTTCTTGCTTAGAGAGAAAATCAGAGGTCAAGAATTTACCAATATTGTTTATGGCAAGCAACATATGTTTATAGTAAAAAGTATAAAGAAAATGCTTTGCCCTTTACCTTAACTTTGCTTACCAATATCAGACTTTGAATTGATTGTATGTATATTCAGAAGAAAAACAAAAAGATTCAGACTATGGAGTATCCATAGTCTTCAGATTTCTCAATGACCACTCATTTCAAAACTAGAAACTCCCACTTATAAACAGAGTAATGAATTGGTCTCACTGTTGATAGGCCCCTGCTAGCAAATGCAACATGCAACCATTAATCTGAGCACAGGATTTTCAAGCTAGTGTCTGTATGTAGGAATAAAGGCTTGCTTCTATTTATATTGACCAGCACTGTTGCATGTACATGGTACATGACCAAGTCTCTAACTGCTTTTTAACAGCTGTTTGTCCCTAGATCTCTATATGGTTTTCTTGGTTTGAAGGTGACATTGTATTCCGTATGCTTCTGCTCCAGTGTCTTCTTTAGTTATATGTGCTCAAGTGAGATCATCCAATAGCTGAGCCCAGAGTAGCACAGAGAGAGCGCTGGACTTAGGAAAACCTGAAGGGAGACCCTGCCTCTGACCCTTATCTCTATGAGCCACAGTTCCTTCATCTGTAAAACGAGGATTGAACTCAGTAGTCTCTAAGTTTCCTTCTATTTCTAAATAGTAATAGCTGGAATTTTGACAAGTGTAGCTGGTTAGCGATTTTCTTTCAGTCACTGAGATATGGAAAGGAATTCCAGACAGGACCCTTAACTATAATACCTGCCATCTTGACTTGGTGAAGGAGCTACTTAATAAATGTTTATTGATTGTTTGATTGATTGAGTTAGAAAGGTCTGTCTCTTCCTCATCTGGAAGAAAGTTGCAATGGAAAAGTCCACTGAATTTGGAACAATGAAACCAACTCTGGCACTTGTGTGAACCAGGGCAAGTCACTTAACGGGCAAGAGCTTCAGTTTCCTCACTGTAAAATGAGGACATTGAACTAGGTGGTTTCTAAGGTCCAGGTTCAGACCTGTAATGGTCTTTAAGATTTTCAAAGTACTTTTCAAGTAATATCTCAGTTTATCCTAATAACAGCTGTGGGAATTAGAAGCTATTATTATTCACATTATAGAGATGAGGAAATTGACAAAGGTTAAGTGACCTGCCCAAACTCACATAGTAAATTTTTAAGGCAGAATTTGAACTCCGGTCTCTCAGACTCCAAGTCCAGTAACATATCCATTATGCTAACCTAGATGCTAAATCTATGAAGCTATGAATGGTCATATCAAATTATTGTTTTTTAAAAAGGCAGTGTAATATAATAAGATTGATGTAGAATCAGGAGAAACTCAAACTTTAATTCTGCTTCTACTATTTATTATTTGTGTGACCTTGAGCAGGTAATTTACCTTCTCTGAATCCTCACTTTTCTCATCTGTAAAATGGGGCTAGTGGTATCTGTAGTACCTATTTCACTGGATTATGATAATGCTGTAGTGAATTGACAGGTTTATAAATGTTAGCTATTACAAAGGAAAAAGAGGATTCTCTAGCTGAAAATGAATATCAACTTCTTTTTCCTGTATTTGAACTATGTCATATGAACTACTCTAGTGTTCTGTCAACACTTACTCCAAGCAAATGTGTAATTGCTTATGTGACTTAATTTTCTTATGTAATTATTAGGTATTTATTTCTTATTCAAATTGGTTGAAATGCCAACCCTGTGATTCCATTAAGTTTGTGACTGCTACAAAATTGCCTGGTAGGTTCATATTGAATGACACAGGCCTCTTATATGTCAGAATTTTCTTTTATTTTGTTTATGCCAGTCTAAAATTGTGGCTTGCCTTTTTGATCAGTCCAAATAAATCAGAACTCATTTCCTGTCCCGGTCTCAGCGGAGCATTTAATGTATGTCCCAGTCATTTCATACTCACGCCCAACTCTGTCAGTCTTCTTGTCAGTAATAAAAAATAACCAAGATCGGAGGTTGAATGTTGCAAGACTAAGTTTACCAAGTAGTGTTCAATTTTCGGAGTCAAAATAAGCTAAGTGTCCATGTCACTTAGTGCTGTCTAAATTAACTTGGTATTTTTATGAGCCCAAGAATATTTACGACCTTGCCCCTCCCCCCATATATTGCACCTCTCAAATTTACTACCTATCTCAAGTGATGGAGATGGTAAGCTAACCTTGAAAATTGAAGTTAATTGTGGCTGGCTAATAGCACTTTTTAGTGCTTACAATTTTGTAAGCATGACTCATTAGCCCTGTGGATTATCAGTGTACTGGAAATATCCTGGAGTTATTTTCTTCTACCTTGAAGAGGGCAGAACTGTAACCATTCATCTTGTGACAGGGTTCACTAATTCAGTGCACCCCAGCAAGCCTAGACCCTCAAATTCTGTGGGTGGCATAACTCCTGAGTAACATCAGTCCTGCCCTAGGCAATGGACTCAGCTGGTCAGGTCTGGCTCACTGTGCAATGACCTTTAATTAACACGGATGTCACTTTTCCAGCATGTATATTTCCCTCTGACCTCCCAAGTTGTGTTTGTGTGTAGGTGAGTATGTATATGTATAAAGTCAAAGGAGGTTAGACGATTCAATATCAGCATCATTCTTCTAATATTTCCCATTACAGGTCTGAACCTGGACCTTAGAAACCACCTAGTTCAATGTCCTCATTTTACAGTGAGGAAACTGAAGCTCTTGCAGGTTAAGTGACTTGCCCTGGTTCACACAAGTGCCAGAGCTGGTTTCATTGTTCCAAATTCAGTGGACTTTTCCATTGCAACTTTCTTCCAGATGAGGAAGAGACAGACCTTTCTAACTCAATCAATCAAACAATCAATAAACATTTATTAAGCAGCTCCTTCACCAAGTCAAGATGGCAGGTATTATAGTTAAGGGTCCTGTCTGGAATTCCTTTCCATATCTCAGTGACTGAAAGAAAATCGCTAACCAGCTACACTCGTCAAAAGAATGGTTTGTGATCACTGTGGTGTTAGCAACTTTGTAAAATTTAGTTTTGTACAACAGTCAGGCTCTTTTGCTTTTCTTATTTCTCTCAAATTTCTGTTCTGTATAACTGCCCAATTTTCCCAATTAATCTGTTCCCATTTCTTTCCCTATCACCTTCTATTTTAAAAACTTTTATTAGTGTACTTTGATTTCTATACCATATTTTGCAACTCCCCCTCAAAAAATAAAAGATCCTACCGTAATGTATACTGCCTATGTGACCTTGGGCAAATCATTTGTTCTTCTTAGTAAACTGAGGGAGTTGGACTAGATCAGGATTTATTAACTTTTATTTGTGTGTTGGACCCCTTTGGCTGTCTGGGAAGTTTGTGGACTCCTTTTCGCAATAATAGCTTTAATATATGAAATAAAACACTTGGGATTACAATGAAAACCGATTATACTGAAGTAATATTAAAATTGGAACAACCCCCTCCCCACAAAAAGTAACATGTTCATGGACACCAGGTGTTAAGACCACCTGGATTAAATATTCTTTGAGGTCCTTTTCATCTCTAAATCTGTAATTCCATGACCCATTATAGTCAAAGAAAACGAAAACCAAATTGACCAGTATAACACTGAAATTGACCAAGTATTATTCTGAGCCTATAATCTACCAGCTTTCTACCAAGAGGAAGAGGAAGGTATAACCACTCCCTTTCTTTCCTTTCAGTCTCTCAGTTCTCAGTCTTATTCTCTGGTGTCCGGTCTAGAGCATAGTAGAGTTTAGCATTCCAGGTCCAGTTTCTCATGATTCTCTTAAAGTGAGTCCAGGTAGAGATCTACATCTTCCTATTATGTTTTACCTACCTACCTCTAGTCAATTTACTCTGTGGCTACACAAAAAGTCTTGATATGCTGAGGAGAGAAGAGAGTTCAGGTCTACGTAACTGATTATTATTTTTTTAGCGCATTGTACTGATGAGACCAAGGTCTTCTGTATTTCAGTCTTATGTGGTCCAATTCAACAAGACAGCATGTTTATTAAGTACATGCAGTCCATAACTAAACAAGAGAAGAAAAATAGATTGTATTATCTTTGAGAAATTGCATAAGCTTCCCTTTGGAACAAAGGCCATTTTTTCAACAATAATATTCTTATGAGGTCATGTATATAGATGCCAATCATGGAATTCCAGTCTCCAAAGAATTCAAATTGAGAATCACTCAAAAGGCATTGGTGATTTCCTGGTAGTGCGGGTGAGAATGTGAAAATGTATTACAAACAAGGAATCACACAGGAAAAATACTGCAGATAATGTTACTGGAGAAAATATGACAAAAAAAGTGAGTCATATAATGAGAACAAGGGAAAACCAATTACCAACTTGCATGCTCCATTGGTATTTATGCAATAGCCTGAGAAAATAAGGAAGGTCCTGGGAATACGCTGGATTGATCAACATCCTGAATCTATGTGGTTAATGTATAGGCTATATCAGAGTCATACAGAATAGACAGACACAGATAGCTTATAATTTCCTTCCTTGGAGGGAATAACCCCATTGATGAGATTATAGATCTATTGGAAAAATTGAATATATGTACAAAGCACCATGCCAGATGAAAAATGACATAGTTTCCTGCTTTCAAACTCTATTTGAGTTATACAATAACTGTGGTATAGTAGAAAGAATATTGGATTTGTATTCAGGAAAACTGTGTTTGAGTCTCAATTCTAAAAATTACTAGCCATATGACCTTGGATGAATTATTTAACTGCTGTGGACCTTAGTTTCTTCATCTTTAAAATCAGAGAGTTAGATGAGGTAATCTCTAGGGTCTCACCCAACTCTAAATTTATGATTCAATTATCCAAACCAGTATGGTGTTATTAGAATCTAATATTAGAATATTAGAGTTATGAAAAAAATTAAGGAAAATTTCAAGAGAAAGAGGTTATTTTCAGCTGTGAAAATCAATAAAAGCCTTATGGAAAAGAGAGTAGCCAATTTAAGCCTTAAATAAAGTGAAGAATTTCAAGAGGTGGCAATGAGAGAAAGTATTCCAAGTATAAGAGTAACCTTAAGTGAAAGTATATTTATCACAATTAAGGTGTGATTGGGGAACAATTAACATTCTAATTTGGCCAGAATGAAGAGGATTTGAAGGGTTGGTAGATGAAATAAGTTTGGAAAAGGAAGTTGTTGTCAAATTGCAGACCACTTTTTCTCTGTTTCATCAACTCTAGGCTATAATCTGGCCAGCTATCTCACTAAGATGCAAGGTTAGTTGCATAAGAAATTTCTTAGAAGAATACAGATCCATCAACACCATTGGAGAAATTCAAAACAAAGACTCAGTCAACAATTATTCAGCAACTCTATCTTCATATACAAAGGGCACCACATGTGTTTCCCTGGAGAAATCTTTCCTTGTGATTGGAATATGGCATGCACTGTGCTAAGTGCTGAGGATACCAAAAAAGGTAAAAGATTGTTCTTGCCCTCGAGGATCTTCCATTCTAATTGAGGAGAGAACAAGCCGACAAATATATACAAAACAAACTAGGTACCTGATAAATAGGGGTGGAAATAAAAAAAGAAAAGCACTGGAATTAAGAGGGATTAGGGAAGGCTTCCCCTAGAAAATGGCAGCTTAATTGGGACTTAAAGGAAGCTAGGGAGGTTTTCAGTAGTCAAAGCTGAGGAGGGAGATCATTCTAAGCATGAGAGAAAGCCAGAGAAACTGCCCAGATCCAGGAAATGAAGTGTTTTGTTCTTGGAACAGACAGAAGGCTGGTGTCAGTGGATCTAAGGGTACATGTTGGGGAGGAAGGAGTAAGATAACTGGAAAGGCAGGAAAGGCTTAGGCTATGCTAATCAGAGGATTTTGTATTTACCCCTGGAGGCAATCAGAAGTCACTGGTTTATTGCATGGTTACATGATTGGATTCAGGTTTTAGGAAAATCACTTTAGTGGTTGAATGGAGAATGAATTGGAGTAGAGCAAAACTTGAGTCAGGCAGACCCACCAGCAGCTTATCACAGTAAATAAGGCATGGTAGTTTTAATGCTTGAATAACTGATATGATTTCGGGAATCCTTCCTAATTTCAAGATTTTTTCATGGTTTTCAATGTTTCTAGTGCACCATACCAATCCAATAAGCTCATGATATTTTGTTTTTACCAAATCTTGAAATATACAGCAGTGCAGGCAAAGAAGAGGTTGGAATGAATGGCATGCAGATTGTGTATACCCAGTTATATGTCACTTCACTCCCTGGTATCTTAATCGAAATAATTATAAGAGTTCAGAAAGACAACCTCCCCAACTTTATTCTCAGTCTAGTCTCTCCAGTTTATTCTGGAATGTTCCTGTTCAATCTCCTTGGTTCCCGCTTAGGAAAAAGAAAAAGAAGAAAACGTGTTTTCTGATTAGTTTTCTGTAGTGATTAGTCACAAATTCTCTGCAGTCAGTATAAAAGGAGAAAGATAAGAAAAGGAAGGGAGAAGTTGTCCTACATTTATGCCTTTCTGAAGCATCTTCACTCACCACTCCCTCATTCTTCTAGTCACAGGTTGTTCCTATCCCTGGGATGTATTCACTCTTCTTTTACAGCTCAGCTCCCATGCTAAGGCTGGCCTCTATGAGGCTATCTCTGAGTCCTCACACATATTAGTAAGCTTTCTTCTTCTTCAAATTACCTTGCATTTATTTATCTCTATATAGGTATCTCCTAATAGAATGTAATTTACTTGAAGGCAAGTACTATTTCATTTTTGTTTGTATATAGCCAGTATCTATAAATGAATCCATCAGCAATTATTTAGTAAACATCAACTATATGTCAGGCATTATGCATCACAATAAAGATACAAGTACAAAGAATGAAACGATCCCTACTCATAATAAGTGATATTCTGATAGGAGGAGAGTACCTCCCTAATATGTTGCTTTGCATGCAGTAAGCACTTGATAAATGGTGGGATTTTTTAATCATATCAAATTGAATTCATATTTATTAAGTACTTTTAATTTGTTCAGTACTGTGTTACAAGGCATAGGACAACATACAGAGTTGTATGAGATATACTTCCTCCCATAAAAAGTTTGCAGTCTATCAGGAGATATACACTTGTATGCCAGTTATTACAATACCAGGTAATATACTGTTATTAACGATAACTGACATTTATATGACACTTTACCTCCTCACTCTCATTTAATTCTCACTATGCCTTCATGTGAAAGGTACTAAAAGTAATATCATTGTCATTTTATAGGTGAGGAAACAGCCCTTGTCAGGTGAAATAACCTTGCCCAGGGTCTGTTCTAATTAGATTTGAGGTAGGATTCAAACCCATGTCCTCTGACATCAAATCCAACATGACTCCAAGTACTCACTTCCTTTCTAAGTATAATGACAAATATTTCCAGAACTAAACCTTCTAAATAACTCACCTAAATTCACTTACGTGACTTTCTTGGAAGGAGGAATTTAGGAATCTATATTTAAAATCTTTTTCTTGTAAAGATTGTCCTCATAAAACTCATATTGGCATGGTTTATCTTGACGGTATGGTTGCTGTTGTTGAATCCTATGCAACTCTTCGTGACCCATGGACCCAAGCAAGTCAGGCCTTCTATACTCTACTACCTTTCCAAGGCTGTCCAAGCTTATGTTCATTGCTTCCATGATGCTATCTATCCATTTCATCCTTTGCCATGCTCTTTTCCTTTTACCTTCAATCCTTCCCAACATATGGACTTGGGTGCCATTTGGGAGCACCTGTCTTTGTCTTCTTTTTATCCTCTTTAAATGAAGGCTTCACTGAACCCTCCTTTTTCTCTTAAAAAGATAATTTCCTGCTGGTTGTCTGTACGGATCATATGTTGTTTATCTGAGTATGAATAAATTACCCCCATCATTTACATCTATAATTCAAGAGATAGCAGCTAGATGTTTGACAGTGACTGGCTCTAAAAGGCTTAAATGTGGCTATGTTTGGGGATGAGCAGGTTTGAGAATGGTTAGTATTTAGCCAAATATTTCTGCCTTTTCCACAGGTCATAACTGAGAGGGTAGCAGTGCCCTGATTATGTCTCAAATGTTAAAATGGATTGTAATCTTCAGAGCATGGAAAAGAGACAATTGATATTAAAAACAAAAAATAATCCAGAATCAAAAGATCAGTTTTTAGACTATGCCACCACCTCCTTAGTTCTGATGTCCAAATTAATTATTTTTTAGATATATGATTCATCTATCATTTCAGACATCTTTTTATCTATCATTTAATCTCATAAAAATAGTTCAATTGTAATTATAAATAGAATTACAATAATCTTTACTTCACTTCTACCTTACTCATGCTCTAAGCTCCCACAATCCATAACTGCTTCTTCCATCCACCTTCTTTTCTATATCATTAATCACTATAGAGTCAAGAGCATCTTTGGAGAAACCTGGTGCTGTTTACACATTTCAAGGAAACTTGACCCTCAGGAAGAAGGTTAGTAGTATCAGATTTCTTATAACCAGGATATTGAAGAGCCTGGAAATCATGTCATCCAAGGATTGACTGAAGCAACTGGGGATGGTTAATGTGGGAAACAGTTGTTTTTTGCCTTCATTTTTCTCCAATTTATTTATTTTTAGTTTTTAACATTCACTTCCATACGTTTTAAATTTTCTCCTCCTATCTCCCCAAGGTGGCAAGTAATCTGATATGGGTTCTATGTATACATTCCTATTAAACACATTTTCACACTAGTTATGTTGCATAGAAGAATTATAATGAATGGGGGAAACCAAGGAAACAAAACAAAACAAAACAAATAAAAGAAAATAGTCTGCTTTGCTGTGCATTCCAACCCCATAGTTCTTTCTCTGGATATGGATGGCATGTTCCATCATGAGTCCTTTGGAACTGTTTTAGATCCTTACATTGCTCAGAAGGGCTAAATCTATCAAAATCAGTCATTGCATACCATGGCTATTTCTGTGAACAGTGTTCTTCTGATTCTGCTCACTTCACTCAGCATCAGTTCATATAAATATTTCCAGGATTTTCTGAAGTCTACTTGTCCATCATTTCTTATAGCATAATAGTATTCCATTATATTCACATACCACAAATTGTTCAGTCATTCCCCAATTGATGGACATTCCTTGATTTCCAATTCTTGGCCTTCACAAAAGAGCTGATATGAATATTTTTATATACATGGGTCCTATTTCCATTTTTATGATCTCTTTGGGATACATCCCTAGAAGGGGTATTGCTGGTTGAAAGATTATGCGCATTTTTATAGCCCTTTGTTAGCATTCATTTTTTAAAAAGATCATTGATATCATGGGTGATATCTTCCAATGAGATATTTCATATTGTCTATTATTTTTTCATTTCTTTGGTTTTGTTTTATAATTTCTTGAGTTTTTGTAAAGTCATTAGTTTCCATCTGCTCCATTTCTAATCTTGAAGGAATTACTTTCTTCAGTGAGCTTTTGGACCTCCTTTTTCATTTAGCCAATTCTGCTTTTTAGGACATTCTTCTCTCTTCATTGGTTTTTTGGCTCTCTTTTGCCATTTGGGTTAGTCTATTTTTTACAGTGTTATTTTCTTCAGAATTTTTTGGAGTCTCCTTTAGCAAGCCTTTGACTCATTTTTCATAATTTTCTTGCATCGTTCTCATTTCTCTTCCTGATTTTTGCTCTACTTCTCCTACTTGATTTTCAAAATCTTTTTTGAGCTCTTCCATGTCCTGAGACTAATTCAAATTTTTCTTGGGGGCTTTGGATGGAGGAGCTTTGACTTTGTGGTCTTCGGGTTGTATGTTTTGGTCTTCCATGTCACCAAAGTAAAATTCTATAATCTGATTGTTTTTGCTCATTTCCCCAGCCATTTTCTTGACTTTTGAACTCTGTCAAGGTAGATCTCTGCTTCCAGTGGGGGTGGGACTGTACTGTCAGCCACTGGATTCTCCCACAATCTGT
This sequence comes from Potorous gilbertii, assembly GCA_028658325.1. Lineage (NCBI taxonomy): Eukaryota > Metazoa > Chordata > Mammalia > Diprotodontia > Potoroidae > Potorous > Potorous gilbertii. The sequence continues at coordinate 562,274,841 of CM053770.1, forward strand.
GGGCCTAGAGCTCCAGCAATGGTCACTGTTGCTGCCGTGGCTGCTGCGGATTCCTCCTCCTCCTTCACCCTCTGCTGCCCTGGGGCTGGGGCCCCAACCACTCCACTCTCCCACACTGGTCCCACAAGTTTTTCCACTGATCTTCCAATTTGTCCTCACCATTTTGGGGCCCTGAAATCTGGAAACTGCCACAGGTGCCTGAGATTCAGTCTCCCTAAAGTCTACTCAGATCCTATCTGTGCTGGTGTGGCCTATGCTGGACTATACCTTGCCCCCACCATGGGGCAATAAACACTTTCTGGTAATCTTCTAGGCTGTCTAGGGTTGGAGATTTGCTTCACTCCATCATTCCATTGGTCCTGCAGCTCCAGAATTTGTTTAGTCATTTTTTACAGATATTTGGTTGGGCTTGGGGGCAGAGCTCTAGAAAGTCCATGCTGTTACTCCACCATTTTGACTCTGCCCCCTTAATGGGTGATATCTTAACTTGCATGTGAATTGGATTTAAGTGAGCAGAGTTGTGCAAAGTCATCAGCCTTACTTTCTCTTTTCCTGAGTCACCACAGTCCACTGGCCAGACAAAAGTCAAGAATGACCTTGGAGGCTTTGTTGTCTGAACAAGATCTTAGTGCTCTGCAGCACTGGCCTCAGCTCCCCATTCTGCCAGGGAAAGTCTTCACATGCTGGGGTAGATATTCCATAACTCATTGACAGGTTTGACCTAAGGGGCATATTGTCTTCAAAAATCTACAGGTCTTCCACAGAGGGACAATAAAGTAGACTTACTCTGTATAACTCTGTATAAAGATAAAATAGGATGAAAGCTCTAGGAAAAGCAGATTTCTGTTTAACTAAGAAAAAACTTCCTAACAACTATAATCGTCCAAAAAATGAGATGTTATCTCATAAAGTAGTAAGCTTCCTGTGCCTGTCATTTTTTTGGGGGGAGAGAGGGGTTATTGAATGCTTTTATTCTGCACATAGAAGCCACTAAGGATTTGACCTGTGGGCTCATCGGGCGGCATGACAAGTACATGGCTCCACACATCAACACCAGGGTTGGTGGGGAGAACAGGTCATTCTATCCCAGTCACAAGATGATAAAGGGTCTTCTGACAGAGTCAGATGATCAGGTAGTCTCCAGTATAAGAGAGTTCTAACAAAGCAGTGAGAACATCATAGAAAGGTGGAAGGGAGAGGGAAGTTAAGCAGCAGAGGTCCCTGCTCCCAAAACAAGACTGATCTAGTACTTAGTGCTGCCCATTCTTAGGACAAGAACAGACTTCTATAGAGGTGACTGGCACCTGTGAGCTCTTAGGCTTCCTAGCCACAGAGCTTACTTGACCTGAGGGTTTCTGAAGTTCCTTCCAGCAAATTTAACCTTGCGGCCCAGCTCTTCCTCAATCCTGAGAAGCTGGTTATACTTGGCCAGATGCTCAGATCCGCAACGGGCACCAATCTTGATCTGCCCAGTACAGAGACCCACCACCAGGTCTGCAATAAAGGTATCTTCAGTCTCCCCAGAATGATGAGAAACCATTAAACCCCATCTATTAGATTGGGACAGCTTGCACAGCTGTGAGAGATTCAGTCACGGAGCCAATCTGGTTCACTTTGAGTAGGAGGCAATTACAGGTCTTCTCATTCACAGCCTTTTCAATTCACTTGGGATTGGTCACTGTGAGATCATCTCCTACCACCTGGATGCCAGTAGTAGCAGTGAAATTTTTCCAAGCTTCTCAACTGTCCTGATCAAAGGGATCTTTTATAAACACCACTGGATAATCCTTGATGAAGCTCTTGTAGAGGTCCCCAAGCTCAGAAGGGGAGATGTATCTGCTGAAATCATCAGGAGACTTGAAGTCCAAGTCATATTTCCCAGATCAGAAGAATTCAGAGTGCCTAGTCATTTTCAAGCAGAAACAGAGTCGTCGTCTGCCAGGGACATCTTCAAGGGGGTTCCTGTAATAAAGATTATACTAATAATAACATTTTAAGGTTTGTGAAGCACTTTACATACATTAATTTTTAAACTCCACAACAGCCCTGTGAGGTAAGTGCTACACAAATAATTTTCTCCATTTAACAGATGAGAAATTAAGTCACCTATACATGATAACACAGTTAGTAGCAGAAACTAGATTTGAATCCAAGTTTTGTGAACTCTAAGTCTATCACTTTATCTGCTTTGTCATAATGGCCCAAGCTAGATTGGTAGAGACATCAGATTAAATGGCCCTATCTGCCTCATGACATTCATTTTTACACCAGCTTCATATATTGGATTTTTTCATTGATCCAACTTTGCCTAGTTTTTCTAGGTTCCCTATGATCCAACACTCATGAAAAATGAAAGATTTCAGAGTTCCCTCCATTCAGAGAATTTTAGAGTAGGAAGTGTGACAATTAAAAATTTTCCTGAGAGACATAGTTTCTGGGTAATTTAATTGTTTTGTTAATAAGGCTAGCATGTTTATTAATAAAAGAATGGTTATTTGGCCATCTCTTTTCGATCAAAGTCCTCCTAATGGCAGTAGGCTCACAGTTTGTATGCCATTCAAAGAGTAAGTGTTCCTGAGGGGTGCCAATTCTGGTTAAGATAATGGAAAATGGGCTACACTAAAATGAAGGTTTGGGGTGTGTGTGATGGGACACCCAAATCTTGATCAAAGACACACCAGTTTCCATATTACCTGTCTTGACAAAAGGGAGAACCAACATTTCCCCAGACCTGTCTGAGCAAACACAATGAACAAGAAGGTACCCATTAGCCCAAACTTAGAATTTCATTTACTATTTAATTAGAACTTGATCCAGATAAATCTTTAAGAGAAGTTTTCCATTCTGGTTGGAATCTGGATGAGAAATTAGAAAAAGGTAAAATGGGTCCTGATTCAATAATTAATTATTAAATATAAGGGAGAAATATTCATTTCTCACATAAGAGATTTTCTTTCCTCTTCCCCTTTCCCTGAAAACACTCCCATCCTCTTGATGATTTAAATGAATGGTTTCAACAGAGTAATTCCAGAGAAATACATTAAAAAAGAGACTGGAGTACCATAAGATGACAAGGATAATAAGTTTCCCAAATTTAAAGATTCTTATACTTTAAGGATCTTAAGCACCAATTAGTACTATACCACTAGGTCGTCTCTTTAGTATCCTTCCTGCCTCTTATGGATATAGCCTTGGCATTAACTATGAATCTGACTATAAATTTTGGCCAGGATACTTTATCTCAGAATCTTATTCTCCAGCTCTTAACCATAACTGGAGAATCATAGGGTCATGAATCTAGGGCTGGAAGGAATCTTGGAGGTCGTCTAGTCATCAACTCATCATTTTGTAGATGAAGAAAATGAGATGCATTACTCAGTGTCACATGGGCCATAATTTGGGCCATGATTTAGACGGAGCTCCTCTAACTCCAAATCTAAATTGTTCAGTCCTCTTTCAGTTGACTCTTTATGGCCTCATTTGGGATTTTCTTAGCAGAAATACTGGAGTGGATTGCCATTTCCTTCTCCAGTTCAGGTTCACAAATGAGGAAACTGAGACAAACAGGCTTAAGTGATTTGCCCAGAGTTACACAGCTAGTAAGTGTCTGAGGCAAGATTTGAATTCACAAAAATGAGTCTTGACTCCAGGTCTGGCACTCTGTTATACCACCCAGCTGCCCAAATCCTATGGTCTAGATAGTTTCCTCCCATATTCTCCTAGTTTGATCATCTGGAAATATCTCATCCTGATATATCAGCTAGATTCCAGTTAAAAGGTACAATCACTTTCCCCTCCACTACCACACCACTTCACTCCTTAACTTCTAGGGTGTATGCCTGGTCTAAGATCCTCTGATTAAATGACTTTGTTCTTAAAGAACTCCTGCTGCATTTATAAGTGACTTTGAATTTTACCTCCTTGCTGTTTTCTGTTTACCTAAATGCAATAAAACTTCATGGATGGACCCTCACAGAAATCATTGCCATTTAATAGACTGTGAGATTGTAAGAAGAGACAGACAAGATGAGACAAAGGTAATGTGTGGTGCAGAGTGCTAGACTGATCATAGACCTATCCTTTCCAAGCTAAATATTCGCATTCATCAAAAGTGCCACCCTCAAGGCAAAATGACGACCAGAAAAATCAGTGTCATCAAATTAGAGCTCTTTTCTGAGTGTGAACAGTTTGTTATTGACTTGGAGGTAAAGTTGAGCCAATGCACAGTTGGCAAGAATGGAGCAGAAAAGGAGTGGGCAGATGTACAGCACTGAATTTGATCATCTGGGTCAGAACACTCACAAACACCAAGACTGGTTTGATAAAAATGATGGCAAAATTCAGAAGCTGCTAAATGAAAAACAAGAACTCCAGAGGGTTTACCAGCAGGATAGTTCATCCATCTCTAAGAAGACAGCATTTAATTCCGTCAAAAACAAAGTACAAGGAAAAGCTTAGAGAGATGCAGGATTCCTGGCTCATTGAGTAAGCAGAAGAAATTCAGTTTTATGCAGATAGTAACAATTCAAAGTGCTTTTATGATTCCCTGAAAGCTATTTATGAACCAAAAACCTATGGTGCATCACAGCTACTCAGTGCTGATGGAGCCACATTGATTAGTGATAAGGACATGATCCTAGAGAGAAGGACTGAACACTTCCATAGTGTTCTCAACAGACCATCATCAATCAATACTGAGGCCACTAACCATTTACTTCATGTTGAAGTCAATCCCTCTTTAACTGAACTTCCAACTGAAGAAGAGATTTTTAGGGCCATTAGGCTCCTTTCATGTGGCAAAGCACCTGGTGCTGATTCTATTCTCATACAAAGGCTGACTGAAATTCTCGTACAAAAGTTGGCTGAAATTTTCCAGGTTATATGGCAAGAGGAAGTTATTCCCCAGGAGTTCAAGGATGCCTCCATTGTCCATCTCTATAAAGGTAAAGGGAATAGATTGTCCTGCAACAATTACAGTGGGGTCTCTCTCTTAGTCATTGCTGGCAAAATTCTTACTAGAGTCCTCCTTAGGAGGCTGATCCTTCACTTAGAAGATGGTCACATACCTGAGAGCCAGTGTGGCTTCAGAAAGGGCTGAGGAACAGTCGATATGGTGTTTGCTGCCTGAAAACTCCAGGAGAAATGCCAGGATCAAAACAGAGGTCTGTACACAATGTTTGTAGATCTGACCAAGGCCTTTGACACTGTTAGCCATAAGTGCTTTGGAAAATTTTGTCAAAATTTGGTTGCCTGGAGAAGTTCATTAGTATTGTACGTCAATTTCATGATGGCATGTTTGCCCAGACCATGGACAATGCTCTTGTGCCTTCCCAGTCACTAATGGAGTGAAACAGGGCTGTGTGCTTGCTCCCATGCTTTTTAGCATGATGTTTTCAGCCATGTTGACAAATGCTTTCATTGAGGATGAACATAGGATCAAGGTCAACTGCTGTACTGATGCCAAGTTCTTCTATTTGAAAAGGCTACAAGCCAAGACCAAAATGGAGGGAGTGTTGGTGCATAATTTTCTGTTTGCAGATGATTATGCACTCAGGGAAGCCTCTGAAGCTGAGATGTAACAAAGTATGGATCAATTCTCTGCTGCCTGTGCTAATTTTGTCCTAATAATTAACACCAAGAAAACGCAGGTGCTCCATCAGCCCCCACCACACTATTCATACATGGAACCATTGATTACAACAAACAGAGAAGTTTTGAATGCTGTGGATAAGTTCACTTACCTTGGTAATGTGATTTCCAGGAATGTACACATTGACAATGAAGTTGACGCACACATTGCCAGAGGTAGCTCAGTGTGTGGGAGGCTCTGAAGAAAGTTTGGAAGAGAAGAGGTATTAGACTGACTACCAAACTGAAGGTCTACAGAGCTGTTGTGCTGACCTCATTGTTATATGCCTGTGAAATATGGACAGTCTACTAGCGCCATGCCAGGAAACTGAATTGCTTCCATTTGAACTGTCTTAGGAAGATTCTGAGGATCACCTGGCAGGATAAGATACCAGATACTGGAGTCCTTGCTCGAGCTGTACTGCCAACTATTCAAAGTACACTTCAGAGAGCACAACTCTGATGGACTGGCCACATTGTTCTAATGCAAAACATACGCTTGCCAAAAAGACTATTTTATGGAGAACTCACATGGGGCAGGCGATCAAATGGTGGCCAGAAGAAGAGATACAAGGATATTCTCAAGGTCTCTCTCAAGAGCTTTGGATTTGACTGTGCAACATGAGAAACACTGGCACAGGACTGCTCAGTATGGCATGCCCACATCAGAAAGGGTGCTGTGCTCTATGAGCAAAGCAGAATTGAGACAGCACAAAGTAAATGTAGGATCCCAAATCTGGAGTATCCATCCCCAAAATTCATACAGATTATGTGTGCCCAACCTGTGGTAGAGCATTCGGAGCTCATATTGGTCTGATCAGCCACAGCTGGACACACTGAAACTTCACTTTACCATGGTGACGTCATTTTGATCCTCTTTGAAAATGAAGGACAACCATAGTAGTAATCATGCTAACAGCAGCATCAGCTAGCATTTATATGTCACTTTAAAATTGATACAGTACTTTACATATGTTATTTCAATCAATTTTATTTCAACTACTTTCCTCTGTACTTTGCAAAGCAGTCACCCCTTTTCTTCCTTATTGTCATCATGGTCTCTAATCTAACTGACGTTAGAGTCAGAAGTCCTGTGGTCTCCTCAACTTCTGTGAATCTTTATCTTCCCATCTGTAAAATGGACAAAATAACGTTTATCCTGCCAACCTCACAGGATTTCTGGGAGAACTAATAATTGCTTACTTGTATATAAGACATTAAGATTTGAGGTTCCTTTCCATATGTTCTCTCGCTGGAGCCTAAAATGCAAGAAGCAATGGAGAATATTTAATAAAGCATCACAGAAATGTGAGTTTTTGTTATTATTGCATATTTGTTGTGTCTTTGGGTAGATCAGTCATCTCATCACATTAAAATGCTTATTCCTCTTCCCCTGTGAAATGGCAAGAATCAAAGACTTGGGGGAATTTTCGTCATATTTTTTCATGTAATGCCAACAGCTAGAAAAATTAAGTGTGGTAAAAAGGCAGATTTTTTTAGTTTCAGTCAATTCTTTACTTCCAAATCCCTTTATAATTAGATTGAGGAGAAGAAAAAACATGAAACAGCACTGAGAAAAAATTAACAGAATACTCAGGGATGATTCTTTCTAGTCAAAATACTATCTCTATCAAGAACAAGTCAATTACAATAAGTCTTGCTAATACTATCCTCCTAAAAGCTTTCAGAAAAGCTATAGAAATATAAAGTCAGGGTAAAATTAATAATACTGTCTAGCGTTTATAGAACATTTTAAGATTTACAAAGTACTTTCCGTAGGCTAATTTCATCCTCACAACAGTCATTCTCCCTATTTTTACTGAAGAGAAAACTGAGGTAGACAGAGATGAAGTGACTTGCACAGGGTCATACAACTTTCTGAAGCAAGGTTGAATTCATGTCTACCTGACTTCAGGCCTCCCTCCATCTACGAGATCACCTAGCTGTTTGTATACTCAAATTAAAGGTCTAGCGATAAGAATATATTGTATTAGAGCATTCTTAAGTTGCTGAATAAATAACAATGCATAAAATTAATATTTACATGCAGTGCTTTAAGGTTTACAAAGCCCTTTATTTACATTATCTCCTCTGATTCCCTGTGAGGTAAACATTACCTTTCCCCTGTTAGAAAGTAAGTTGCTTCACTTATATCTTTCTATCACCAGCATTTAGCACAGTTCCTGATACATAGTAGCTACTTAATTGATACCCTATTTATTGATTAATCCTCATTTGACTTGTGAGGAAACTGAAGTTTACTGAGAGTCAGTGAATCACCTGTAGTATGCTGTTAGTTAGGATTTGAACTTTTCTTTCTATGTAAAATGTGAATTGATTTTCAGGACTTGAAGTCCCTGATAATAGGAGATTATTTACTCTGGATCAGTCATTTAACCTCTCAGGGTTCTAGACAACACTCTGATACTATATTGATGAAAAAATGCTGATCTACATTAGTAGAGGGTATTTCCTTAGCAGGAGTTCCCTACACTGATGAAACCACAGGTTTAATTTTTGAAATTATGTTATTATTACATAAATATTTCAATCAATCACTAAAGATTTATTAAGTACCTACTTTGTGCCCAATACTAAGCTCTGGAGTTACAAAGAGAGATAAAAGACAATCCCTACCCTCTAGGAGCCTCCAAAATAATAGGGGAGACAACAAATATATACAAACAAGCTATATATAGGAAGAATAAGAAATAATTAAGAGAAGGAAGGCATTAGAATTTAGAATTTAGAGGCTTCCTGTAGAAGATGGGATTTTAGTTGGGACTCAAAGGATACCAGGCAAATGTGAGGAGGCAGAGCATTCCAGGCATGGGGGAAAGCCAGAGAAAATGCCCAGAGCTGAGGTGGCATATTTCATTTATGGAAATAACCAGGAAGCTGGATTGAAGAGTATATAGAGGGGAGGAAAATATAAGAAGACTGGAAGCTAAATTATGGAGGGTTTTAAATGCCAAACAGTTAATTGATCCTGGAGGCAGGGAGCCACTGGAATTAATTGATTTGGGGCAGTAGGAACTAGACATGATCTGGCCTGTATTGTAGGAAATTCATCTTGGTGCACAGTACCTGATACATAGCATATGGGTGGTATGACCCTGTATCACTTTGGAGGTTATTATCTAGTATATGAGGTTGTACTTCCTTTAGGTTGTTGACTTTGAAGCATTTAACAGATGCAAGGTTATTTATTTACTCTTAAAAGAGTTCTCCAATATATTGTTTTTCAGTTTTCATTATAACAAAATGCTCTCTTTGGATTTAAGGATCTAGATAAAATCTCTGGGAGAACTAGGTTATTTTTCTAAAGTTCTTCATATTTTGGAAGTGAAACATCCCAAGATTTGGCAGAGCACATTTTTAAAACTACTTTCCATGGTGGTTGGTACTGAGGGGTTAGGTTGAGGAAAGCTTGTTTGAACAACATTCTCTTTTAGATATTTTGGTTATGCCGGTTATCTCTCTTTCACTGGACTCCAGTGTGCTTTAGCTTTAAGGCATTCTAATTAGCAGCAATCCTTTCAGTACCATAGAATTTTATTTTATGGGATGATTTCTTTCATTTGAATGGAGCAAGTTTAGCCAATGCCTAAGACAATGAGCTAAGCACAGACTTCTTCTGTCACAGCAACCTACTGTAAAAAAGGATTGTTTTGTAGCTCACATTCCCTGGGTACCATTTTATCAAGTGTTCCCTAGCCCTCAAAAGACATCTGAGGATCTGAGAAAAGTGGATTCCCCCTGAGCAAGGACCAGTTAGAGCCAGGGAGCACATTATTCACTCTGTGTTTGTCACAGCATCATTCTCATTGAGGATTGTGCTGTTAGGGGGGTTGTACTACTGAGACCAAGCAATGAATCAGAATTATAGGTGCCAGAGGAGGTCTGTCAGCCGTCAGCTGAGGCCCAAAAGGCCCTGAGACTCACCTATTTGCTGTTGTTCAATTGTTTCAGTTGTCTATGACTCTGTGACTGCATTTGGAGGTTCCTTGCAAAGATACTGGAGTGGTTCATCATTTCCTTCTCTAGCTCATTTTATCAGTGAGGAACTGAGGCAAACAGGGCTAAGTGACTTGCCCAGGGTCACATGGTTAGTAAGTATTTGAGCTTGGATTGGAACTCAAGTCTTCCTGACCTCAGCCTTCTATTCCTTGTACCACCTAGCTGCCCAAAACTCACCTATAGTCTTGGGCAAATCACTTCACCTCTCTGGTCCTGTTTCCTCATTTGAAAAATGAAACAGTTGTACTAGATGACCTTCCAGCCTTTGCTCTGTGACTTTGTTCTCTTTCCCTTTTCACAACCTATCAGGTTGCTGATTAATCACTATTTTTTCCTGTTAAAGCCTTTTTGATGCCTGTCTTAACCAGATGGTTTTTAATTTTTTTTTACAGTTAACAGGCATTTATTTTCTCTCCCTCTCCCTCTTCATTCCCTCACTCTGCTGAGAAGGAAAAAAAAAAAAGAAAAGAACAGGACCTTAGTAACAAATATACAGTGAAAGAAATGAGAGAAATGATTATTAATAACCAATGATTTCAGGAGATCCAGAAATCCCTTTCTCTGAAGTCTTCATTTTAAAACAACTTCTAAAGGATCATATTGATAGAAGATAGGATTAACAGAATGTTAATACGTCATTTCAGGTATTGTTGCTCCATCCCACAGTACTAGGAATTTAATCTAAGGTGTAACTTCTGGCCCATTGTCTTCTGCTCTGGCTTAGGTGGATGTAGATGCTTTGTCCAGGTTTCCCTGGAGCCTGGAGGTGATTTGGAAATAGGATCAAAGTTTTATCCCCTGCCCCCTCATTAGAATATATCCATCTCTCATTGTAGCATTCATGCTTTCTTATTACTTATTAATCAATAGGAATTGCTTGCCACCCTCAGGAATACCCACTCTTCCAAGGGTATATAAACTGTGAGTCCACTACCATGGTTAGTCTTTGGCATTCAAAAATATCACTAACTGTTTTATTAATAAAATGTTATCATCATTAATAAAATGATTAGTTGCCCACAAATTATGCCTCTCAAATTTAAGTGTCATAGAAAATATATTCCCATACTGAAAATAATTGAAAATGCATGTCTTATTCTGTATATTGAGTACTCAGGCATGTGTATTTGATCTATTCAAAAACTTTGAGGAGTAGTGACTTGTCACAGGCCTGTACTCTCTAAGGATATTTCTGTTTGTAGAATTGGTTCTTCATTGCACAACTTGCATGACCTCAGTGATCCTTGCTTAGGCAAAAGAACTTAGCTATATGTGAAATATTTTTGAGAGATAGCAGTTGTATGCCCTTCACAAACTGTCAGGCTAGTGATTCAAAATATCTTCCTGATAAGATTTGTTAACTCAGACTCTAATTGGTGCCCTAAGAGTAGGGAAGTTATGAAAAGTTCAATATAAATTAATTTTGTAATAGCTAGTAATCCATCAAGCATTTACACATGCCTACATGACAGATATTTTTGTATTTTGGGGGTACAAACACAAAGTAATCAGTATAAAACTTATGCTTTGTAAGTATAGGTGGGGAGATTTTAAAAGTCCCTCTGCAGAAGTTGTGCTCAACCTATCTTGAAGGAAATCATTTACCTCTATTCCATGGGATAGAGACAAAGAGGGGAATTCATTCTAGGCATGGGTGACAATCAGTTAGTTCGAAGGTACAGACAGGGGAGATGGAGTACATATGAGTAACTGCAAGAAGGCCAGTTTGACTGAAGAAGTCTAAAAGAAAGGTAGATTGGGCCATGTTGTAAAGAGTTTTAAAAACCAAATAGAGGAATTTATATTTGATCCATGAGGTAAGTGGGAAACTATGGGAGTTTATTGAATAAGGGGTTAACAGAGTTAGACCTGTACTTTTGACAAATTGCTTTGACAGTTGCATGGAGGATGGATTATAATGGGTAGAGATTTGGTACAGGAAAACCAGTCAGGAGGCTACTGCAATGGTCTAGGTGTGAGGTAATAAGACCATTGAACTTGTGTGATGACTGTGTGAGTGAGGAGAAGGGGGGATATGTGAGAAAAGACAAAAATAATGACACCTGATTGATCCCACTAAACAAGTGAGGAGTAGAAAGAGGACTGAGGCTTTGAATCCAGGCAATGGGGAGGATGGTGTTGCCCTTGACAGAAACAGGGAAGTTGAAGAAGGGGCTGGTATTGAGGGGAAGGAAGCTTAGTTCTGTCGAGGTTGAGACACCCATGGAACATACAGTTCTAACTGTCCAAAAGGTAGCTGATGATGTAGGACAAGAGCTTGAGAGAGAATAGGGCCAGATATATAAAACTGATGATCATCTCCATAGAGATATTAACTAAATGCACAGGCACTGAAGGGGTCACCAAATGTGAGGCTGGATAGATATAATACAGGAGGACCAAAACAGAGTTCAGGGTTACATCACCAATTAAATGGTTGGGATATGGATGATGAAAGGAAACAGAAGAAACAATCAGATCGAGCAGCACTATAAAAATCTGAAGAAGACAGAGTATCCAGGAGATCATGGACGGACAATAGTATCACATGCTTCATAGAGGTCAAGAAGGAAAGGCCATCAGATTAGACAATTAAAAGATCAATAGTAATTTTAGAAAGAGCAATTTCAGTTGATGATCAGTGTGGAAGGCAGACTGCAATGTGCAGGAAAAAGAAAGGGAAGTGGAGGCACCAAATGAAGATAACTGTTTCAAGGAGTTTGACTGAGGAAAGGAAAATATAGGAGGGTAGCTGGAGGAGATGGTAGGATCTACTGGGTTGTTATTTTTGTTCTTTAGGATAAAGGAGACTTGGATATGTATATAGGCAATAAAGAAGATCAGATAGGGAGAAACTGGAGATTAGAGATAGGGAAAAAAGATTATTGGGGCAATCTGCAGAAGCTGGTGAAAGGTAATGGATTAGAAAAGAAATTAGAGGGGTTGACCTTGGCAAGGAGAAGGACTACCTCTTCTTCCTAGATGGGAGTAAAGAAAGAGTTAGGAGGGGAATGATGCCAGGCTATTTCAGTATGAGGAAGAAGGAAGAAAAGTGAGTATTTTAAACTGGAATATACTATATGTAAGGGAACCTTGTAAATACTTTCTTAAAAGAAGGTGTTATATGATCAAAAAAAGAGCCTAGACATCATCCTTCATGAAATTATCAAGGAAAATTGCCCTGCTATTCTAGAACCAGAGGGCAAAATAAGTATTCAAGGAATCCACCGATCACCACCTGAAAGAGATCCAAAAAGAGAAACTC
>CM053770.1:562288253-562337557 GCA_028658325.1 Potorous gilbertii
GATATGGGTAATTAGAATGTCCAGTGTATTGGGAAGGGGGGAGGGGACAAATGGGGAGAAAATTTTGGAACCCAAAATCTTGTGAAAATGAATGTAAAAAGTTAAATAAATTTATTTAAAAAAAAATTTTTGAGTTCTGCATTATCTTCCTTCCTCCAGCCCCTCTCATACCCATTGAGAAGGCAAGAAATGGATATCAATTATGTATGTGAAATAATGAAAAGCATATTTCTATATTAACTACATAGCAAAAAAAAATTTTTTAAGCAAGAAAAATACATGGTCTAGAAATTATGCTTCAGTCTGTACTCAGATTCTGCCAGTTCTTTCTCTAGAGGTGAGCTGCTTTTTCATCATAAATCTTCTGGCATTATCTTGGATCATTGCATTGATCAGCATAGCCAAGACATTCACAGTTGATTATCATAGCATGTTCTCCTTGTTCTGTGCACTTCACTTTGCATCAGTTCATGTAAGCCTTCCAAGGCCTTTTTGAAATCAGTCTGTTAATCATTTCTTATAACACAAAAGTATTCCATTACAATAACATACCACAACTTATTCAACTGCTCACCACTTGATTAACAGTCCCTCAATTTCCAGTTCTTTGCAACCACAAGAAGAGTTGCTATAAATATTTTTGTATATATGTTTTTTCCATTTTCTTTTATCTCTTTGGGATACAAACCTAGTAGTGCTATTGCTTGGTCAAAGAGTTTGCACAGTTTGATAGTTGTTTGGGCATAGTTCCAAGTTCTCTAGAATGATTGGATCAGTTCACAACTCCACCAATGGTTCTTTGATGTCCCAATTTCCTAACCTGTCTTAATGGTTCACCATAGTCTGTATTCCAAGTGTGCTGAGTGGCTTTTTTTCGCTATGTAGTATCAATCTTAGCAAAATAACTCTGAAGATTGGACTGTCCTCAGTTTTGGGTGTAGATGCTAGTGGGCTTTCTAGGACTACTAGTTTTCCCCCAAGGATCCTAGATAGAGTGGCAATAGAATCTTGATGTCTTAGATGTTCCTTACAGGAACAAATAAAACAGGTATTAAGCATCTCACACTGGTCCTAATGAGCAGAGGTTAAACTGAATAGACCAGTTACTAGGAACAAGTTGATCACATTACAGAAGAAGGGAGAGGGGGAAGGTACTTGCAATAGAGTTAACCAATGGTCTTACAACTACAGATATAGATAGAGGTAGAAGGGATCTTAGTTGTCATTGAGTCCATCTTGCAGATCTGGAAACTGGGACACATATGGGGTAAGGTGACTTGCTCACGGTCACACAGCTAATATCTGAGGTGGGATTTGGGCACATCTTCCTGACCCAGTTCATCACTCTGTTATGACATGCTGCTGTACAAGTTGACTCAGAGCTTGGTTTCAATCTGTCATCTCTATTATGGCTTATGATCTTTGAGATACCCCGTATTCATTTTTCACTCTTTTGTCTTAGCATAATACTGACATTAAACAATATGATTTCATTTGTTATAAGCGTATTGCTTTAGCCACACTGCAGCACTCTACTTTGATGTTTTAGGTCACAATCAACGAGGTCTTTTAAACTTTCCTAATGCAGATTGTAGCGTAGATATTTCTACCTTGCAATATTTCATTAACAATGAAATAAACAATAAAAAGGATACCCTCTCTACTCTCTGAAAAGCTTATTAAGTAACAGTGAGTATACAATATCCATAAGTGGGAAAACATGTACTATGTCAAAATGGGATTATATATATAGATATATAGATATATATAGATATGATATGAAGGTGTAGATATGCCATACATTGAAGAGGTGTGTACACATGCAGATATTATACAATGTGACATAATGAATAAAATGCTAGACTTGGGATTAGGAAGACCTAGGTTTATATCCTGCCTCTGACTCATTAGCTGTGTGACCATGAGATGAGTCATAATCTAAGATTAATTCTCTAAGGTGGTAAAGTATATGTGGGTTTGTGGTCTTCATCAGTGGAGGAATTTCCCACACCAAAAAATTCATACATTGTTAATGTTGTAGCATATATACACATCTGTGAAAATACAGGGTATCCCACAAGTCTTATTGCCATTTTAAGTTCAGTAGCTTAAATATAGCTTCATAATACTGAATCATAATTAAATAACTTAATAATAATGCAGTTGTTTAAATGACAGCTTGATAATAGTGAATAATAAATAATAGCTTAATAATAATAATTCATTAGCTTAAACGATAGCTTAAAATAGCACCGAGACCTTTGGGATACCCTGTATTCATTTTTTAACTCTTTTGTTTTTAGCACAGTACTGACATTAAACTGTGATTTCATTTGATATAATAGAATTGCTTTAGCCACATCATTTAGCTATGTATTATATTTTATTTTAAAATTTCCACAGATTTCTTTGCCTATTATTTTGAGATTCTCACACACTGCTATCAAGTCAGACTCTAGAGTGCAGCAAATTTAAATTGAAGATTTGCAAAAAGCTAATTTGGTACAACTCTGATACTTTCAGGTAATAAAAAGGAACAATCTCTGCAATCTATCTTGGGTATTAACTTCCTGACTCAAGGTTCTTGATAAAGATTTCAGTTCACTCTAATTTTTTTGTATGGGATAGGAGGCACAGGGGAAAAGAGAAAGGACTTTTGGATTTTATTATTCATTTATCCTTAAATAAAACTGCATAATAACATGCCTTAAGTGGAAATTATTGTAAATTGAGGATTTGGTTTCCCTCTCAAGGGCACAACATTGATCACATAACCATGACACATGGCCATTCACTGAATCTTTGTCAAATTAATAAGCCAAGCAAAATTGAAATAAATTGTCCTGTGATGAAAGCACTAGTAACTTGCTCCCTGGTCAAGGCTAAACCTAGAAAGATCCATGCCATTATTTATTTCCCTTCACATACTCTTCTTTGCATGTTTCATGGACAATTAAATGTAGTAGAAAAAAATATTTGAATGGAATTCAAGATACCTGGGTCCCAGTGCTACCTCACCAGTGTGGGGATTAAAATTGTCCAACTTACCATAAAAGAGACTGAGGCAGAGTTCTGAGCCAGTGGCATTTTATTAAAGGGTCCATGGTCCCTTGTAATGAAATGGACCTCAGATATTCCTCATGATCTGAGATGTTCCCCACTTCTAGTACCTTGTTTTTATAGGGTTTGATACCCAAATATGCACAAGAGCCCTGGTAAAATATGGAATCTCATTGGTTGATAGTGCTTGCTCTTAAGCACTAAAAATGACTTCTCAGCAGGAGGGTCACAGATTGGGTGAAGCATGAGGCATCTCCACTGACTAAGCAGTCATAAGATGGCCATCTGTTCATGTTGGACAAGAAAGAATAATCCAGAGATACAAAAATAAGTTGAGGGGCACTTTCCAAAGTCACCGAGGTATTCCACCCATGCTGTATTTGGACACTGAATTTAAGCACAACAACATGGAGATATCTTTGTCATCGTTCTTGGGCTTACACCAGCAAGCTTCATAACTTGATAAACAAATAGTGAACACTACATTCAAATTTGAGATCCACTCTAAGAATCTATCTACCTCATATGATTTATGTGAAATATACACCTGATTAATACTGATTGGCATAGAGTAGAGGTCCCAATGAATTATTTCTCATACCACCACTAACTATACAGCCTTAAGCAAGTCATTTAACTTCCTTGGTCCCCATATGTTCAGGAGTGAGTGTGTGTGTGTGTGTGTGTGTGTGTGTGTGTGTGTATGTGTGTGGAGTGGGGGTTGGAGTGGATTAAATATTCCCTTCTCTGAAACAAAGACTTCATGTCATTTTGACATGAAGAACTTGAGATGCCACAGTTATTGCTCATGTGGCTTTGGTCTCCAAAATTCCTCTCTTTTTAGATTATGCATCTAAGATCTCAGTCTTTAAAATAGTGAAAGTCCAGTTGGTTTATGATTGCCATAGAGATGTTACTTTTATGTTCATATGAGGTAGGTTTGAATGCAGTGGCCCACCATCTGTTCCTAGCCCTACTAGTAGCCTTTAGCAACCAAGGACTCTAGGATCTAGTCTTTCTCTAGCTTCTTTCTTACCTCCCTAGTTACTCCAGATGCCTCCTGAGGTGGGAGAACTCCTTCCCTTTGTTCCTTTTACTTTTTTTCAGACAGAAGTAGACCTTTTTAGCAATGCTTTATACTTTAATGAACTATAGTTGCCATCTCTATGCAGAAGAGACAAAACTTTACTTGTCTACCTCTAAGCATATCCTATTAGATCTCACCTGTGTATCCCTATATGAATGTAGGCCAGATCTCCAAGAGAATCTTTCCTTTTGTGGTTAAAATGTATATAGGCTTTCTCTATAAAGTAGACTATAATGGAGTCTTCAAACTAAATCATAAATACCAATATGGAAGCAAGTAAACCATTGAGAGTTCAGATACAGATTGACTTCTTTTTATATACATTAGAACAAATATACTATGTTAACATTGTAGAGAAAAAATAATGAAAAGAAATAGTGTGGTCACTAAGGTCCAGATGTATTATTTTGTATGACTCCAATCCAGTGTTATTTAGAGAAGTGAAATTATAAAGGGAAGTTACTATGATAGTATGATAAGGACATTGTTAATGAATGTTAATAATAACGACAAAAGGTCATCAGCATAAGGTAACGGAAACCAAAAGAAGACCTAAAATAAATCTAAAGAGCAACAAAAACTGGTTTCTCTCCCCAAAAGGGGATGGTGGTGGTATTTTATTTTTCACATATTCTGGCTTTTTATAATATAGATGTTTCAGTGAGCTTCATGATTTTTTAAGTCAATATTTTACAAAGAACTTGGATAAAAAGCTAAAAATGGTAGTTGAGGAGTGTTGCATATCTTGGAGACTTGACACAGATCTCCAAAGGCTTGCATCAAATTAAAGGCTAACTGTCCCTTTAACACCAAACTAGAAATCCTCAGGCAGATCTTCTATTTAGAGCCGAGTTTGCAAATTATCGGATCTCGGTGTTTTGTCCTTAGGTGTCATTCTCTTTTAGGCTGTCTAGCATTTGAATAGTACTTGTATATAGTCAAATCAACAACAAACATTTGACAAGTGCTTACAATGTGTCAGGTACCTTGTTTAGTGCTGAGAATACAAATACAATGCAAGCAGAAAGACAGTCCCTGTTGTTTAAGGAGGGAATGTGATGGGAGAAAAAACACAAATGAAGCTAAGAGAATGGGGTAGGAGTTGTAGAGAAAAGACAAGGAGAGTCAGGAGTGCAACCTGGAGAGGAATGAAGACCTAGCTACCTAGGAAGCCTCCTTTAAGGAAGTCAATCAGGAAGAGTCTATAAGGGTGGTGTCAACTTCCAATAGACAGAATCCAGGGATGAAGTAAGCTTTCAATGTGTGGAGTCTAAGGGTGAAACAAGTTTCCAGGATGAAATAACATTTACTGGTTCTGGAGTCAGTGAAATTGTCAAAGGACCTATCTTCAAATTTTACCTTAGATGTTCTCTACTTGTGTGAACTTGACCAAGTCACAACTTCCCAGGGTCTCAGTTCCTTCATCTGTAAAATAAGGAGGTCAGATTACTCTTCCTTTGAAATTTTTTTTAGCTCTAAACCTATCATTTATGGCAAGATAATCATAAAGTCTCTTCTAGCTTTCAGAATCTGATTCTTATGTTTTCTCTAAAGATGACAAGCTCTTTAATGGTAGAAACTATGTCTTTATTTACTTCCATATCTCACACTCAGCACTTAGCACAGTGTGTCCATTCTTAATAAATACATCTTGGTTAAATGGTTAAATGGGTATCAGTCTTGAGAAGGTGTACAGGCACCTAACACTTTCATCACCTACATTTTGACAGCTTTGTAATCCAGTCCCAGATCCTGCAGTTCACAAGCAATTGCAACTCAGCTTGGGCTACACTAAATCCATATATGCAATTTCTTTCCCTTTAATAAACTACACTGTGATTAATTGTCTTTATTTCCTTAGCAATTAATTATACTGGACTTCAGTGTATGCTATTAAATGAAGTTAAGCATGATATTTATTTAATTTCCATACCTTGGTAGTTCACTCCAAAGTAAATCCCAGTCACAGTTACAAAGAGGGTAGGGACTTTGACACTTGGGAATGTACTCTCTGCTCCTTATCATTAAAGCTCCCATTACTTCATCAAAGATCTGGCTAGTCACAAGTGCTCCTAGCAATATAGCTTTTGTACAAATTATCCTGAGAGATCTGAAGATCCAGAGGGACTTTCGTGGACCTGCCATCTTTCAGTTAGCCCAATCTCACTACTATCTCCGAGTAAAAAGTTTTCAACTTGAGTCTATGAACTCATTTGGTTTTTAAAAATATTTTGATAACTATGTTTCAAAATAATTGGTTTCCTTTGCAATCCTTTGTATTTTAATTCAGTTCAAAACATTATTATGAGGAGAGGTCTAAAGGCTACACCAGACTGCCCAAGACACAAAATAACAATTAAGAGTTCTTCCAGAATCCTTCCTTTTCTGAGTATAAATTAGCCTGACAAACTTTTTGGTTTTATTTTGATTCACCAGAGGTGTGAGAAATTAAAGGGACAAAGTTAAGGTTTCCATCCAAGAGCCCTCATAGGGGAAGACAAAGTAAAATGAGGGACCACCAAAGGGGCTTTAGAGAACCCCTGCTGTGTACATGCTCAGAATAATTTTCAGCTTCTTGGCAATTTAACACTATAAGGAGTAAGGATGGAGGGAAAAAAATGAAAATGTTTCCTCATTTTTCCTTCTTCTCTTATATCTTCTTTTTGTGTATCTCCATTTTTCTTTGCTCATCATCTACTCATCTACCCCTGATGAGGTTTTGGGATGCTGGGGATCCTGAAACACCAACAGTCCGAGTCATGCTCCAATGAATTCGACTCAAGCCTTCTCAAAACCAAAGAAACAAAGTTTTTTAAAGATTCACCATCTTGGGTTGGCTTTTAAGGAGCCTAAGCATTTGTAACACTTGTATTCACAAGTGGACCACATAGAATCTCAGCTAGACAGAGTCTGAGCTGGATTGCATCTGAGTGCCTTCTTGGAGGCGAGATGGAACTAAATACAGAAAAGACTACAGGAGGGATGTGCAGGGAGGTTGGGGGTGATTGGTCTGGTAGTCCAGGGTGATGAGAGGAGGGATTTAGGGAGGGTCTTGAGGAGAAGTCCTAGGAGGGAATTCAAGGAGGGTCAAACGCCCTCAAGAGATATCAGACCATGGAGGGTTTGGGGGGGAAGCAGGTGGAGCAGTCCAGAGATCTTGATAGGGACAGTATGGGAATGAATACAGATCTTGATGGGAGTGGTCAGCAGCCTGGTGAATGGGGTTTTGATGGGATCCAAGGTAGGGGGTGCAACTGAGACCTGAGCAGAATGATTATGAAAAGCCCGTGGACTTCCTGAAACTACAAAAGGGAAGATTAGATTTAAGTAAGAAAGGCCAGATTAAATGGGAAGATTCAAGAGGAGCTCATGGAGGCTCCCAGAGTCTGAACCCCATCACCCCCAGTGCAGGTGAGGAAAGTAATGGTGGGGCATGAAAACAAGGTGGGCTCTAAAGCTGGAAGGAAGCTTCAAGGTCACCTAATGCAAGAACATTTCACAGTTGAGGAAACTGAGGCCAACAGAGGTCAAATCATTTGCTCAAAATTACACAAGGTAGTAAACAGCAGAGCCAAGGTTTGAAACCAGGTTACCCCTCTGCAAACTCAATAGTTGCCCTATGACACCATGCTGCTACCCATGTTGACACCAATCTTTATATGTAAGTGAAACATACTAAAAGGAAAAGCATATTCCTTTCCAGATTTATTTCTTAGCTGCCAGTGAAAATCATTTTTATTTCTTCTATGTACTAATGCATTGAGACATGATTTTTACCTCCCAAAATATAAAAATTGGAGATTGATTGTGCCTTAATTCTTTTTTTGATGCATAATTAATATTTTATTTAATTGTTCTTTTGGCAGTTAATTTTGTTATCCAATCAAACTGTTTTTCACTATATATTAAAAATACCTATAAAAGAAGTAGCATACGGGATAGAGAACAGAATTTGGTTTGAGGGAGACCTGAGTTTGAATCCTACTTTAGACAATCCCTAACTGAATCACTTTAGGCAAGTCACTTAACTGCTCTGTGCCTCAGTTTCCCCAGATATAAAATAGGGATAGTAATAGTTCCTACCTTACAGGATTGTAAAAGATTTAACATGTAAAGTGCTTTGCAAAGCTTAAAGCCCTATATAAAAGCCATTTGTTACTTTTGTTAACATCATAATATTTTTATTAATATCATCATCATTATTTTTATCTAGTGAACATCTTCTTACCAATTTGTCTTTATGTTTTTATTAACTACCTACTTAAAATTATGGAGGATCTCCTTTAAGTTACAATGCAATTGGGACAGCTAGGTGGCACAGCGGATAGAGCACCGGCTCTGAAGTCAAGAGGACCTGAATTCAAATCTGGTGTCAGACACTTACTAGCTGTGTGACCATGGGCAAGTCACTTACTTCCAATTGCCTCCAAACCACCCCACTTCCACTCACAAAAACAAAACGAATAAAGTTATAATGCAGTTGCTCAATGCGTAATAGTAGGAAGGAGGTTGCATGGCATAGTGGATAAAGATGTGGTTCAATGTCAAGGTGTCCTGGGGTCCAAGTCCTGCTTTTAACACATGCTGCCTATGTATCCCTAGACAAATCACTTAACTTCTCAATGCCAAAGCTACTTCTCTAAGGCAACAAGTTCCAGAGTACCTGCTGATCTGCCTGGTGAAGGTAGTTTCCTTACAGGAAACTGCCTAAATTAGTGTAATCAGAGATCCATTAAAATAGAACAGAACTTAAATGTGCGGCAAGAGTTCTTAGCATTTTCTATGTGTCCTGGAATTCTTTGGCAGCCGACAGGCCCCTTTGCAGAATGATTTTTATAAATAATTGAAGAAAATGCTAAATTTCAGTGAGAGAGTTAGAGGGGAGTGAAAGAAAATATGTAAAATATTTTCACCCATATTCATGGACTCCCTGAATTCCAGATTAAGAGCCCCTGCCTTAGAATTATTTAATGTCTGAAAGAGGTAAGAACTCTCCCCAAAATGTCATTTTTGTGCCTGAGGAGTAACTTAAAACCCTAGTCACTCTGACTCCTGTCATCTCATTCCACGATGTTGACATATTCTGGGACTCTTCTAAAAGAATTTCCCAGGGCTCTGAGTGAGAGCATATTGGAGACAAGAGGCATAGATCAAGGATGTAGTTACTATGATAGAGTCAGAGAAAAAGGAAAATCTGAAACAAACATCTCATCAGATGCCTCTGCATGGCACAGAGGTAAGCCTGGGTTTTTGGAGGTTATGCCAGAGGAGTATAGGTTCTAGCCAATTTCGTCATGCTATAAAGGCCTTGAATATAATCCTTATGACCTACTGCTATAACAGTCAAACTAAGACTTGACTGCACAAAACAAAGAAAAATGAAAAATTGACCCTCCTTCTTCGTGGTCTTCTTCTGCCAACTAGGACCAGAGGGTGTTTGAATCACACGTTCTTGGTATATTAGAGCTAATAGCTGTGTATGTTATCTCAAATATATACATTAACTTAGCTGGCAATACTCTAAATGGGCAAGGTGCTGGTCCATTGACCAAGGAGGCTGAATGGAATTGAATCAATCTTGACATCCTCATGATTAATCCAATTAAAAGACAGAAGGAAATTGCAGCTAAATTGCCAGACAGCTCGCAGGTTCTCCTTGGAGTAATAAATTAATGAGTTCAGAGGATTAGCTTTATCATTTGTCCAAAGGCAACAAGAAATATTATTTCATGGGACATTTGTTCATTTTATGTTGCAGTCCTTGAGTTAGGTATTTATAAAAAAGACAAGAATAGAATAGAAAAAGACCAATAGGAAAATAATCTCTGCTTATGCACAAATGTCTGTTGCAGATAATGAAGATCTAGGGAATTCTATGAAGAACTCTGTAAGGACCTCCCCGTTAAAGCAAAATATACTTTGATATTCAAGTGACCCAAATGCCCTGGTGGAAATAGGAGAGGATGATAAAAAATTAGTTGGAAAATGTGGTTCTGGAGGAAGTTGCCCACACGGTTTACCTGTAAATCTATATAACTGTATATCACGACTACTAGAGGCATAGTAATTAGACCTGGAGTCAGGAAGACATGAATTCCAATCTGGTCTCAGACAAAACTGTGAGACCCTGGGCACTTAATCTTGATCTGCATCAGTTTCCTCATCTGTAAAATGGGAATAATGATAGTACTTCCTCCCCAGCATGGTCAAGAGGATAAAATGTGATAATATGTATAAGATACTTTGCAAACCTGAAGGTTCTATATGTTATTGTGTAATTATCATTCAGTCTTTTTCAGTTGTGTTTAACTCTTTGTGATCTATTCTTGGCAAAGATACTGAACTGTTTTCCCATTTCCTTCTCCAGCTAATGTTACAGATGAGGAAACTGGGGCAAACGAGGTAAAGTAACTTGCCCAGGGTCATATACCTAGTAAGTGTCTGAGAGCAGATTTGAACGTAGGAAGATGAGTCTTCCTGACTCCAGATCCAGCACTCTATCCAATGCGTCTCCTAACTGCCCCTCAGGCCTTATTTAGGAGTTGTCATCTGAGTCAAGCCTTAAAGAAAATTGACATGCTAAGAGACATGGGTGAGAAGGGAGTGAGTACACGTTAAGTATAGAAGACAACTTTTGTGAGGGTATAGAAATGGGAAATGAAAAGTCACATAGGGGGAACAGCAAACAGGTCAGTTTGACTAGAACACATTGTGTAAAATAAAGAAAAGCATGTAAGCCTGGAAATGTAAGCTAGAGCCCACTTATGAAGGGCTTTAAATGCCAAACAAAGGAATTATCCTAGAGACGAGAGGAATTCCCTGAAACGGTGGAGTGATATGATCAGACTTGTATGTTAAGAATATAAATTTGAAAGCTGCATCTGCAGAGAATAGACTGGAAAAGGGAGATAGCTGGGACAAGGAGACCTATTAGGAAACTACAAAATGATATGGAGGGAGGAGACAACAAGGTGGCACAGTGGATAGAGTACCATCACTCGAATCTGGGCTCAGATAATTACTAGCTATGTGACCCTGGACAAATTACTTCAACCTGTTTACCTCAGTTTTTTTACCTGTAAAATGAACTAAAGAAGGAAATGGTAAACCACTCTAGTATCTTTGCCACAAAAACCCCAAACAGGGTCACAAAGAGTCAGACATGACTGAAACGACTGAACAACCACAAAATGATACTCACATCACCCTGTTTGATGATTCTTTGCCCATTAATATCAAGAGAAGCATAAAATAAATAGATGCATGCATGCCACTCTGTATTGGAGAAGATGAAGCATAAAGCCCAAGTCTAATCTCTACTGGTCCCTCTTTACTCAAAAGTAATCCTAACCCTTTCCTAACTATTTCACTCCTTATAATTCTCACAACATCAATTCCAAATCTCACTGCAAGCTACTCCCATTTTTTTAATCTTTTGATGAGAAAACACAAATCTTCCATAAAATGATCCCCTCTTGTGCCCATGTTTATACCTCAGATCATCTCAACAGCATCCCCTACTTCCTCCTAGGAGGAAATTAATTATTTCCATTTTTAGCATCATTTTTAATCAGGACAGATGTCATAGTATATAGTACCATGAAATCTAAACATTTTGAGCTTTTGAGATAGATAAAGCAAAAATTATAAACATTGGGCTGAATTTGGTCTATGATGATAACATGAAGGTTAGCATGCCTCATTTTATGACATAAAAGTGTTCCTATAAACTGAAGATAAATCATATTTTCACAAACTGAATCAGTTTCCCATTGGTAGAAATTACAATCACATAGATGTTCTTTTTTCTTCCTGATTCAGCTTCATCTTGGTTCCTAAAAATTTAGCTGTCAATTCTCCTCCCTGCCTCTCCAAATCAATGATCTGTAAATAAGTAATTGAATGCATTGCTGGAGTGTCTACTGAAAAGAACTGTACCATGTCTTGAATTCTTAAGTGAATAATGTATCTTTTTTTATAAATCTGAAATTTTTAAATGTTGGGTTCCTCAAAGGCAAGGTATATTTATTTGCATATTAACTTACTGACCTATGCAGTGAGTCAGTTTGTAAGTGCTAGATCACAACGATCCTTGGCATGGAGTATTTAAAATAATTGATAGTACAATTTGATAGTACAAATTTGACTGTGAAGTGTACGTTTTACATATATTTAAAAATGAATTAGCTGGCAACACTCAGTTTATTGGAACTAGTCTGGATTAGAAATTAAATCCAGTTCCTAATTTTTCCATTTACAAACTACCACTTAATTTATCTAGAAATCAGTTTCTTCTGAAATAAATTGAGAGGGTTGGCCTAGAAACCATTATTTCTAATATTTTTCTGAGAATTCATAATAGAGAAAAAGAGTGATTCAGGGAGCTTGGATCTTCCATATTAAAGGTATTAATGACCCACCTCAAAAGCATGCAGTAGAAAGAAAATCATACTCAAGATAGGATATCTGGGTTCTATTCCTAACTTTGCTATTCTTAATGACTGGAAATTAATGAATGTCTTTAGGCCTCACTGTCTTACTTGTAAAACAGGACTAGTAATAGTTGCTTTGCAATTTCCTATTTATCTAATTTGGTCCTCTATAAAATGAAGGGGTTGGATTAGATGGTTTCAGATATCCAATTCTTGATCCATGAATAATTCATGATGCAGTCTCAAAAGTAAAAATGATACATCTTCTGACCAAAGTCAACCTTGATACCATGTGCTCCTCCTCTATATTATCTCTTGGGTTATCTCCTTTCTCTTCATTGTCTTTAATCTCCTTCATTCACTAAGTCATTCCTTTCTGGAAGTTATATCTAGGTTTTCCCCATCTTTGGAAAAACACTTTACTGGGATATTCCCTCTTACTCTCCTCCATTTCATGGGTCAACCTATGAAACATTTTTCGTGGTCTCTTTATCTATTTCACTCATTCACGTATCAATTCTCTTGTCGGTTTCATACCACCAAATTCAACTCAAACTGTTCTCTCCAAGATTACCAATGGGCTTCTAAGTCACAAATCCAGCAGTGCTTCCCTGAGTCTGTTTTAGCCTGTGTGTGACTTTTGACATTGTTAAGCATTCCTCCATAGATTTTTTTTTATGACACTCCACTCTTCTGTTTCTTCTTTTACTTGTCCTATGACTCTTTCTCAAAATCCTTTCCTGAATCATTTTACTCCTTTTTTATGGGTGCACTCTGGGACTATGTCTTGGGCTTTCTTCTATCTTCTACATTCTTCTGTAGTGATCTTATCTGCTTGTATATGTTTAAATATCATCTCCATAGATATGATTACCTAGTTCCAAATCTAGTCTAGTTCCAAATAACCAGTCCTCATTTCTTATTTGAGTTACAGTCTTTCATAACTAATTTTTGAGTTACTGCCTGAATGTTCCATGAACATCTCAAACTCACCATGTCTAAAAGTGAAAGTCATTATCCCATCCTCTCTGACCCCATCCCATCCTTTGTTTTGATTTCCATCTTTCCATCAAGGACAACACCATTCTTCTAGTCACTTGGGTTCAAAGTCTTAGATTCAGTTTAACTTATATAATAGTGTGTATGAGTGGAAAGGAAGGACTGGATGTGAGAAATGTATGAAAATATAAACAATCAGTTCTTGTCAATTGATTGTATTTGGGGGTGAAGAATTTGAGGAAAAGTGAAAAGTTAAGCTGAATCTAAGGTTCTGTTTTTAATTTGTAACCCACAGAGCTTCCAGACTGATATTTCTGAATTACAAGTTTGACTGTGTCATTCCTTGGCTCAAAAAGATTCTAGGAGAAAATACAAATCAGGCTGGCATGTAAAGCATTTTATTTCCCATCTCCATGACTTCAAACAGACTATTCTCCATACCTGGAAAGATTTCTTCATGCTAGATCTAGAGTCCAGAAAACTTGAGTTCAAATCCAACCTCAGTTATTTAACCACTGCCTGCCTCAGTTTCCTCGTCTGTAAAATAGAGATAGTAATAGTGCCTGCCTCCCAAGATTGCTGTGAGGATAAATAAGATACCCATTGTCAAATGCTTTACAAACCTTAAAGTGCTATATAAATATTAGGTGTTATTGTTTTGGAAGAATCCCTAGCCTTCCTTGAAAGCTCAGCTCAGGAACTCACTCCTATGGAAAACCTTTCTTGATCTCACCAGCTCCTAGTGCTTCCATAGTTACAACATTACTTTTCATTTATTCTGTAGATATTCTGTATAAGTTTACTTGTATATGGGCTCTTCTTCCTCAGTAGAATATAAACTTTTTGAGAGCAGGGACTGTTTACTATACTTTCTTAAAACTTTGTATCCTCAAAGCCTAGAAAAGTTCCAGATACATAACATGTGCTTGTGAAATTGAATTAATTGAGTCATTAATATCAGATCAGGTAAATGAGAAGATAGGTATTTATTAAAGGTGTCATCTTCTGTCATAGAGGAGACTCAGAGTAGAGACCAAGTAGAAGAGAAATTCCCAAAACAAGGTAAGGTCTTCCAGATGTTTGATGCTTAATCAATCAGTAGGTCTTTATTAAATGCCTGTGATATGCCAGGCACTGTGCTAAGCACTAGAGATACAAAGAGGCAAAAGACAATCCCTGCTTTTGAGGAGTTCATGATCTAATGGGGGAAACAATAAACCAAGATATACAAACAAACTGTATTGAGGATAAATAGGAGCTAATGAACAGTTCTTTCTACATGGCCACCTAGCTGCTTCAAGGTTCCTCAGTGTCACAATAGTTCCTTCTTTTGTTATATATTAATAGTCATATGGTAACACTAGTAAAATATTAATTTAAGAAGATAAACCTTTGTGTGACGAGCAAGCATGAATCTGCTGTGATCTTCATTCCTGCAATTACTACATGGAAGAGAGGATAAATATCTTTGAATTTTTGGTAATTGTTATTATGATTTGTTGTTGTTATAACCTGTTTTTTGTCCTTTGTTTGGGTTTTTAAGTTTTTTCCACTTAATAGTATTTTTTTATAACCTGGTTGTTGTAACCAGGTTTTGAGCCTGAGTGTTTTGCAAACTGCTGCTTCAGTTATGATTCTTAATTTGGTGGAGAGAATGATGTCTCCAAGCTAACGGTCCTCCAGAGGTTGGGGGTGGGCAAGAGAGCTTTGAAAAGATCTTTGATCTTCTTGGACTTGTAAAAGAGGGTGTGGGTTTTCTATATCTCTTTTGAAGAAGGAATGAAAAAAGTCTCTTCTCTCCAAAGTCAGACAGCAAGACTTCATTCTGTCCACCAGTTCAGAATCAGAACTAAATAGCACCATGAGTAATATATAGGTTTTGGATCTAGATTATATTCTTAGTAAGTGTTTTCATGTAAGTCAGTGTCACTGACATATTATTTCTTATCCTATTAGAAACTAGGTACATATATAGCATCATTCTTTTTGCCTATATGTTTGTATTCTCAATGTTAGCACAGCACCTGATATATGGTAAACCTTTAATAAATTCTTAATGTCCGTCAATTGACATTTTCTAAGTGCTTACCAGGCATTATGCTAATACAAAAAGGGGCAAAAGACAGTCCCTGTCCTCAAGGAGATTGCAATGTAATGGGGGAAGACAACAAAGAAATAAATATATACAATCAGGTTATATATAGGATAAACAGGAAATAATTAAAAGAAGAGAAGCTCTAGAATTCAGAGTAGTTGGGAAAGGTTTCCTATAGAAAATGGAATTTTAACTAGAGCTTAAAGGAAGCCAGGGAAATCAGTAGGCAGAGAAGAGGAGGGAGAGCCATCCCAGCCATGGAGGACAGCCAGAGAGAATATCTGGATCCAGAGAGTATGTTTAGTTCATGGAACAGCCGTGAAGCCAGTGTCACTGCATCAAAGAGTACACACTGTGGGGTAAAGTATAAGGAGACTGGAAAGGTAAGAAGGGGTTGTTATAAAGGACTTTGAAAGCCAGAGCATGTTGCATTTGATCCTGGAGGTTAACTTGAATTTTTCAATTTTTCTGCTATTTTTTCCTACTTGGGGAGGTAATATAGCATTCTTGGGACAAAATTAAGTAATCGGTTTACTAAAAGAACTAAGGCCAAGAATCCAATTATGATACTAAGTGATAAACATTCATCTTAGGAATATTTAATTGTCATTATGTGCTAGGCAGATCTCCAAGAGAGTTCCAACAATTTTTCATTGACCAGGCAGCCTCATTTGAGGAAAGGAGGGATGGCTGATTTAAAATATTTAAATTTCTGAATAAAAGATATTATTGAATCTTGAGACTGCATAACTTCTGATTTTTCCCAAACTGTCTCTTCATGCTTCCACACCTCCCTGCCATATATTGCTCATTAAGATTTTAGGAATGGCTTTGGTGATCCTTTTACCTTTTTAAAATTCCAGAACAGTCCTATAATTTATGGAAATTAAAAGATTCCTCTATCTTTAGTCAATAAAGTTTCATTATTTTCTGAAAGGCTAAATTTATGGCTCCCCACCAAAAAGAATTGGGAGGCTAATGAGAATGCAGATGCTTGAATTATGAATAGGAATGCTTATGACAATGTATCTGAGTGGAAATAATTGTTTTTAGGCTCAGATTTATGTGAAAGACTCCACCAAAATTAATTCAACTCTTGTCAAAAGTTTTAGGCTGATGCTAATTCCCAGGGATCTTGAACTAACAGGCCACGAAGAAACACAAATTTTGTTTGCCTGAGTTTATTTCAGTCAAAATTTGTTTAGAGAAAGGTCCATAGGATCAGGGACATAAAGGAACGGACCTCAGAGATCATTCAGTTTAATCCTTCACTGGGGAAACTGCGGTCACAAGGGTTTAAATGACTCACCCAAGCCACTTATGCAGTAGTTGTGGTTTTACAACTGTTCATTCATTTCAGTCATGTCTGACGCTTTGTGACTCCATTTTGGAGTTTTCTTGGCAAAGATGCTGAGTGGTTTGCCATTTCCTTCTCCAGTCACATTTTACGGGTGAGGATATTGAGGTTAAAAGGGTTAGGTAACTCACCCAGGTTCACACAGCTAGTAAGTGTCTGAGGCTGGCCAGCACTCTATCCACTGTGCAAAACCCCAGCTGCCTTAGTTGTTGTGGTGCCAAGATTTTAATGGAGTATTCTAACTCTTTATAAAGCAATCTTCGCCCCTCTACCCCTTCCCATCTATAAATATCAGAAATGTAAGGACTCTGCTTTATTTATATTTGTAGCTCCTTTAGCCTAACACAGGACTTTGTATGTCATAGGCATTTAATAAATGCTATTAAAATTGAATTGAGTTGCTGATGAATTCCTTACAAGTTCTCAAAACTTAATTAACTTCATTTCTATTTGTATTGTAAATATATGCTTCTGTTTCACTTTTGAGTACTTACTGAGGGTCCAAGTAGACATGAAGAAGAGTTACTCCCTCATAGTCAACAAATGGTGTTTAAATGTTGACAATTCCTCCAAAGTTGCAAATTGTTAGTCTAGAACTTTTGGCCTCTATCCTGACTCAGTGTACTACTTGACTCAATGAATATTTACTTGGGCATTGCCACGTGCCCCATTTTCTTCATCCATAAATACTGATGAACAACACCCTTACTTGTTTGAGCTTGGTTATCACAATTTTCCTAGATCCCACCTGCTAGCTGAATTTTGGAGATTTTGTTTCAGTGTGCTTTCCTCTCTTCCGATAGCCAGAATAATTTCCCACTATAGCCATAGCTTAGCATCTTCCTTCCCACCTACCTCCTTCTTTAATTCAGTTCATTTCTCATCAATTCAAATTTCTGATTAAGTGCTTACTGTTATGAAGTTTGTATTACAGAAGAGGACATATTGGTCCTTGTTTAATTCCCTCCTTTCACCTCGATTCCTTTCCATAAACCTTGATCTTTCCCTCGCCAATAGTATTTGTTGCTAAGAAATTGTCAATCAAAAGTTTTGAATTTTTTTAATAAGCATTTTAAGTGTCTGCTATGTGCCAGACACTATATTAAGCACATTACAAATCTGTCTCATTTTATATTCATAACAGCCCAGAGAGGTAGAAACTCTTATGATGGGAATACTGAGAGAGACAAAAATTTAATAATTTGCTCAGGGTCATACAGCTAATAAGTTTTTAAGGTCAAATTTGAACTCAGAATTTTTTGACTCTGACTCTAGTCCTATCTACTGCATCACCCAGCTGCCTCCATGATTCTTTGTTAGAAATTTGTCCATAAATCTAATCTAAATATGCCTGCAAAACTTACTCTTAGTTCTCCTCTATGGGGCCGAGGTGAACAAATCCAGTCCTTTTCTCCTGTAGTAGTTCATTGATTTTTTTCAGATAAATATCACTTCCGTTACAGAACAACCCTTCTTTTCTCTGAGCTAAATATCAACACATCCTTGTATGACACTGTCTCCAACCCTTTCACTGTCTTGTCAAGAGATTTCTTTACATATGCTTCAGTTTTTTAATGTCCTTCTTAAAAAATGTGATATCCAGAAGTGAATGCATTACTCCAGATGTGATGCGGTCTTTGAATGAGAACAGCTCTCCTGTTCTGGACACCAAGCCTCTATTAAGACTGGGTTAACTTTTCTTTGACTGCCAAGTCACAGCTTTTACTTCTATTGAGTCTACAATTCACTAAAACCCCAAGATCTTTTTGTAATCCAAACCAACTAGTTTTATTTCTTCCATCATGTACCTATACAACTTTAACCTAAATATATTGTGGTTCAATCATTTTTGAGTCAAGTTTGACTCTTCATAATCCCATTTGTGGTTTTCTTGGCAAAAATACTGAAGTAGTTTGTCATTTTTTTCTCTAGCTCATTTTCTAGATAACAGAGTTAAGTGACGTCCTGGGTCATATAGCTAGAAAGTGTCCGCGGCTTGATATAAGCTTAGTAAGATGAATCTTCCTGATTGTAGTCACTCTCCACTGTGCCACCAAGTTCCCCTCTTAACCTAAATTAAGCCTTTTTTTGGGGGGGGGGCGGAAATCTATTATTTAATTAGTATAAGATATTCCAGATAATGAAACTCCCCTTTTGAATGCAGATACATAACTGTTCTACAATTTATTCTTTCAGAGAATTGTCAGAAACATTTAAAGGCCAACTGATTTGTTTAAGTTTGCATAGTATGCATCAGAAGAAAATCTTGAACTCAGGTCTTTCTGACTCCAAGACCAGCTCTCTGTCCATAGCCCAGGGCTATCTAAAGTATAAGACTTTATGGATCCCCATTATTTTCCAACTGAATAAAGTGTATTCTCCTCTAACCATATTTTGATCATGAGTCCTAGCCCAACCCATAAAGTCTCATTGGTACCTATGAGGTAGAACTGACCTCTTTCCAAACTATCTCTAGTTCAGCTTCCTAATGACTCATATTTTGTATAATTGTATTTCAATATTATCACCTTTAAATTGTCTATTATCCTCTATCTCTTTCTTCCTTTTCCCCTATAGCTCTCTCTCTTTTTCCCTACACAGTCATCTCTCCCATCCAACAAAATCTTCTCTTTAATATCACCCTAATTAATCTCCTCTTTACCAATGTCATTACTTTTGCCATCATAATCATTCTTTTCCCACACAAAGTCTCTCAAGCTTATGTATAATTATCTGTTCTCTCTATACACATCCTTTCCTTTCCATACATAATCATCTCTCCCTTCTGTACAATTCATCTTTCTTGTCATTGTGTATAATCAGCTATCTCTGTTCTTGAGCATAATTTGGTCTTCTATACATATAATATATATGCACGCATTTGTGTGTATAGATATATACATACACACACACATATACATATATATACCCATGCATACTGTTATCCCTTCATCGCACTTTCCCCATTGCAGATTTGACATCATAAGAAATTAAATGAGAGAGGGCACAGCCAAGATGGCAGAGTAACAGCATGCACATTCTAGAGTGCTGCCCCTAAACCCAGTCAAATACCTGTAAAAAATGGAACTGCAGAACACATAGAATGACAGAGTGAAGCAAATATCCAGCCCAAGAGCTGCCTGGAAGGGCACCAGGAAGTATCTATTGAACCACAGAGGGGGCAGGGTGCAGTCAAGAGTGGGCCACACTAGCACAGACAGGACCTGAGCAGGCTTTGGGGAGACTGAAGCTCTCGCACCTGTGGCAGTTTCCAGACTTCAGGGACCCAAAATGCCAAAGATGAATTGGAAGGTCAGTGGATAACACCTGTGGGACCAGTATGAGTAAGTGGAGTGGTCCGGACCCAACCCCAGGACAGCAGAAGACAAGGGGGTAAGGAACCAGCAGCAGCCACAGCAGCAACAGAGGCAACAGCAAAGACTGTTTCTGGAGCTATAGGCCCACAGATTATGGGGGAATAGATTGACTGACAGTACACCCCCCCATCCCCACTGGAAGCAGAGATCTACCTTGACAAAGAGCTCAAAAGTCAAGTAAATGGCTGGGGAAATGAGCAAAAACCAGAAAAAGAATCAGACTATAGAATCTTACTTTGGTGACAAGGAAGACCAAAACATGCAAACAGAAGAAACCAAAGCCAAAGCTCCTCTATTCAAAGTCTCCAAGGAAAATTTGAATTGGGTTGAGGCTATGGAAGAAGTCAAAAAGGATTTTGAAAATCAAGTAAGGAAAATAGAACAGAAATTGAGAAGAGAAATAAGAGTGACATGAGAAAATCATGAATAATGAGTCAACTGCTTACTAAAGGAGACCCCCCAAAATGCTAAAGAAAATGACATTGTAAAAAATAGACTAACTCAAACGACAAAAGAGATCCAAAAAGCCAATGAAGAGAAGAATGCCCTGAAGAGCAGAATTGGACAGATGGAAAAAGAGATACAAAAGCTCACTGAAGAAAATAATTCCTTATAGATTAGAATGGAGCAGATGAAAGCTAATGACTTTATGAAAAATAAGGAAGTTATAAAACAAAACCAAAGGAATGAAAAAATAGCAGATAATGTAAAATATCTCATTGGAAAAATAACTGACCTGGAAAATAGAGCCAGGAGAGACAATTTAAAAATTATGGGACTATCTAAAAGCCAGAATTGAAAAAAGAGCCTAGATATCATCTTTCAAGAAATTACCAAGGAAAACTGCTCTGATATTCTAGAACCAGAGGGTAAAATAAATATTGGAAGAATCCACAGATTGCCTCCTGAAAAAGCTCCCAAAAGGAAAACTCCTAGGAATATTTAAGCCAAATTCCAGAGTTCCCAGGTCAAGGAGAAAATATTGCAAGCAGCCAGAAACAATTCAAGTATTGTGGACATACAATCAGGATAACATAAAATCTAGCAGCTTCTACATTAAGGAATCAAAGGGCATGGAATATGATATGAACTCAAAGGAGCTAGGATGAAAACCAAGAATTACCTACCTAGCAAAACTGAGTATAATACTTCAGGAGAAAAAAATGGTCATTCAATGAAATAGAGATCTTTCAAGCATTCTTGATGAAAAGATCAGAGCTGAATAGAAAATTTGATTTTCAAACACAAGAATCAAGAGAAGCATGAAAAGGTAAATAGAAAAGAGAAAACATAAGGGACTTACTAAAGTTGAACTGTTTACATTCCTTCATGGAAAGATAATATTTATAACTCTTGAGACTTTTCTCAGTACTTGGGTAGTTGGAGGAATTATGTGCATATAGATAGAGGGCATAAGGTGAGTTGAATAGGAAGGGATGACATCTAAAAAAATAAAATTAAGGAGTGAGAGAGGAGTATATTGGGAAGACAAAGGGAAAAATAGAATGGGTTGAATTATCTCTCACGTAAAAGAGACAAGAAAAAGCTTTTTCAATGGAAGGAAAGAGAGGGGAGGTGAGAGGGGAAAAAGCGAACCTTACTCTCATTACATTTGGCTTAAGGAGGGAATAACATTCATGCTCAATTTGCTATAAAAACCTATCTTATACTACAGGAAAGAAGGGGAAATGGGGATAAGTGTCGATGGGGTTAGTGGGGGGGATTATAGAAGGGAGGGAAAATGGGAGGAGGACATAATTAGAAGGAAATACTTTTGAGGACGGATAGGGTCAAAAGAAAGAATAGAATAAATGAGTGTCAGGATAGGATGGAGGGAAATGTAGTTAGTCTTTCACAATGTGACTATTGTGAAAGTCTTTTGCATAATTACACATGTGTAACGTATATTGAATTGCTTGTCTTCTCAGTGGGAATGGGTAGAGAGAGAGGAAAGGAAAGAAGTTGGAACTCAAAAGTTTGAAAAATGAATGTTTAAAGTTATTTTCACATGTAACTGGGAAATAAGATATACAGGCAATGAGGTATAGAAATCTGTCTTGTGCTCCAAAAAAAATACAGGGAAGAGGGATAAAAGAAGGGAGAGGTGTGATAGAAGGGAAGGAAGATTGGGGAAAAGGGTAATTAGCATGCATGCTTTCTCAGGGTGGGCGAGATAGAAAATTTGGAACTCAAAATCTTGTGGAAATGAATGTTGAAAAGTATAAATAAATAAATAAATAAGAATTTTTCAAAGAAAATGAAAAAGAAATAAATTTTTTAAAAAGAGAAATTAAATGGTAATTTGGGGTAGTTTAATGGAAGCCACAGACAGCCTGCAAAGGGCAGCAGATGACACAAAAAAAGTTTAGAAGCTCAGCAATACATAAAATATATGTACAGTATTGTATAATATCAGCATATTTTATCTTTTAGTATTATAATAATTGACTCTGCCTCTCTGGTACAAAGGGAGGGCCAGAAACTTTTTTCATGAATTTTTTCAGATTGGAGGATAACATGCCCTCCCACAGTGTGGAAAGGATAATTGTATATATACACACATATATGTACATATTTGCAAATGTGTATACACATAATCCCCTCTACAACATACCTGAGCAGTGGTCATTCAACCTCTACTTTAAAAACTCCAGTGAAGGGAAACTCACTACCTCCTGAAGTAGTGTAATCTCATTATACTTTTAGCAAGCTTTGCAATTTCTACCCATTGACAGTGGGGAAGAAGAGAGAAAACAAGTATTTATTTATATCAAGAAAACAAGTATTTATTTAATTATCTACCATGTGCCAGGCACTGTGCTAAGCAAATAACAAATATTTTTTAATTTTAACTCTCTTTAAATTTAAGTTTTAACTCTCACAGCAACTGTCAGAGTTAGCTGCCATTATTATACAGGGCTGTTGTTGTTTTACAGTTGAGGAAACTGAGGCAAATAGAGCCTAAGTATTTTGGCCAGGGTTACACAGCTAGTAAGTGTCTAAGTCCACATTTGAGCTCAGGGCTTCCTGACTCTAGACTCAGGACTTTATCTACTGAGTCAACTAGCTGTCTCACAGCATGCAGACTCCTATGTTGCTTGTCATTGCAATTTGTTCAATTTTACCATCATCTGTATTAGAGTTTGAAGAATAGAAGTTTTTCCTTTTTTTGTTTTAGGGGAGCTCTGTGGTTTCTTTTGATTGATGCTCAGTTTTCTGTGTTCAGAAATTCTGGGTAATTTTCATGTATTATTTCTTACATTATGGTATTTGAAGTTTATGAATTGTTTCGCTCTTCTGGGAAACGTATAATCCTTAAATTGTCTCAATGCATACTGCCTTTGAGGTCAAATATTTTGTTCGTATAGAGATAATGCATTCTTTTACTGTGTTACAGTATTACATGGATTACTTGTTTTATTGTATTGTAATGCATTACAGTTTTATTCTCTTTTACATACTACCCTTCCCTTTAGTATATTTGTATTCCCAATCAGTTGTTCTCTCTTTTACTTCTTTGGAGAGACTCCTATCTGTGGGATTAAGCTTGGTTTTTTTTTTTATTCTGCCAGTTATTTCTGCTTTGCATCTCTCAAATTCTACTTTCATGATTCTTTTTTGTCTCCTAAAGCATTCAGGAATGTGATCCTTCAGTTCTGTGCTCTTTTGAGTGTAGGATATTCTCTCTCATCAGGTGTTGACTCCATTTTCTTTGTCTTGCAATATTTTAGAGATGCTTGGGCTCACTATTAGTGTCTCTCCCCACCTCCAAACATACCCCCATACCCCCACACCATGGCTAAGTTCTATGCTGGGCCGGTTTCTCTTGTCTCTCTAGATTATTCCACTTGGTAATCTCATCAACTCCCATGGATTCAATTATCATCTCTATGCTGATAGTTCTTAGATGTATTTTTCCAGCTCTAATCTTTCCTAACCTCCAATCTCAACATCTCCAACTGACTATTGGGTATCTCAGACTGGATGTCTCATAAATATTATAAACTTGACATGTCAAAAACTAGTTCATCATTGTCTTCCCAAGCCCTCTCCTCTTTTTCATCTTCCTCCTACTGCTAAGGACATCACCATCCTTCAGGTCACCCAAGTTTTCAGCCTGTGTCATTCTTAAGCTCTCATTCTTATCTCACCCAAATCCAATCTTTTGCATATCCTATTTTCCCAAAAAACCTTATTTGTGTGATCATCTGTTCTCCCCTCTGACACTGCTTCCACTCTGGTCCATGTCCTCATTGCTGCACACCTAAATTATTTCTAGAGCTTGCTGGTTGGTCCCTATGCCTCAAGTCACTACTCATGCCAGTCCAACCTCCACTTGGCAGTCAAACCGCTCTTTTTAAAGTGCTGATCTGAGCATATCATCTACTTTTTCAATAACCTCAACTGCCTTCCTATTGCCTCTAGAATTAAATAGAAAATCCTCTGCTTGACAATCAAAGCCCCTTGTCACCTTTGCAGTCTTCTTGCCCCTTATTCTATGTGATCTGTGAGCCAGTGACACTGCTGTTCCTTGCACAGAATATTCCCTCTCTAAGCTCTGGACATTTTCACTGTCTGTCCCTCAAACTTAGCACTTTTTATACCTCCTCAAGTTTGCTTCCTTCCCTCCTTGAGTTTCTTCAGGTCCTAGTCCTTAAAATCCCACTTTCTTCAAGAATCCTTTCCTGATTCCCCCTTAATATAAATAACTTCCTTCAGTTGATTATTCCTAATATATCCTTCATATAGGTTGTTTATGCATAGTTTTTCCATTTTTTCTCCCTCATTAGGTTGTAAGCCTCTTGAGAGCAAGAACTGAGTTTATACATTGTTGTTTTTTGTTTATTGTTGTTATTTTCTTATTTTGCTTTTTTTGTATCACCAATGCTTAGCACACTACTTGGCACAAAGTAGATGCTTAATAAATACTTGTTGACTGACTAATTTAGATATCTTGGTGGTCATCTACCATATTGATTTATCTACTTGTTTTCAGGGTTTTTAATCTGTTTTATTATCCCCTAGATCTTTGAAAATTTTAGATTTTTTTCCCTTATGTTCTCTGTTGTTCATTTTCTGACTCCTTCTGCTTACATAGTATATTCTTGATGACTTCAAAACTGCCATTGTCTATTCACATGTTAGGGAATTCACTTTTCATTGTGTGGCCCCAAGTGACTTATTGGGGGCCAGTAGTGGCCCCAGTTGGATACCAGTCTCCTTTTCTTCGGGTATGCTATACCACCACCACCTCAAACCCCACTTCCACCAGCACCACCCTAATACTGATGATCCTTCTGTTTGTTCTTTGCTATTTTCTGGTTCTTTGACTGAATGCTGTTGTAACACGATGCTGTCCCCAAACAGACTATATTTCTGCATTCTAAACCTCCCCTCCTCTCTAAGGAGATAAACAGAGTTGAGATCTACTGTTGGTTGCCACAGAGTGATGGGATGGGGAAAGGAGCATGTTGGGAGAGACTGAAGAAGCAGTTAGGAAATTATAGAGTGGATCCCAGAGTGCAGGCTATGCCATATTGTGAGGGATGGTGGTGATGGAACTGAGTGGAATTAGCCTTTTTTGATGTTAATTTATCAGGTTATTGTTAGTGTCTTTAGTTTCATAGCTTGCAGGGGTGGGAAACATGTGGTCTTCTAGATCCTTGGGTGCAACCTTTTGACTGAGTTCAAGTTTTACAGAACAAATTATTTTATTAAGGGGATTTGTTCTGTGATGTTTAGATTCAGTCAAAGGGCCACACTTCAGGATCTAGAAGGCCACACGTGGTCTTGAGGTTTCAAGTTCCCTATTCCTTGCCTATGAAGACAGCTGAAATTGCTCTTCAACCAAAATTTTATTTTAGAGAGTTTTAAGAGTTTATTAGGACCAGATAAAACATCTAGTATTCTGTCTCTCTTGTTGACCATATAACAAAGATATCCTCACATTTTTGTCTTTCTATTAACAGTTGGTAAATGGGCAAAATTAGAAGGGAATATGTACTTTTTAGAGTCACTTGGTTCAATATTATACCCAGGTGAGAGAGGCCCCAAAGGACAATTGCTTTTCCAAGATCATACACATAGTTCATGGCAAACATGAAAATATAATCTAGTACTTACAAGGGAGTATCTATACATGACAATTAAAATTTGTTGTTTTTGAGTTATTTCTCTGTGACCCCACTTGGGGTTTTCTTGACAAAGATACTGGAAAAGTTTGCCATTTCCTTTTCCAGCTCATTTTACAGATGAGGAAGCTGAGACAAGTGTGATTAAGTGACTGGGCCACACAACTAGTGAATATCTGAGGTTGAATTTGAACTCAGGTTCTCCTGATTTCAGGGCCAGGGCTCTATCCACTGTGTAATCTAGGTGCCCACTTAAAATAGTACTAAATAAGCATTGGATTACAGGGGAGAAGGATGGAATTTTGTAATCAGGATGTAGGTGTCTCAT
Organism: Potorous gilbertii; assembly: GCA_028658325.1. Classification (NCBI taxonomy): domain Eukaryota; kingdom Metazoa; phylum Chordata; class Mammalia; order Diprotodontia; family Potoroidae; genus Potorous; species Potorous gilbertii. The sequence continues at coordinate 562,315,120 of CM053770.1, forward strand.
TAAGACTCCTATATAAAATAGAAAGTATAGCTAAAAGTCTCTCAAATAGGGCTTTTCTTTAATGAACACGTTTGGGATCCTTTAAAACTGCGTGCAAAACTAAACACTTCTATGATAGTAAGGTGGAAAAGAGACTGTTTTTAACAATGTGTACAAGTGGGCAGAATTTGGTGTGTAGGAGGCAGAGTAGGAAGGTAATGATTCTAATAATTCCCTGTTGGATTTCTGTTTTGGAGGAAAAATGAAAAGCTAAGAACCGCAGTGATACATGACGTTTATCTCCAAGTGGCACCCTGCTTATGTTTTTAATTTTTTTTCAAGGTGATGGAATCATTAAGTTTGGCAGGAAGGTTGGAGGCTCAGAGAACTCTCACTTAGGGAAAAAGTAAAAATGGTTTAGGAATCTTCTTCCACTAACAACATACGCTGCCTAAACGTTGGAGCTACTAAAAATGATGACTCCTGCAGTGGATGCAAAATGAGGTGGCTGGAGGCGGTATAGAATGGTTAAAAATGTTACTAGGAATGACTGTCTTTAATAAAGAGAGAAGCAGAGTTTCACTGCTATGGCTGTGTATTCATGGGGTGACATTCCCCATGGGCAATAGATCCATTTTTTAAAAGTTTTTTATTCCTTTTGGTTTTTATAATGCAATTTTCTCCCGGCTTATCTCCAGTCTCCCTTGTAACAGAGAAGAATAGTTGAGCCAAACAAGCCAATAAAATGATCACTGTATGATAGCTTATGCAAGATTCTGCTCCATTAGGTTGTGACATCTACCAAGAGGAGGGAGATGTGTTTGCTCATCTGTTGTCTCAGTTCATTTAGTGTTGTTTTTGCTTATTCTCATTTTGCATATTGTACTCCTGGATCTTCTTAATTTATTACATATTTGCTTATTTAAATCTTTCCATGTTTCTTTGTGTGATCCAGCCCTCTGCTCCCCACCATCAACTGACAGAGCCCAGGTTCAATCTTAAGAGACTAAATTCAAAAGATGAGTTCCTCTCTTTGGTTCTTTAAATAAAATTTAGGCTTATTCTAGTTTTCGTCAAGTGTAGGTAACAGGGTCTCCAAACCCCATGTAAGTACTCAATTTGGGTATTAAATGGCATTTATTTAACTTGCAACAGAAAATTCATAGGATGCAAATGTCTCAAAGGAGATTAAGAAAAAAATCAAAGCACTCTTAGCCCATCTGACTCCCCCTGAGAAGTACAGGGATGGTTAGCAAACACTCCCCATTCATCTCCCACCTGTATCATCTGAACAACTTACAGAAATAAAGAATGATGACAAGTTCCATATCTCCCAGGACTTTCCATTTTGGAAGCCACATTAGCAGTATTCTTTTTTCTCCAAAGTGAATGTTGTTTACAAAAGCCTCTCGATCTAAAAGATCAATGTCCAAATACTTCATTCAGGAGCTCTCTTGGGAATTTTCAAAAATTGCATTAAAAAAAAAGCAGAAAGTAGAAGAGAATGGCCAGGATCTCCCCCTCTCAGTCTGTTTGTATTCTATAACTTTTCTTTTTCCACTCTTCTCTCTTGCTGAATTACAATTAGAAGTATAAGAGTAAAAGCCCAGGGAAATTATTTTTAAAATGAAAATTGAACTATTTCACAACACACTTTTATAGATTTGCTGGAAAGGGACAGTTTTCCTTACAATATTCGGTTCACCCCCTAAATCCTGGTTGCCAATCATCTTGGAGGCAGCCCCAGTCACTGGGGACCAATCAGTGGATTTTCCTGTGTCCTTTCAGTTGGATGCTAGAGCACATCTACCTCCTTTAAAGATATCCTTTGACAAAAGTTCAAATCCTGTACTGTAATCAGTTTAGTTGGAGAAACTCATTAAATTGTTTAAGGTCTCAAGGTCTCTCCTTATCTCTGCCTCTTCCCCCACCCCCTTTGCATCTGAATCTCTTGTATTTATTTTTTCTTGTGTTGTTATAGTATTATTTTTGCTTAAACATTCCATAAAGGATGGGTATTTCCTTTGTTTACTTTTTTTTGGTACTACAAAAAGTGCTACTATAGATTTTTTAATATATCTGGAACCTTTATTTGTATCTCTGATCTCTTTAGAATATAAGTCCAGTAGTAAGACCATGTGGGCAGCAAAGTGGCACAGTGGATAAAGTCAGAGTCAGAAATACTCATCTTCTTAAGATCAAATCTGGCCTCAGACATTTACTGTTTGATCCCGGACAAGTCACTTAGCCTTGTTTGCTTCAATTTCCTTATCTGTAAAATGACTTGCAGAAGGAATAGCAAACCATTCCCATCTTTTCCAAGAAAATTCCAAATGAGGTCACAATGAGTCACAGACAGCTTAAAAACAATCGAACAACAAAAAGCAAGATCACAGTTTGGGGACTTTTCTCACATAATTTTAAACTGCTTTTTAAAATGACTGGGCTAAGTTCACTACTTTAACAACTACGTATTAGTATACTTGTATTCCCATGCCCCTCCAATAGAGATCATTTCTACCTTTTCACATCACTACCAATTTGATCGAATAGAATGAAACCTCAGAGGAGATTTAACTTGCATTTTTATAAATTATTTTTCGTATTGTTTCTTGTTGAGTATTTTATTATCAAGCATTCCAATGAACATTGATGAATTGATTTTCTTACTGTCTATTAATATATTTTTACCACTGTCTGTGGGAGAAGGCCTCTTAATCTTCTCCATTTACATGAATTCCCTTGCAAACACATTTCTTTAGCCAACACATTCTTCTGCAAAACCAGAGAGCTTTCAATCATGAAGTATTAACCCTTGAATGCTACTAGTGTATTGCTTACAGACTAATGCTCTCTTTCACCACTATGATGCCTGGTACAGAATAGATACTTAATAATTTTTTTTATTTATTTGATTAATTGTTGCAAATCCACTGTTTCCTCTTGTATCATCCTACAGCTCTCCCAACCCTCACAACTCTCTGGAGAACCATTCTTAACAGGCTAAGTGAAGATGATATACAGAAAGGAGGCAACATTGTATAGTGTATAGATTACTTGACTTAGAGTCAAGAAGACTTAGGTTCAGGGGGTGGAATCAAGATGGTGGAGTAAAGGGAGGAACTCACCTGAACTCTCTGCCAAAACCCTTCTAAATACTTTTTCATATGGTTCTAAAAAATTCTAGAGCTGTAGAACCCACAAAAGAACAGAGTGAAATAAATGTCCAACCTAAGACGCCCTGGAAGTTGTACAAGAAATGTCTCTTGCACCAGGCTGAAAGAGGAGCTTAGTCCAACATAGACCCCAGTAAACCCAGAGTGGGCCTTGGGGCAACTGAATTAATTTCAGCAGTGTCAGTTTCCAGACTTCCCAGCCCACAGATGCCAAAGATAGCTTAGAAGGTAAGCAGGAAAGGTATGTTGGACCTGAGTGACAGTGGAGTACAGTCCAGTGTGGGCCACACCAGCATAGCCCCAGCCCCAGGAAACCAGGAGCAGGCTTTGGGAGTGATTGAATCAGTAGCAGCAGCAGTTGCTTTCAGATCTGGCAATTGACACACAGTAAGGGAGTCAAACAAAGTCAGAAGGAGATTTCAGGGGTCTCCTTGCTAGCACTGAGGCAAGACTCTGTTGCTTTGCCCATACTTGGATTCAGATTGCAGCCATGGGTGGCAATTCAGGGGTAAGAAAGAGCAATGGCATAGCAGAACTTACAGCCACAGTAGAGGGAAGACGCTCCTCATAGTTCCAGGGCAGAAAAGAGTACTTATGGTTGCGTACAGACCAGATTACAGGTCAGGAAAGAAGTAAACACATCTCCTTAGATCATATCACCCTGGAAGATCTCAAAACTTACAGGTCCCTAGAAGTAGCTCTGAAAAGAACTGTGCAAAATCCCTAAAGCTTGGGGCAGTTTGCCCTCTACCCTGGAAGGAGAGCTCTACCTCAACCAAGAGTTAAAAGTCAAGTAATAGGGTGGAGAAATGAGTAAATAACTGAGAAAAAAATCTCTGACCATAAAAACTTACTCTGGTAACAAGGAAGATCAAAAGATACACTCAGAAAACAACAAAGTTAAATCTCCTACATCCAAGATCTCCAAGAAAAGTATGAATTGCTCTTGGGCCATGGAAGAGTTCAAAAAGGAGTTTGAAAATCAAGTAAGAGACACAGAGGAAAAATTAGTAAGAGGAATAAGACTGATGCAAGAAAATCATGAAAAACAAGCCAATAGCTTGGTAAAGGAGACACAAAAAATACTGAAGAAAGTAACACCTAAAAAAAACAAAAATATGAGACCCAATGGTAAAAGAGGTCCAAAAATCCAATAAAGAGAAGAATGCCATAAAAAACAGAATCAGCCAAATGGGAAAGGAGGTCCAAAAACTCATTGAAGAAAATAACTTCTTAAAAATGAGAATGGAGAAAATGGAAGCTAATGACTTTATCAGAAATCATAAGACAAAATCAAAAGAATAAAAAAATAGAAGACAGTGTAGAATATCTCATTGGAAAAGCAACTGACCTGGAAAATAGATCCAGTAGAGATAATTTTTAAAAGTATTAGACTACCTGAAAACCATGGTCAAAAAAAGAGCCTAGAGATTATTTTTCAAGAAATATCAAGGAAAACTGCCCTGATATTCTAGAACCAGACAGCAAAATAAAAATCAAAGAATCCACCAATCACCTCCTCAAAGAGATACCATAATGAAAACTCTCAGCAATATTATAGCCAATTTCCAGAATTCACAAATCAAAGGAGAACATATTGCAAGCAGCCAGAAAGAAACAGTTCAAATATTGTAGAGTCACAGTTAGAATTCGCAGCTTCTACTTCAAAGGATCAGAGAGTTTGGAATATGATATTCTGGAAGGCAAAGGATCTAGGATTAAAACCAATCCAGCAAAGTGTTATCATTGTGAAATAATTTACTTAATTATATCTGCTTTAAGACAGAGTTGCTGCTAGATAGTCTTCTACTTTTCCTAGTTTTTCTATTCAGGTGTGGTTTTGCTTTTATCCAGCAAAACTGAATATAATCCTTCAGAGGGAAATGGATATTCAATGAGATAGAGGAATTTCAAGCATTCTTGAGAAAAGACCAGAGCTAAATAAAAAATTTGACTTTCATATACTAGACTCAAGAGAATTAAAAAGTAAACAGGAAAGAGAAATCATAAGGGACTTATTAAAATTAAACTGTTTACATTCCTACATGGAAAGATGATATTTGTAACTCATAAGACCTTTCTCATTATTAGGGTAGTTGGAATGAGACAGAGGGCACAGGTGTGATTTGAATTTGAGTATGAAAGAATGATATCTAAAAAATAAAATTAAAGAGTGAGAGAGTACTGGGAGAAAGAGCAAGAGTACTGGGCTAAATCATCTCATATAAAAGAAGCAAGAAAAAGCTTTTATAGTGGAGGGGAAGAGGGGGGAGGTAAGGAGGAGTAAGTGAACCTTACTCTCATCAAAACTGGCTCAGAGAGGGAATGACACACACACTCAATTGCTTATAGAAATCTATCTTACCCTTCAGGAAAGTGGGAGGGAAGGGGTTAAGAGAAGGGGGCATGATAAAGGAGAGGACAGATTGGGGGGAGAAGATAGTGAGAAGCAAAACACTTTTGAGGAAGCCAGAGTGAAAGGAGGGAGAGAATAGAACAAAAGGGAAGTGGTCAGGATGGAGGGAAATACAGCTAGTCTTTCACAACATGACTGTTAGGGAGATGTTTTGCATGACTACACATGTATAAATCATATCAAATTGCTTGTCTTCTCAGTGAGAGAAAGAGGGAGGAACGGAGAGAATTTGGAACTCAAAGTTTTAAAAGTGAATGTTAAAATTGTTTTTACATGTAACTGGGGAAAAATAAAATGCTAAATAAAAAAAAGACTTAGATTCAACATTGCTTCATATACTTATTAGCTGTGTGACCATGGGCAAATCACTTGACCTCTCTGACCTTCAGTTTCACCATATTTCAAATGAAGATAATACTGTTCTATCTACTTCACAGAATTGTTGTGAAGCTCCAATGAGATAATGCATGTGAAGATACTCTACAAACCTTAAACCACAAGGTAAATATGTCCATTGTTAGTACACTAATATCCTGCCACTAAGCAAGCAACACCAGGCCTTTCTGAGGCAACTTTAAAACAAAGTATTTCTCTTTTCTTCAGGAAAAAAGACCCTGACAACTTGCTCAGGGTATGTAATCTCTTGCTCAGTCAATGCCTTACAAAGTCATAGAAACTCCATGCTGCAAGGACATTTGTGGTTTCTCCAGGGAAGTATCCTTGACCTGAAGCCAATTCTTCTAGTTCCTGTCTACCCATTTTCCCTGACCTTCCACCTGAATAACCCTAGATGGGGATTAAGGAAAACTGGATTCTAGTATTGGATGTACCATTGACCCATTGTATGTTCTTGGACAAATGACTTCACCCCTCTGGACCTCAGTTTCCTCAACTCTGAAATTAAATGGTTGAACTATATAAGACCTATGGCCTCCTCCAAATCTGCTATTCCCTAAATCTAGGTAACTTTTGAACTATTAGGAAAAAAAAGAGGCAAAACCACACCTGAATAGGAAGACTAGGGGAAAGAAGAAGACTATCTAGCAACTCCTCTGTCTTAAAACAAAGATGTAATTGAATAAATTATTTCACAATTTTAATAATTAGCACATATAAAACACTTTAAACTTGCAAAACACTTTAAATATAAATTCATGCACTAGTTAAGTCATCACCCAATAACATCATTGGTCCTCTTTGAAAATATAGAACAAATAACCACACTGAAGTATAATTCATTTGACACTCACAAAACCCTGGAAGGCAGATTATTAGTATTTTCATTTTATAGACAAGGAAACTGAGACTGAAAGACTAGCCCAGAGCTACACAGCTATTAAATGTTTGGGCAGGATTTGAACTCAGATTTTCCTAATCTGTAACTATCCAGATCCAAAACTATATCCTCTAGGACACCTAACGTTACTTCTTTCCCCACCACCACCCTTTGAGGCACTAATTTCTCAGGGCCATCTAAAATAGCCAAGTGGAGAGAGCATGGAAGAGATGATATCTAAATAATTCAGAGTCTTGCTAACCTCACCATGGATAGGGAGTTACTGCTACAGGCAACAATCAGGAATATTTGGGGAGAGAATCACATAGATCATGATGCCATCCTGGCTTTTGAACGCTGCCGTATTTAGGATTTGTTATCCCTGTATGTATCTGTTACCTTTCATCATCTTCCAGTCATTATAATTGCAGGCATTTAGGAAAACCATGTTTGAAAGAACTTTGTAAATTATTGCTACTAATTATTTCCCAGACCACATATTTTTATCAACCCTTTTATTCTATTGTACCTTATTGTCTCCTTTTTTCTTTCTCACTTCACAATAAAAGTACTTACACCACAGAATGAGCCATCCTAAGTCTTCTCGCTCACCGGAAATCATCACTTTCTCAGGGCAAAGATGCAAATCAGTTACTTTTTCCTTGAGTGTTCTAAGGTGTATGGTTTTGTGTGTGTGTGTGTGTGTGTGTGTGTGTGTGTTACTTATCTTATGTGGAATTTAAAAGGGACTTTTAAAATTCAAATGCTACTTATTTTTCATTTTATTTTGTATGAAATGCTATGGATAGGAAAGGAAGAATGGCACAGAAAGCAGTCTTCAGATTCCAGAAGGCAACTCTGACAAATTTTCTCTTTGTGTCCCTGCGCAAGTCAGGTAGCCTTTCAGTGCTCTAGGCAACTCAGAGGCTATAAGTTATGGATTGGTTGCTGATCCTGTATTGGTAGAGGGAATTCACAAATCACAGACCCATATAGAAAGAAAAAAGAAATCTGATGTGGATAAAATGATTCAGATCCTTAAAGCAAATGACAACTTGAATTACCCAGGGAAGATTAAACCATTGAATTGAGAATGGAAAAGTTTTTTGTTTGGTTGGTTTTATTTTTATTCTTGGCCTGAATTGTACCCACCAGGGATGAGTGAAATTTGATTTTATATCTGGTTGAGATTGTTGTCAGTGGAGTCCTGGAGGTCAGCCTAAAGGGTCATATTTCATGGGATTTAAAAAAATAAAACTAACTATATTGTATTATCCTATTCTGAAATGTTTCCACAAATTCCCATTAATTCAAAAGCAATAAACCTTTAAAGAAATTCATTTCACTGATTCAAATTTATTTTTAGAATCACTGAATGTCAAAGCCATAAAACTCTTATAAATGATTTTATCTAATTTTGTAGATAAGAAAACTGAGGCCTCAGAATGTTAAATGACTTGACTATGGTCACATATTTGGGTAGTGGCAGAGCTGGGAATAAAACTCAAATTTACTCATTCATCTAGTCCAATATTCTTTTTTCTTTACTACACTGCCTATCTCCTGTAGAATGAATTTCAAGGTGATTGAAAAAATAAAAACTATTATATGTTTGTAATCCTTGCTACTGAAGGCTTTGTAAGTAGTACATCTCTTGAGCTCAGGAATTCTGAGCTCTAGTGGCATTAATATGGTAAGCTCTAGGATGAGGGCACCGCTAGGCACAGTGAAGTGGCCCAGGTTAGGAAGTGACTCCCATGAGCATCAGAGTAGGATTGAGTCCCTTGAGTAGCCAGGGAAGGGAGGAGAAAAGAAAGGGTGGAATTCCAGTTTTATCTTACACTTTTTCCTTTTATCTATCCTACCTGCCTGAGGGAAAAAATTTCTAAAAGAAAATCTAAAAAAAAATGTTATATTTATCTGAGTACAAACAGTCAATTTATCAATATAGAAATCACCCAATGTGTTCAAAAAATGTTCATAGGATCCTTGATTTAAAGATCGAAGAGAAAGTAAAGGTCATCTACTCCCAACTCCTCATTTTACAAATGAGGAAACTGAAGTCAATAATGGTTAGAATGACTTGCCCCAGGTTACCCAGGTAGTAAGTGGTAAACCCAGGTGCTATCATTCCAAATCTAATACATTTTCTAATACAGCACCTTCCATTCCTAGTTGACCTGATGTATAGACATAAAAGATGGCATCTTTGACCTAATGGTGCCAGCGTATTTCACAGCTGCATATTTCTCAGTTACTCTGTACTCCAATGAATCCGTGATATCATCCATGTTTGAATTCCTTGCAATGATGCAAATCACAACTCCTTGATGCTTGTCTTGCTGTTCAGTCATTTCAGTAGAATCCAATTCTTTGTGACCTCATTTGGGATTTTCTTGGCAAAAATACTGCAGTTATGTGTCATTTCCTTCTCCAGCTCATTTTACACATGAAACTAAGGGAAACAGGGCTAAGTCACTTGGGGTCACACAGCTTGTAAGGCCAGATTTGACCTCAGGAAGATGAGTCTTTCTGACTTCTATTCTGGCACTGTATCCACTGTGCCTCCTAGCTTCCCTTCATACTTACTGTTTCTGCATAATTTATATACATTTCTTTCCATAAATTCAGTCTATGGGTGAGGGGCTCCAGACACTTACTGTTCTGGAGGATTTCCTTTCATTCTCTTTATCTTGCATGGACACCAACAGAACATGTGGACTTCCCATTGATTATCCCTCATTCTCGCTTCATGACCAACTCACTTTCTTTCCTAATCATACATTTCTTTGATGACATCATCTATACTGCTTTGTCTTTGGAATTCCTTATTTGCAAAGTGTATAACATGTTGCCCCCTACCCATGCCCACAAAAATCTCTGTTATCCTCTCAGAGACCCTCAACTTCAGTTTTTCCATGACTTACTTTTTTGCACAGCATCACCAGAAGAGTATTGATCTTGAAAATGACATTTTTCTTAACAATCTCTTATAGTGGGGCTTTCAATACTTTCAAAATTCTAAACACTTTTTGTATCTTTATATGCGCAAGTCTGCAAGAGACTAGGACCAATGTCTACCTTATTTCCATTCAAAAATATAGGCAATTGTAATGGTAATGTGAATAGGAAAATCTTTTTTATTCATTAATAGGCCCATTTAATAATCTGGAAGCCTAAGTCACATGTGGTGGGAGGAGCTTGCTGAAGAGGCAGAACAGGTAGGGTAGAGCAGAACTGGGGGTAAGAGAGTGAGCATGGTCAGTTGGGGCAGAAGGGAGAGGATGCAGGCAGGCCCAGCAAGGCTCAGGCTCAGGCTATTGAGTGTTTGCTTGTGAGAAGGCCCTGGCTGTAGGGGAGAGGCTATCGCTACAGTGATCGTGTTTATTAACTTCTAGGTTATTATGATGGATTTGGTTTTCTGGTTCTGGGATTTGACTTTCTTGTGTCTAAATGAATATTTTTCTTCTACCTTCTATATGGAGAATCTTTTGTATTTTGTGAATGAGAACTACACATGCATATTCATAGTTACCACCAGTGCTGTGAATATTGCCTTGGCAATACAGCAATCCATGCTTTTTTGACAAAAAAAAAAAAACAAATTCCATTTCCTCATTAAGAATCAAACTTCTGAAGAAAAGATGTTGATAAAGCCTTCTAAGACCAATAGTTAGATATTAAAAGAAGACAGATTTATAGATTTCTTTTTAATATGAGGTAGAACTTCCTAAAACTTAGGGTTGTCTCCAAAGTGAAATGGACTACCTTAAAGAGTAAGGAGTTCTCTGTCAATATGGCTCTTCAGGTAGAAGTCAGGTGACCATTTGTTGGAGATTTACTTCAGGTAGATTTTAAGCTGGATGACCTCTAAGGTCCTTACCATCTCTATACACCAATTATATAATTCATTATCTCATTTGATGCTAGTTCTACCCCTAGAAAAGTAGAATGAACCTAATCTCCTAAAAAGGAAAACTGACATAAAGAAAAATTATCCAACAATTAGAGTTATCCAAAAATAGAAAAAGCTGCCAAAAATACAATGTATCTCTAGTTTCCTGGAAGTATTCATTTGGAAACTAGGTAACTACTTATCTGAGACATTATACAGAAAGTTATCCAAACATGTGAGCCTTGAGCTAGATGACCTGTGAGGTCATTTCAATGGTCTTTCAATTCTTAAATCCTGTGATAGTTTGATCCTATTAAAATACATAGACTCCATTTTTTTCTGAACATGGCCCAAGCTTTCCCACCTTTATACAGATCAGAGGTATCAAACATGCAAACTGAATCACCTTAAAATATAATTAGGAAATAATTGATAAAAAAGATTTTTGGGGGTAGAGCAAAGACGGCAGAGTAAAATAAGGCCTACAGCTAGGCTCTCCAAACATTTCCCTCTAAACAACATTAAAATAAAGCCTCAAATTGAATTCTGTAGCAGCAGAACTAACAGAAGGTTAGAGTGAAATCTTTTCCAAGTACAAATTAACTTAAAAGGTTGGAAGGAGAGGTCCATAACAGTAAGGAAGGAACTGGCCTAGTGCTCACATGGTGACAACACTAGTGGTAGACTTTGGAGGCAGAGATAGCAGCAGTAACTTCAGAAGCCCTCAAGATAGAGATGGGAAGGGAACAGAGCAATTGGTCAGAAAGAATTCAAGGGACTCCTGTGCTAGCACTGGGCACAGGACCAAGCACTACTTGACAACTTAATTACCTATCCCCACTTTTGGGTCAAAGTTCCAGGGTAGAGAGGAACAATTTTGATCCAAAGGGAGCAAGGAACCTAAGGACCAGCATTATTTATGGCTGCAAGAAGTCAAAACTCCTTCCAGGGTAAGGATCAGAGAGCACACCAGAAGAACAGTGACCCCCACCCCTGCCAGGATCACACCACTTGAGAAGCACTAAAAATTTTTAAATTCCCAGAACTAGCTCTGAAAACAGAAACATGAAAACAGAAAATTTGATACAGTGCCCCTGCCACTCTGGGAATAGAACCCAGTTTTAATATCAAGTTTAAAGTCAAGGAATAAGCTGAAAAAAATGAGCAAACAGCAAAGAACCTAATCATATAAGCTACAATGGTGACAGAAAAGATAAACTCAGAAGAAGACAGCAATGTCAAAAGAGCTACAAACAAAGCATCACAGGAACAGGGGGAGGCAAATTAGATACAAGCTCAGTAAGAGTTCCTGGAAAGCAAATAACTGGTTTCAAAAATCTACTAAGAGAGATAGAGGGGAAATTGTGAAAAAATGAGAGCAATGCAAGAGAACTATGAAAAAAATAGCTTATAAAAGAGGCACAAAAAGTATTGAAGTAAATAACTTAAAAAATAGAATTGACCAAATGGTATAAAAGAGGATGAAAACTTACTGAAGAAAACAATTGCTTATAAATTAGAATTGGCAAAAGGAAGCTAATGACTCAAGGAAACACTGAGACATAATTAAACAAAGTCAAAAGGATGAAAAGTATAGAAGAAAATGGGATCTATCTCATCAGAAAAACAACTGATTTGGAAAATAGTCTGAGGAGAGATAAATGAATAATTATTTATTTGGAAATTATTGAACTAACTGAAAGTCATTCTCAAAGATCATTGTCCAACCATTCTGGAGGATAATTTGAAACTATACCCAAAGGGCTATCAAACTGTGCGCCCTCTTTGACTGAAAAATATAATTGCTAGCTCTGTATCCCAAAGAAATCAAATAAAAGGGAAAAGTACCTATACTTACCCAAAATATTTATAGTGGCTCTTTTTGTGATAGCAAATAATTGAAAATTAGGGGGGGGGTGTCCATTAATTGGGGAATGGGAACTATTTCTAGTTGTGGCAGATGGTTACGATGGAACACTATTGTACTTATAACACAATATTGACAAGGGGGCTGGTTTCAGAAAAGCATGGGAAAACTTAGATGAACTGATGCAAAGTGCAGTGAGCAGAACTAGCAGAACTTTGTCCACAGTAACAGCAATATCACAATGATGATCAATTGTAAGATTTAGCTACTCCGATCCAGGCAGTGATCCGAGACAATCACAAAAGACCCATCATAAAAAATATTATCCCACTCCAACAAGAAAACTGATGGACTCTGAGTGCAGATTGAAACATATTTTTCCACTTAATTTTTTTTTATGCAACATGGCTAAATGGGAAAATGTTTCTCATGACTTCACATGTATTATTGATACCTTCTCATTAGGTTCAGGATGGACTGGAGGGAGGTAGCGAATATGGAACTCAACATTTTAAAAAATGAATGGTAAAAATAAATACATAAATAAAAATGAAAATAGAATAAAACAAATAAAATTATATTTTAAAACCATGTCAATATGCAGCCTACAGGGATCCTTACGTATGGATTAATGGTCCTCATTTCTTTTTGACTTTGACTTCATTGATTCAGAGTATTATTTCTATTTACAATGTCTTTCCCCGGCATCCATGCCTAATAACAAAAGAAAAATAATTTCTATTTCTATAACCCAGCTCAGTCGAGACATCCTCCTTGAAGCTTGCCCTAATTCCCCTGATAGATATTATCTCTCTCCATTCTTTAAATTCTTACAGCACTTGTACCATTTTCAATGTACTATGGTTTCATTAGAATAAGGAACACCCAAGGTGAAAACTCTACCCATGTTGTGAACTCTATCTATTTTGCCTCAGGTATGTTGCCTTGTATTTTAGGTCTTACTATTCTATCAATTATTTGAGAAACCAATAATTACACATCACTGTACCCCTCATAACATCTATCACTATGATTTACATGAATTAAAGATTCAAATATTTGTTGAATGAATGAATCCACATTTCTTTCCATCAGTAGTGTATATTTTTTAAATCTTTCATGGTTAGATTTTTTCAGAAGAACTAAATTACCTGTGTCAGAGTTATTCTAATATTTTCTTTACCAAATGGGGCATTCTCTCTCTCTCTCTCTCTCTCTCTCTCTCTCTCTCTCTCTCTCTCTCTCCCTCCCTCCCTCCCTCCCACCCTCCCTCTCTCTCTCTCTTTCTCCTTTCATTAAAAACCCTGAATCCTAGAATTTGAAGGCATTTTAGAAGTCTCCTAATTGAACTTGTATCCAGAGCATGAATCATGCTTAAACATACCCTACTAATACATCTCATCTGAATCCTTCCACTAAAAAGGATCTACCTTCCAAGATATTCTATTCTATTTTGATAAAGGGGAAGGGAAAAAGCATTTATGAAGTGATTACTATGTACTGCTACTGTACTAAGCACTTTACTAATATTGCTTCATTTGATAGTTCTAATTATTAGAAAATTTTTCCTTAACCTGACCTTAATTCAGCCCTTGCAATTTCTACATATTGTTCCCACTACTACTTTTAAGGACAAGACAGAATAAATGGTATTTCTTTTATCTCCAATAATTCTTCAATTATTTAAAGATAGTTATCATCATCAGTTATTTTCTGGCTTAACACTCCAAGATCTTATGATTAATTATTATATAATATGACATAGTTCCATTCAGACAAAATGCGCGAAAATAATTTGGGCATTATTAGACACTTATACTACAAGGACAATAGCAAAAGAGTCCCTCAAGGAGCTGACATTTGCCTAAATGGTAGGAGAATGGGATTATACCACATGTACATGTATAAGTATGATGCAAGGTAAACTGGAATAATCAAGAAAGTTTCATGGAGAAGACAGTCTAAATTGAATGAGAACAAGAATTCTTGGAGGCAGAAATAAGGATGAAGTACCATCCACTCTTTGGAAATGGCCTATGCCAATACAAACACAGGAGATGAAGTATGGGTTTTTCAAAATAGCTAGATAGTATAGTTTGCTTGAAATCTAAACATGAAGGAAGAAGTGATATTAAGTGCTAGTCCAGGAAGGCAGATGGGAAGCTGCTTGCAAAGGCTAAAAAATTAGAGGCCATGTGGAAGCTATTGAAAGTTGATTTAAAGCTACTTCACCATCCAGGATACCCTCCAGTGGATATGATCCAATGCATCGATGCCCCTTCTAAAAATGAAACATCCAAAAGAAAATACAATTCTCTCAGACTGCTAGGACAGAATATAGGGAGAATATCATCTCTATTGTACTGGGTATCTTACTTCTATTATGAAATCTAAGTTGAAATCAAGATTTTTTACTCCATTTATAACATTTCTTCTTCTTGAGCTTAAAGAATATAAAAACTCATACATTTTTTTCACATTAAATAACTTTTACCTGCATCTTTTTTCCATCTTATACATAGGAAACTGACTTCTTAAAAATTCCCAGTGGAAAACTTAATGTCTATTAAATATAGTCTTATTAACTTCTGTCCAACATTGCAATATGTTGAGGATTTTTTGGATTGCCATTCTTTTATGTATATTGTATGAGCTCTCTCTTTTGGCCTTACTTAATCTATAAATGTGATTGCTATGCCATTTATATTTTCTTCTAAATAATTGAAAAAATGTTGGAAAGAATAAAACCAATTACAGAGTCCTACTTCACACAGGTAGAAAGCTCTCTCCAGGTTGATTGGGATCTCTTTATTAATCAATATTCTCTGACTGGCAATGTGGCATAGTAGGTAGAGAGGCAGACTCAGTATGAGGAAGTCCTGGATATGAGTTCCATATCTGACACATACTGGCTATGTGACCCTGGGCAAGTCATTCAATCTCTTAGTACTATAGACAACTATCCAAGACTACAGGTTACAGACAAGGCACCAACCTACACTGGTAGAGTTTGAGTTCCCTATGCCAATGAAATTACAAGTTTCTCTCCTATCTCTAAACATGTTCTTTGGGTCTAGTCATTCCTCTAGTTCCAAATCTATCCAGTTATACTACTGCATTCATACAATAACATGCTTATTTTAATTTTTTTTTAAAAAGATCCAACTATCATATCCTAAAAAGGACCTTAGAGGTCAATTATTCAACTGCCTTTATTTTACAGATGAGGAAACTGAGACTCATTTAGGTTAATTAACTGACTTGCTCAGGGTCACTCAACTGCCCTGTTTGAGGAAGGATTCTAACCTCTGTCCTCTAGGTCCAGCACTGTATTCGCTATACCATGCTGCCTTTCTATCAAAACAGATGAGAACTTCTTAAAAACAAGTGATGTATGTCTGTGGAATTTCCCTGATCTAACATTCTTATAACCCAGTCACAAAAAGAAAATGCAGTTAGTCTGACTTGATTTATTCTCAATGAATATATGCTGGCTTCTAGTGATCGTATCTGCCTTTTGACGGTGGGTTATCAAAGGGATGGTTCACAAATTCATTTCTTAATGTGTTTTAGAATTTTACTATGATGTAAATTTTACTAGGAAGTGGCATCACACTGGTTAGCTTATACTTATAAAGTACTGAGACTGATTGTTGTCTTGTAAACATATCACTATTCTATGATTCCAGTATTTCACTCTGAATCTTTGCTATAAGGTTTAAAAGGAAATAGGAATTCTGATGGAGTCTTTGGCCTATGCTGTACATTTCTGGGGCCAGGTGGGTCACAAGGACTCAGCTTCTTACTTTGGTTACAGACTGGCTCAGCACACATATTTCTTATCAGTTGTATTAGCAATTATTTTTGTAGATCTGCCTTATTTTCATGGGATCATAGACTTGCATTCATGGAACCATAGATTCAGTGCCTTAGATGCTGAGTCCAATGCCTTCATTTTACAAATGAGGAAACTGGTAAATCAATTAATAAACATTTATTGAGTAATTCAGTGACTTGCCCTGGATCACACAGCAATAAGCAACTAGAGTAGGATTTGAACTTAAATCTTCCTAATTCCAAGTCTAAGGACCTATCAATTTTATAAGTGTCTTGTCATGAATCCCCCCTTAGATTTTAAACTCTCCAAGAGTCAGTGGTCCTGACATTCACTACGCGTACCTATACCTTCTACGCACCATATTCAATGTTTTGTACAACAGACACTCAGTAATGATTGATTTGTCCTAAATGCTCAGTTTCCATTTTTTGTAACATAAAAATTTGTTCTTCCTTTAGGATGATTGTGAGGCAGAACTAACAACAAGATTCAATATTTGTATTAAGCTGTTGAATAAACACTGGCGTTCTTTTCTAGAAACTTACGTTCATTTTATCTTTTGTTCCAAAATCAGCTCTTGTGTTTTTTGATCCATCTTTGTCAGGATAGCTAGTTATACTGACCTTTGTATAAATTCATGTAGGCAAAAGTTTAAAATTAAATTTTGAGTAGGATGAGAATGGATAATAGAGATGGAACAAATAACTGAAATATCTTTATGGACAGGTGCATCTAACATTTCAGAAATAAATTATTAGTGTTATCATAGACAATTCTAAAAAATATTGGTCATAATTATTCCAGAAGAGAAAGGGGTGTGTGGGCAGAGGAGAGAACAGGGTGTTCACAATATAGATTTTTTTCTTTGAAGGTTTGTATGCACCTCTGTGCCTTGTCCTATTGTTTATCAGACATTTTTGTCAAAGTTGCCAATTAAGCATCAGGCTCTGCAGCTCTAGGTGGATGAAACTATCCCAAAAGCACAGTATGTACTGAGAGAAATGAAATAATTTACATTCCTGGAGTTGACTAGCATTTGTAATCTAAGAAACATGGCACGGGATTATTCCTTTTTATTTTACTTTTTTTTTCAAAATAAATCTTTGAAAGTGATGAATATTCTGGCACATGCCCAAATGAATTATTCCAAAGAAACAGAAATTTATTTAGTTCAGTATTTATTAAATGTCCACTGTATGCAAGGTACTATGGCACTATAGGATATAAAGACCAAAAAAATAAAAACCTTGCCCTCAAGCAGCTTATATTCTATTGCTGAATTTAATACATAAATGGATAAGTAATGAAAGATAATTTGAGGAAGGGATCCCTAACAACTCAGAGAGATTTCATGGAAAGAGTTACCACCTAAACTGAGCCTTGAAGGAAAACAGAGATTTTGTTGGAGGTGGAGGTAAGAAAGTAGTACATTCTAGGGAGAGGGAAGGAAAAGAATGGAGGGAGAAGGTTACAGAAAGACATGCATGTTAGAGATGAGATGCTCATTTCAGGGAACAGCAAAGCCAATATATTTGAAATATAGATTACATGAAGAGGAATAATATTAAATAAGTTTTGAAAGTAGGTTAGAATCAAACTGTAAATATATGACTCAGAAGTTTGTATATGATCTGATCAGTGCATGTCATATCTGTGCTTCAAGGTTATTTTAATAGAGGTGTGAGTCTGTCTCTGGAGGATGCCCCTCATCCACTTTAGTTACTTCACTCTCACCCCCATCTTACAGACTGATGGATCCCAAAGGTCCTGCTAGTACCTAAGGGGCTGTGAGGGAGGGAGGAAAAGAAGATCACAAATGACCAATGCATTCAAGACAAGATATGCGATATCTAACACCTGTGAACCTCTCATCACCTGGACAGGGTAGAGGAAGAGTTCAGAAACAAAGAAGAGATACAGAGGAGGAGAATGGACACAGGAAAAAGGACTTCTATGAAAGAAAGGAAGAAGATACTCTGCTGAAGAAGATTTAAACAAACATCCAGACCAGAAAACTGCAACTGAGATGCCTCACCCCATTGCTGTATGAGATGAAACTTCTAAATGGATGGTTCATTGATTCACCTTTTTTCTTTGGGTCTCTGTTTCTGTATTTATGAAGGACACTGCCCCTTTCTACTTTATCAATGTATCAATCAGCCTCTCTGGTTTCCTACTTAAAGGAGAGATAGATGAAGGGAAGAATTCATATGAGAGAGTTAAGGGAGAATTAAAAATGTGGAAACATAATTTCACGGAGGGAAATATTAAGATCTTAGTGGAAAGAACCACAAGAAACTCTCCATCAGATGAGGAATGTGAACTGATTTTAAAAGGGCTTGAAGAAAGTATTAGGGAGAAAGTATAGAAACATAACCTGTACTGAAGGAAAAAGAAGGGATTTTGAGAGATGGCAAAAATCTTAATTTCCACAGAAGTTATTATTAGTTGATGAATTCATCAAGAATAAGTCAGATAATAAGAAGGCTAGCAGACTACAGGTGGACTCAACAAATCAGGAGACAGACAGCAGCCTTCAGAAAAGCACAGAATAAAGATAGGGGCCAATCTGGCCTGAAATGGTTCAGAAATATGATCAAGAATCACTAGGAGAAAACTTTTCTTCTTTGTGCTTGCTTAATAAGCTACTTGCATGTTAACTTCTCTACCCCAAGGAGAAAAAAAAGCACAAAATTTGGCCCATTTCATATGTTAGAGAAAGGGGGGAAGCATATTAAGGAGGTATGCAATAGGTGTGTAAAGAAGGTTGTGATGTAAAGGGGAATGTACCACCCATCCCCTGAAGGGAAGATTTGTTTTGAATTAAATGTATATAGCTCATCTCGCTTCTGTACTCAGTGCTCTTCCTTCCTAAAGGTGGGGGAATTGACCCCCCCCTCCCTTTGGCCAAGGCATTTAATTCCTCTGAACTCTGCTGCAATAGATTTACCTTGAAACCTCAAAAAAGATTATTTAATAGCTTTATTCAAGACAGATATGAGAGCAAACAGAAGAATATTGAAGTAGTAGAGGAAAGATGGATGAAAGTCTGAACTAGGGTAGTGAACATGATGAATGGAGAGAAAGAAATGGGTATAAAAATGTAGAGGTAGAATTGACCTGAGTTTGCAACTGTTTGGATGTGGAGAGATAAAGTAGAGAGAAGAGTCAAGAATAAGACTAATGCTGTGAATCCAATTGACTTGGAGGACAATGAAATTCAGAAATTTCATCAGCAGAAACTGAGATATATAGATGAGGGGTAGCTGCTTCTGGGGATTTTTTAAGTTATTTTTGGGGGGACATTTTGGACTAGAAATGCTTGTGGCATATGATGATGGAGATGTTCAGCAGGCAAGTTAAGTGGTGATGATACCTCACACTCATAAGAAAGATTAAGACTGACTACATTGAGTTTAGAATCACCTATGTAGAAATCACAGAGTTTTAGAGTTGAAAGAGGCCCCATGAGCCATCTAGTCCAACTCATACATGATCCAAATTCCCCCTAAAAGAGCCTCTGCTTGAAGAACTCCAATGAAAGGGAAACCATCTCCTCCTGAGGCAGGTTAACTCTAACTGGATACTTCTAATTGGTAGAAAACTTTTTCAGGATTTCCAGTTCCAGGAGTCAAGGTAGTGGAGTGATTGGTAATTGCTATCTCCATCCTCTTGTTGATCTAAACAAGCCCAGAGAATATCTCCTTGGGAAAAACCCTGGAAGAGTGGGAGTGGCAGAAGGGGTAAACAGACTTTTAGCCCGTGAGGCTAGAAAGATCAATAAAGAGAGTTCCTCTTGCTGTGGCTGAAGGGGACCAGTGCAGGATCAGAGTTGTCCCAGACAACCCCACCTCAACAAACTAGGAGAAGATCCTGAGCCCCATGGGGGTGAAGCCAGCATCTGCCAACACAAGGACCCCAGTGGAATCAGGAAAACACTACCTCTGATGGGATCCCCAACCACTGAGTTTGCCTATGCTCTACCTCATCAGAGACCTCATGTGACCAGACCACCCCTACTTCACACCTAACAAGCTAGCTCCAGGGCAACTCAGGGGGAACCCAAAAAGACCTCACCTAGTCTCTGCTTCCCAACACCAGCTAGCTCAGCACCAGGGAAGCTGAAGCATTTTATCTTCTAAATGAAAGAACCAGAGGCAACACACAAAGCCTCAAGTTTTAGGCACAAGAATTGTGGGACAGAAATCCCTATGCCCCAGACTCAGAGATCAACTTTAAAAGTCAGGAAAAGGATTTTTATCCTGAGTAAGAAGCAAAGCAGAAAAGAAAAGACCATAGAATCTTTCTATGGGGACAAGGACCAAACACAAATGCCAAAGAGGTCAGCATTGAGACTGTACTCCCATCTGAAACTTCAGAAGGGAATATGAACTGGTTTGAAGCACAAAGAGCCTTTTTGGAAGAGCTTAGGAAGAATTTTAAAACCCAAATTAAATAAATAGAAGAAAAAACTGACCAATGACTTTAAAAATATGAAAAAAAGAAATCGCAGAAGAATTTAAAAGGACAATTGGATGAATGGAAAAAGAAATACAAAACCTAACTGGAGAAAATAAATCCTTAAAAGGAACAATAGGACAGATGGAAAAGGAGATGCAGAAGTTAACTGAAGAAAACAATTTGATAAAGAATAGAATTGGGCAGGTAGAAGCTAATGAACCTATGAGCCATCAAGAACAGTCAAACAGAATCTAAAGAATGAAAAGATAGAAGAAAATGTAAAATATCCAATTGGAAAAACAACTGACCTGGAAAATAGATCCAGGGGAGAAAAAAAATCTAAGGATTATTTGTCTACCAGAAAGCCATAAGGAAAAAAAGAGCCTGGACAATATCATCCAAGAAATCATCAAGGAAAAGTGACCAGAAGTCCTAGACCCAGAGGGCAAAATATTCATCAAAAGAATCCACTGTTCACTTCCTGAAAGGGACCCCAAACTAAAAACACCAAGTAATATCATTGCCAAATTCCAGAACTATCAAGTGAAGGAGAAAATACTGCAGGTAGCCAGAAGAAAACAATTCAAATATAGAGGAGCTACAGTCAGAATTACATAGGACCTTGCAGCTTCTACATTAAAAGATCTAAAGAATTGGTATACAATATTCCATAAGGCAAAGGAGCTGGGACTACAAGCAAGATTAATTACCCTGCAAAGCTGAGCATAATATTTCAGGCAAGTCGAGATGGACATTCAATGAGATAAGGGATTTCCAGACTGTCCTGATGAAAAAGCAGAAATTATATAGAAAATTCGATCATCAAACTCAGGACTCAAGAGAGCCATAAAAAAGGTAAATGGGGGCGGGGGGTGGGAAACTTGTTACAAATATTGACAAACTATTTACATCTCTGTAAGGGAAGATGATACTTGCTAATCTTGACAATTGTATATTTTTTTATGAAATGTAAAAGGGATATACATAGATAGAGGGAGTGAGTATAAATTAAATGATGTGATGATAACAAATGTGATTAAAGAATGTAAAGGGCTTGTAATGGGAGATGTAAAAAGGAAGAGGCAGAAAAAAAAATAAATTCCATCACAGGAAGAGGCATAAAAATATATTACGGTAGAGGGAAAGAGAGGAGGAAGAAGAGCATTGCTTGAGAGGTACTCTCATCTGACTAGATTCAAGGAAGGTAAAACAAACTCAGTTAAGTATAAAAATACAACTAACTCTATAGGCAATAGGAGGGGAAGGGGGAAAGAAAGGAAAGGGAAAACTTAAAAAGAAGAAAAAAGTAATAAGGGAAAGGGAGATTAAAAGGGAGGGGGGTTGAAAGAAGGGAGGGAAGACTGAGGTAGGGTATGGTCAAAAATTAAAACTCTAGGGGGGGCGGAGCCAAGATGGCGGAGTAGAAAGACTCACCTATGCTAGGTCCGAACCCACAGCCCATAGATTTCCTGTAAAAAGAACTCCTGACAAATTCTGGAACAGTGGAAGCCGCACAGAAACACAGTGAAG
>CM053770.1:562338057-562355563 GCA_028658325.1 Potorous gilbertii
TAGAAAGTTATATAGCCCTACAGGACAAAAGAGAAGATGGGGTAAGGGAAGGGAGGGATGATAGAAGAGAGGGTAGATTGGTGATATGGGTAATTAGAATGTCCAGTGTATTGGGGAGGGGGGAGGGGACTAATGGGGAGAAAATTTTGGAACCCAAAATCTTGTGAAAATGAATGTAAAAAGTTAAATAAATTTATTTAAAAAAAAAAATACAAAAAAAAAAATACAAAAAAAAAATTAAAACTCTATTGTGGAGGGGAAGGGAGAGGGGAGAACCAAAAGCATAAACAAGTGGAAAGAGGATGGAGGGAAAGACACAGATAGTAATCAAAACTGTGAATGTGAATGGGATGAACTCTTCCATAAAACGGAGACAGATAGGAGAATATATTAAAAACCATAATCCAACAATATGTTGTTTGCAAGAAACACATTTGAAATGGAGGCATACACACAAGGTAAATGTAAAAGGTGGAAGCAGAATACTTTGTGCTTCAGCTGATGTAAAAAAAGCAGAGGTATCAATCCTAATCTCAGACAAAGCAAAACTAGAAATAGATCTAATCACAAGAGATAAGGAAGGAAACTATATCCTGCTAAAAGGCACCATAGACAATGAAGCAATTTCATTACTAAACATACATTCTCCAAGTGGTATAGGATCCAGATTCTTAGAGGACAAGTTGAAAAAGTTATAGGAAGAAATAGACAGCAAAACTATACCAGTGGGGGACCTCAACCCTCCCTTCTGAACTTGATAAATCTAACTTCCAAATAAACAAGAAAGAAGTTAATGAGGTGAATAGAACTCTGGATAAGGTAGATATGATAGATCTCTGGAGAAAATTGAATGGGAATAGAAAGGAATATACCTTTTTTTCAGTGGTACATGGCATATATACAAAAATTGACCATGTAAAACCTCACTATCCAATGCAGACGGGCAGAGATAGTCAATGCATTCTTCTCAGATCATAATGCAATAAAACTTATATGTAATCAAAGGCCACGGAAATATAAACCAAAACCTAATTGGAAAGTGAACAATCTAATCATAAAGAATGAGTGGGTTAAACAATAAATTATAGAAACAATCAGCAACTTCATTCAAGAGAATGACAATAACAAGATAACCTACCAAATTTTATGAGATACTGGCAAAAGTAGTTCTTAGGGGAAGTTGTATATCTTTGAATGCCTCATGAATAAAACAGAAAAAGAGGAGATCAATGACTTGGGCATGTAGCTGAAAAAGCTAGAAAAAGAACAAATTGAAAATCCCCAAGTAAATACCAAATTAGAAATATTGAAAATCAAAGGAGAGATTAGTAAAATTGAAACTAAGAAACTATTGAACGAATAAATAAAACCAAGAGTTGGTTTTATGAAAAGGTCAATAAATTGATAAATCTTTGGTCAATCTGATTTAAAAAAGAAAGAATAAAACCAAATTACCAATATTAAAAATGAAAAGGGAACCTCTCTTCCAATGAGGAGGAAATTAAAACAATAATAAGAAATTACTTTGCCCAGTTGTATGTCTATAAATTCAACAATCTAAATGAGATGGATGATTATTTTAAAAAATACCAATTGCCCAGATTAACAGAAGAGGAAGTTGAGTAATTAAATAACTCCATCTCAAAAAAAGAAAATTGAACAAGCCATAAAAGAACTCCTTAGGAAAATATCTCCAGGGCCAGATGGATTTACAAGTGAATTCTATCAAACATTTAAAGAACAGTTAATTCTAATACTATATAGACTATTTAGGAAAATTACTGAAGGAGTCCTATCAAATTCTTTTTAAGACAAAATTTGGTTCTGATACCTAAACAAGGAGGAACCAAAACAGAGAAAGAAATTTATAGACCAATTTCTCTAATGAATATAGATGCAAAAATTTTAAATAAGATATTAGCAAAAAGAATACAGCAACTTATGAGAATAATACATTATGATCAGGTAGGATTTATACCAGGAAGGCAGGGCTGGTTGAATATTAGAAAAACTATTAGCATTATTGATCATATCAACCACACAACAAACAGAAACTATATGATTATCTCAATAGATGCAGAAAAAGTTTTTGACAAAATATAACACCCATTCCTATAAAAACCACTGGAAAGCATAGGAATAAATGCAACTTTCCATAAAATAATGAGTAATGTCTACCTAAAACCATAAGCAAATATATGCAATGGGGACAAGCTAGATGCATTTCCAATAAGATCAGGGAAGAAACAAGGTTGTTCATTATCACCACTGTTATTCAATATGGCATTGGAAATGTTAGCTATAGTTATAAGAGAAGAAAAAGAAATTGAAGGAATTAGAATAGGCAAAAAAGAAACTAAGTTATCACTCTTTGCAGATGATATGATGATATACTTAGAGAATCGCAGAGAATAAAGTAAAAACTCCTTGAAATAATAAACAACTTTGGCAAAGTTGAAGATTACAAAATAAACCCACATAAATCATCTGCATTTCTATATATTAGTAACAAACCCAACAGCAAGAAATCAAAAGAGAAATCCCATTTAAAGCTGCAGTAGACACTATAAAATACCTGGAAGTCTACCTGCCAAAATAAACACAGGGACCATATCAACACAATTACAAAATACTATTCGCACAAATAAAGTCAGACTTAAGTGAGTGGAAAAACATCAGTTGCTCATGGGCAGACTGAGCTAATATAATAAAAATGACAATTCTACCTAAATTAATTTACTTGTTCAGTGCCATCCAATCAAACTACCAGATAATCATTTTCTAGAGCTAGAAAAAATAATATAAAAATTCATCTGGAAGAACAAAAAGTACAGAATATCAAGGGAACTAATGACAAGAAATGCTAGGGAAGGTGACCTAGTCCTACTATATCTCAAATTACATTATAAAGCAGCAATCATCAAAACCACTTGGTACTGGCTAAGAAACAGGGATAGATTGGTGGAATAGGTTAGGTACTCAAGACACAGTAGTCAATGAATATAGCAATCTACTGTTTGATAAACTGAAGGATCCCAGCTTCTGGGATAAGAACTCACTGTATGACAAAAATTGCTGAGAAAACTGGATAACAGTGTGGTGGAAACTGGGCATAGACCAATGCCTGACACCATACACAAGGATAAAGTCCAAATGGATACATGATCTAGGCATAAAGATTGATACTGTAAACAAATTAGGGGAGCAAGGAATAGTGTATGTTAGATTTATGGAGAATGGAGAAATTTATGACCCAACAAGAGATAGAGAACATTATGAAGTGCAAAATGAATCATTTTGATTACATTAAATTGAAAAGTTTTTGCACAAACAAACCCAATGCAACCAAGATTAAGAGGGAAGCAGAAAGTTTGGAAAGAATTTTTGCAGCTAGCATCTGTGATAAAGCCCTCATTTCTAAAATATAGAAAGAATTGAGTCAAATGTACAAGAATACAAGTCGTTACCCAATTTGCTAAATGGTCAAAGAATATGAACAAGGAATTTTCAGAGGAAGAAATTAAAGCTATCTATAATCACATGAAAAAATGCTCTAAATCATTGTTGATTAGAGATGTAAATCAAAATAACTCTGAGGTACCACATCACACCAATAATATTGGCTAACATGACAAAACAAGAAGATGATAAATGTAGGAGAAGATGTGGGAGAGTTGGAACACTAATTCATTGTTGGTGGAGCTGTGAGCTGATGCAACCATTCTGGAGAGCAGTTTGGAACTATACCCAAAGGACTACAAAAATGTGCATACCCTTTGACCCAGCAATATCACTTCTGGGACCCTACCCCAAAGAGATCATAGAAATGGGAAAGGGTTCCACATGTACAAAAATATTTATAGAAGCTCTCTTTGTGGTGACCAAAAGCTAGAAATCAAGGGGATGCTCATCGATTGGGGAATGGCTGAACAAGTTGTGGTATATGAATGTAATGGAATACTATTGTACTATGAGAAACAATGAACAGGAAGACCTCAGAGAAGCCTGAAAAGACTTATATGAACTTCAACTGAGTGAACGGAACAGAACCAGGAGAACTTTGTACCCAGCAAAAACCACAGTGTGTGAGGAATTTTTCTGCTAGACTTACCACTTCATTGAAATGCATGGACTTAAAAAATTTCCAATGGACTCGAGGTAAAACAACTTCCATATCCAAAGAAAGAAATATGGAATTAGATCAAACACAGAAAACAGACCATTTTCTTTTGTATTATGTTATGTTTTGTTTTGCTTTATAGTTTCCCCCATTCATCTAAATTCTTCTATGCAACATGCATTTAACAGGAATGGACATGTAGAATGTTTATAAGATTGTACACCACCTCAGGGAGGGATTGAGGAGGGAGGGAGGAATGATTGGAAAGGAGTGAAAAAAATCTAAGATATATGGAAGTGATACTGAAAACAAATTAAATAATTCAATAAAAAAAGAAAGTTTTTTTCAGATATTTAACCTAAATTGACTTCTGTGCAACTTCCACTCATTGCTTCTTGTTCTGCCCTTTTCTTCTTAACAGCCCTTTCAAATACTTGAAGACAACTTCCAGCCTCCTTTGAGTGTTCTCTTCTCCAAGTGAAATATCTCTGATTTCCTCATCTTCCTGTTTTTCTTGCTTTGAATGTCCTCCAGATTATCAGTGTCCTTTTTAATCTGTGGTGCCCAGAATTAAACATAATATCCATATGTTTAAAGTAGGGTAGAGTACGGAGAAACAATCACCCCCTTATTCCTAGAACCAGGGGTGTGTTGGAGCCATCTTGGACCAGCTTATGAGAGCCAATTGCTAAATTTTCAGTGGGAGAATTTATACCTCAGAAATCAGGAAACACTACAAACAAAGACTTGAATTATTGTTTTGTTGATTATCTAGATTTTAGAAAGTGATGGATAAAATGTTAAGAGCACAGGTTAAACTTAAAAGTATATCAAGCATATGTGACATTGGGCAAGTTATTTAAACTCTCTGACCCTTAGTTTCTTTATCTCTTTAATGAGATGATTAAATTATACCTAATAGCATTTATATAGCTTTTTGTATTTTCAAAACAGTTTACATTTTACCTAATTTGATCTTCTCAATATCCCTATGAAGCAGTTGCTATTATTGTTCCCATTTACAAATGCACAAACAGAGGCATAGGGAGGTTAAGTTACTTGTCCAAGGTCACATTAACTAGTAAGTGTCTGACGCAAGATTTGAATTCAGGTCTTCCAGACTCCAGGTCTAGTGGTCTATCTACGGTGCCACTTGGTTGATTAAAGTAGAGGAGAGTTTTAGAGTTCCCTTTCTCCTTGAATTCTATTCTCTGATAGTTATCCTCAGAGGATTCAAATAAGAAATTGCTACAGAATCAACTCACCAAGTGTCACTAACTCAGATGAAGGCTGGTCAATCAAAGCAAACCTGGACTTAAGCAGAAGAGACAAACTAAAAGTCCAAGAAATAGTTTCTGTGTAATTAATAATCAATTTATTAATTAGTCTAGCAAATAATAAATTGAGGTCAGTGGTTTCTCTTGGTAACCTAAGACTCTGCATGAAGGTTGCTGAATGTTTAAATGCCTTGGAAAAGGGAGTAGGGGTTGTCCCTGAGGGTGAAAATCAACTCTGATTGGTTGACAGTTAATGAGAGGATGAACATTATAATGAGGGATAGACTTTTCCTAATGAGAAACTAGGGGAAGTGACTTTGATAATGTCAGTACTCTCCCAGATAATTCTGTCTCCAGAAATCTATACAATAGAATCTATTCTCCACCCACTCCTATCTGAGTTGAATAATGGTGGGATTACAATCAGAATTCCACCTAAATAAGATGGTCTGGGTTGGGTGACTTTTGGGGCAATGTCAGAAATGTGCTTAAAGACTGTGCTTTGAATGAAGAAGCAAAAATGAAGATCCCTGGGTCCCATATATAAAACTGGTTGTTGACACTAGCAAATAACTGTTTTTTTCTCATGGATCATATGTGTTTTCTATGTTCAAGACTTACATCAAAAAGGAGTATGACTGGAGAGGACTTGAATGTTTAAGCCTAACTTAAATGTGAAGACCAAGAGACGCTAGAGAATATCTTCTGCCTGATTGGTTTTTCACAACCCACCAAACTCAGACCTTTTATGTGTGTTTTACATGTAATCACTTAAGCATGGCAACAGAGACTAATACTGACTTCATGGTTTGCAATAGCCATGTCATATTCCCCAGGATTACAGTATCATTGAAACCAATCAAGCTATTGTTCTATCTAGTATTTCCTCATATATAAGGTCATAGTGAGTTTACCCTATCAAGAAATTCTGTCTTCATTTGTTCTAATTCAGTATGAACTATTACATCCTATGCTAAATCTCTTCTGTTCTGTGCTTATTGTGCTTTCAACATATATTTGTTTAATGAATCTCAGAAATTGATCAGCATCATTCTTGGTTGGTGCTTGAATAAGAATCCATTTAGGAATACTGGGAGCTATAGGCTTCATTGTCCAGAAAAGAGAACATCGTCACATACAGAACATATTGACCACACTGCAATCAAGTTCACAATCTGCTGTGTTGTGTGTCTATAAAGAATTCTCCTATAATGTAAGTGAATTTGATGGAAGCCCTCCATTGAGGGGGAAGCTGCCACCTCTTTGGGTGGCCTATTCTATTTTTAGATAGCTCTAAGTATTAAGAAATTTTCCCCAAATTAAGCCTAAAGTTGCCTCTTGGCAACCTACACCCATTGCTCCTACTTTTCATGTGGAGCCAAGCAGAACAAGTTAATTTACTCTTTCACGACCATCTTTTAAAAGTTTGAAGGCAGCTATAGTGTATTGCCCCCTCTTCCACATCTCATCACTCGTCTAAACATCCCTAATTTCTTCAACCAATACTCATATATCATGAACTTCACTTTTTCATTATCCTCACTGCCCTTCCCTGTATGCTGTCCAGTTTATCAGTGTCTTTCTTAAAACATGATGGTCAAAACTGAACATCAGCTTGAGCTTTGAAAAGTGATGTTCTCTGTGTTGGTTTGCAGGAGCAAATACACATGCATATGTGCCTCCAAGACTCACGTACATCTTCAACAAGTGAGCTGAGTCTCATTATCAGCACTTTTCTTGTATAACTATGAACATCAGTGTTGGTGGGCAGGATTACAATAGGAATGTCAATTAATGTTAGGGATGACTCACAGGGGATTCTCGCAATGATTTACTAATGTATAGCTTAGAAACAATATTGCCCAGGCAAGGAAGTCAGGAAGACCTAGCTTGAAATCCTGCTTCAAATACACTAGCTATGTGATTCTGAACAAATCAGTTAACTCCACTGAGCCTCAATTTCCTCATCTGTAAAACTGAGATAATATTTGTAGCATTTGATTGTGAGGATCAACTGAGATAATACATGTAAAGCACTTTGAAAATCTTCAAAATATACATAAAAGTCAGTTCCTGGTATTATTACTGATATTATATCTAGGTCTCTCAAAGTCAAACAGAGTGCTGAACGCTATGATTCCTATGTGGACTTTCAGTTTAAATTGGAGCACAATGATACTTTGGAATGGGAACCTAGCTGCCAACATCCCTGTTTTCTGTTCTTTGGTCACTGATATGTAAGACAAGCCAGCAGGAGCTATCCATAGTTCTGGATCTAATAAAGTTGTACTATGCCATTCTTTAGCTACTAAAAGACAAATGTAAAGTCTATAAATACAATACTTCTACAATGCAGCTATGATCATTTCAACTAAGTTGGTTTCAGAAGAGTAGCCCAATGTTACAAGTTAAGTAGTGTCAGAGGGCTAGAAACCAGTTTCCCTATTTCAAGAAGCAGTTATTAAGTATGTACCATATACAATGCATTGTGGTCCTTATCCAGGGCTATTTCTACTGCACCAAACTGATACTCCATTGTTCTGTGAGGCTAGAGTGATAGGGAGACTGATCTTACACTGTTCTGGACTCCAAGGGTTGGAAGCCATAGAAGAGTACTGAGCTCAGGCTAGCTTTTGTTGAGACTTGGTTCTGATTCTCAGTTTTGAAGCCTCACCACTAGAGGAATGGATGGAAGAGGGTAATAAGGAGAAGCAGGAATAAAAAGGCCATAAATAAGATATAGGATCAGTTGATAAATATATTATTGGTACTCTGTCGGAGTGGATAGCCAAAAAGGAAACTCTCTTTATTAGGGGAGGGTTAATTTGTGTATATATGATTATATGAAATTATATAGAGAATACAGTTTTCAGCTTGATTACATTTGGGTGTTAATGGCAGAGTGCCTGATTATTGGTTATTTTTAGCCATGTTTGCATTTGTGGATGGCAGTGGACTTGAACAGGTTACATATGCTCATCTGAGAAGGAGAATAATTAGCTAGACTTTCAATCAATCAGCAGATATTCATTAAATGTGTACTATATGCTGGGTACTGGCCTAAGGTGCTAAAGGGAGAGAATAAGTATTTCAATATTTTGGCTCCTCTCTCAAATCCCAGAACAAGGAAGAATACCTCATCATTTTTAAAGACTTCCAGCTATCCTCTGAGTCTTAAGAATTGAGCATATTCTGTAGTTATGTAGAACTAGAAATATCTTCTTGACCTGTCATTGAGTTCTATGTCATTAGCAGTTTCTCTTCAATGATGAAGTTGCTGACTTAGTCAGTTGGCATTTATTAAGTACCAGACATTGTGTTGTCTTGAGGATACAAAGTAAAGCAAAAAAAAATCCCTGATACTTTCATGGAGCTCAGAGTCTAGCAGAAGAGACAATATACAAATAACGTTGCAGAAACAAGATATATACAGGATAAAATGTATATGCGTATGTCATCTCAAAGGCAAGGCACTAAGACTAAGGACTGAGACTTTATGTCCCTATGGAATACTACAATGTCTAGCATGCAATAACTGCTTACTGAATTAAATTTCATTTTGATGGATGCTATAGATGTGATTAGATACCAGGTAATTAAATGGTTCTTTTCTTCAGTGATCTTAGAATATCATTTTAAAATTCCTTTGCAGCTCTGTGATTTTATGATTTTGTAGTCATAACTAATTGAAGACATAATTATCAAACCCTATTCACTTTTTCAGTTCAATAAATATCTACTGAGCACATATTATGTACTTAGCACTATTCTGGGGTCTGTGGGAGATACTAAAGGAGACTATCTCACCACGGCCCCAGGCTTCAAAGAGCTAACAGTCTTAGTGGGGAAACAAGACACCCACATGAGAAATGCATTAGTCATTCAGCCAATAAAATTTATTAAGCATCTACTATGTGCCAAGTATCATCTTAATTGCTGAGAATAGAAAAAAGAGACATCAGTTCAAAAACAATTCAAAAATGGGCATACTAAGTGTCAAATGAGTGGTGGGTAGATGATTGCTATTTCAGAGGAGGAAAAGAAAATTTCACGATAGCTTAGGAATGTTGAACAAAGGTAGGTAGAGATGGGAAGGGATACCAAGGTGGGGAGTTAGCAGTGCATTAATGTAGCAATTTTTTTCACACCCCTCCAGCATTATCATTTTCTTTTTCTGTCATGTGAGTCACTTTGCTAGGTGTGAGGTGGTTTTAATTTAAATTTCTCTGAGAGTAATTTAGAGCATTTTTCCATATAATTATTGATAGTTCTGATTTGTTCTCCTGAAAATTGACTTTTCTTATCCTTTGACCATTTGTAAATTAAAGAATGACTTTTATTTTTATAAATTTTGCTCAGTTCATCATATATTTGAAAAATGAGACCTTAATCAGAGAAAGTTACTATAAAACTTTTTTTTCTCCCAATTGCTTGCTTCCCTTCTGATTTTGGTTATATTGGCTTTATTTGGACAAAAACATTTTAATGTAACTAATCAAAATTACGCATTTACCCTCCCATGATCTCTCTCTCTCTCTCTCTCTCTCTCTCTCTCTCTCTCTCTCTCTCTCTCTCTCTCTCTCTCTCTCTCTTTCTCTCTCTCTTCCCCCATCCCCCTCTTTCTTTCACTTCCTTTGTTTATTCTTGTTCAGTCATTTCATTCACGTCTAACTATTTGTTAGGTCACAACCTGCTTGGGGTTTTCTAGGCAAAGGTTCTGGAGTGGTTTGCTATGTCCTTCTCCAGTTTATTTTACAGATGAGGAGCGGAGGCAAACACTTGCCCAGGGTCACACAGCTAGTAAGTATCTGAGATCTGATTTGAACTCAGGAAAATGAGTCTTCTTGACTCCAAGCTGAGAACTCTATTCACTGCACCACTTGGCTGCCCAAAAAATAATTTACCTATTTTGACCTTATCTTGGCATACTATATGAGATGTTGGTCTATGCTTAATTTGTGCCAGTTTGCTTTCCTATGTTCCCAACATTTTTTTTGTCAATTAATGAGTTCTTACCCTGATATGTTACATCCTTGGGTTTATCAAACACTAGATCACTGTGGCTTTGCTTCAGTATATTATGGGCCTAATCTATTGCATTGATCAACCATTCGATTTCTTATCCAATATCATGTTGTTTTGATGATTATTGTTTTACGGTACAGTTTGAGATCTTACTGCTCTACTACCTTCTTTGATATTTTTTCATTAATTCCCATTATATTCTTGACTTTTTATTCCTCTAAATGAATTTTATAATTTTTTTCAAGCTTTATATCAAAGGATAGATTAATATGGCAGTAAATAAGTAAATTAATTTAGGTAGTATTGACATGTTTATTATATTATTTCAGCCTATACATGAGCAATTAATATTTAACCAATTGTTTAGATTTGTCTTCATTTGTGTGAAAAAAATGTTATGTAATTTTATTTATATATAGTTTTATTCATATTCCTGGATTTGTCTTGGTGGGTAGACTCCCAAATATTTTGTGCTGTCTGCAGTCCTTTGAATGGAATTTTCTTTCTATCTCTTCCTTTTGGTTATATATGGTAGTATATAGAAATGCTGATAATTTATGTGGGTTTATTAAACAGGAACAGACTGAACATAGCAATTCATTTCAAGAGTATGCAAAAGTGGGATGAGTCAAAGGTGACTATGAGGTTTTTGTGTGATTCATGTACTTTCTTACTTAGAGATAGTTTTCTTGCAAATTCAACCTGAATAATGATACTCAGAATCATATGCTTTGAAACCAAGGCACTGTTAAATTAATCACAAATCTTATTAGTCTCATGGCTTAAAATTTGACCTCACTCTTTGAATCAATGCAGCATTATTGAGTAATTACCTCTTCCTTGTACCTAGTAACAGCTAAATGTTTCAGTAATGTCTAGATTCCAATGGAAAATGGTATCTCTTTTCAATTAGAATTAATGCTCATTGAAAACATCAGGAGTTTGCAGCACTGCACCTATGACAGAATATGATATCATTGGAACATTAACTAACTATGTAGAAGCAGGGTTCCTTTTTTCCTTAAGCAGTAGCTATAGCCTACAATTGAACAGGGCAGCACCAGGCCACCTGAGCAATTTAGCTATGAAGTTTGGAAAAGCTCATTCATACAGTTTGAGGGTGTGAGAGCCCCCAGCATTGTGAATAAGGGTTCTGCATCTTCCCTGAATTTGGCAAGGAATAGCCCAGAGGGAAGCTTCTCACTGAGACTTAAGCCCAAAGAGCATCTCTCAGAAGATGGAGTTTCCCTTCCATTCAGCAAAAAGC
Organism: Potorous gilbertii; assembly: GCA_028658325.1. NCBI lineage: Eukaryota > Metazoa > Chordata > Mammalia > Diprotodontia > Potoroidae > Potorous > Potorous gilbertii. The sequence goes on from CM053770.1 coordinate 562,349,747, forward strand.
TAGTGGACCAAAAAGTCTGCTGTAAGCTTGCTGACTTGCCTCAGCCTTGGCTTGTCTTCAAGCATCAGTGAGGAAACTTGGACCAAAATCTATGAAACTGTTGGTAGAAAGTCAGGAGATGGCATAACCTGAGTTGGAAATAGAAATTAGGCCAGTTTAACTGTATTGTAACATATGGAGAAGGGAATAAAATGTAAAATGATAGAAAAAGTAGGAAGAGACCAGGCTGTGAAGGGCTTTAAGTGCCAAAGAGGATTTTTTATTTGATCCTGGAGATATTATTGGTGATTACTGGTGTTTATTGAGTGGCAAAGGGAAGGGTAACATAGGCAAATTTGTTTTTAGGAAAATGACTCATAACTGAGTGGAGGATGTGTTGTAATGGGATGAAACTTGAGGCAAGGACGCATACACACAATTGTCGGTAGTGGACTTCATGTTAGGAGGGAAGTCAAAGTACCCAGCTGAGTGTTAAGATGATTTTGATTCTCTTGTCCCTTACCTGAATCTTTTCTACCATTCATCCTACTCTCATCTTTCTGAGAGAAGATAAGGTTATTCTAACAATCTTAGGAGATTCCTTCTATATTCACTCATACTGCTGTCCAGTGTGGAGAGATTAGCTTCATATTATGTTCAGATATCATAGCACCATATGACATTCTTAAATGCCTAGCCTCAAAAGGAGGTCTTGGAGAGGATACAAAAAGGATACCAAAATATTTTTATTTTTTTTTGTTATATGTTTCCTCGCCACCCTGTGTCACTTTGGAGGCCTTAGGTAGTACAGTAGAAAAATGACTGGTATGTCGTACAGTAAAAAATTATAACTGGCACTAGAATCATATGGTATGGGTTCAGATTCTGCCTCTGATGTTAATTGGCTATGTGACCTTAACACAGCTCAACTAATGATAACTAGCATTTATATAGCACCTACTATGTGTCTGGCACAGAACTAAGAGCTTAAAAATATCATCTGGATATACTCTCTCTTTTTCATCAGATTTTACCTAGCTATCTCCTTTAATCTCCTTTTGCCTCAGTTTATTTACTTGTAAAATGAGGAGACTGAACTAGGACTGTGAGATCTGTTCCATGTCTAAATATTTGATGTTATGACACTGCCTACGCATACTTGTAGCATGTGGTAACTTTCCCTGTCTCATCTCAAAATTCACTTACTCTGATTTTTTCCACTGCTCACTCCCTTCCACTCTGCTCTGATCATGCCTTTTTTCTTTCATTGACTTTACTCTGTGTGCATAAAATCTTTCTATACTTGCCTTCACCTAGTTTCATGGTGCTTTCTTCTTATTTGTCAGTGTTGTTCTTCAGTTGTTTCCTTTGTATGTCTTGTTAACTTTTTCTCTCTCTCTCTCCATCTCACACACACACACACACACACACACACACACACCACCTATATTCCCTTCCATCACTCACTAGAGAGTAAATTCTAAGGGCATGGGTCATGTTGTATTCTTCTCAAAATGCCCCATGTTTTATTGGGCAGCCAATGGGGATGCAATAAACAATTATTTGGATGATCCCTTTAAAGAATTGTATTGCAAGGACATTGGTTGAGCTTCCCAAGACTTAGAAACCAGTGTCTAGAATGGCACTCCTCTAATATACACTAGAAGAAATTTTGCTATCTGCCAAGCTAAAAGGGAAGAGCCGAATTGGCTGAGAATGTCATGAGCTCATACGATAGCATTGAATTGTAGATTTAAATCTGGAAAAGGTCTTGGAAGTCAGTGAACACAACTCCTTCCCTCGTAGATGATTTCTCCCATTGCAATATTCTACCTGAGGAGACCACTACTCAGAAACAGCAACAGCAAGGTTAGTTTTTAAACATTAGATTTCTGCTATCCATATTGCAACATGATGATGAATACAAGTGTTGTGACTAGCAAGTAAAGCTTGAACCGTGCGGAGGATCGGGTAAAGGGAGTGGAGCTGCAGCTGCCAAGATGTTCTTGCCAGATTCAAGAGAATATTCTTTAGCCAGGACTCAGTAGGAGGCAGACCACCCGGAAAGTGAAGGACAAAAGATCATTTTTATACCCAGGACCTGAGGTTGTTGGCATTTCAGGGAAGCTAGGGTTAACCTAGACAGCAAAGTAAAACCCTTGTCTCATATGTAATTTTCATAATATAAAACATGAGGTTATTTTGCCTCTGAGAGCCTGCCATTATCCCCAACTTGATTTTACCATTTCTAGTGGTGATAATGCCTAGCATTTATACAGCACTTTATTAAGGTTTACGAAGCACTTTACAATGTTATCTCATTTGATCCTTCCAACAACTCTAAAAGGTAGGCCCTTCATTATTCCAGTTTTACAGATAAGGAGACAGTCATGGAGAAGTTAACTTATTCAAGGTCATAAAACTAGCATGTGTACGAGGCAGGATTTGAACTCAGGATTTGTTAACTGTAAGTCTAAAGCTTTGCACAGCATTCCCCAAGTGGCTAAGGATTCATATAGTAGAGAGGGTCCTTAAGTCAATTTTCTTGAAGACAGATGAAGGAATGCAGAGTCATTTTTCTCTATCCATTTCAGAGCCCAGCTGGTTGATGAAGGTATGTAATTGAATTAAAATGTTAACCTTCAAACATCTGCTCCAGGAAATTGAATGTTTGAGATGGAGTATGAAATAATAAAATTATTATAAGCCTGAGATGGTTTCTTGAGTTGCCGCAACCTGATTTGGGTTTCATTTAGAGGAGCCATTTTTTGTGCATATATCTAGGGTTACTTTTTAGAAAGACTTTGTCTATTACTCTTTCTGTAAAAGCAAGGCCACTTTATTGAAATTTTTTCTCAATTCTAGGAAAAAATATTTATCATTGATTTGAATCTAAACTGAAACTCAAATAACACTGCTTTCTTTTCTATCCTAAGTACAAGACACTTTTTCTTTTAAAGTTCATTGTTTTGATTTGTTTGTGTTCATATAGGCCAATAGAGGAAAAAACGTATCTGGCCAAATTTTGTTTTGCTGTAAGCATAATATATGGCTTATATGTAACCTTGCAGGTGTTTAGTACCTTTCAATGTCTTGCTCACTAATATTCTGCATATATTATCACATTTTCCTGCTCCAACTCCACCTTTGATCCATATTAGTTTACAGCTTCAGTTCTTCCACTAACTTGTCTCTTAAGGGATCAGAAAAAATTAGTAAGGATGCCTGAATACCCGCCCAGACCCCAGCAAGGAAATAACAAGCTTATTTTTTTCCCTTTTAACTATGTTAAGAAATTTTTTTCTTAGTTGTAGTTGATGATGAATTCAAAATAACACTGTTTTGCTGCTTTGATCATACTACAGAAATTCCTAGAGCATTTTCTCTAATTTCAATGCTTAATCTGGTTTATTCATCACTCAGGCTTTGAACCTTTTAAATGTGCAACTTAAAAGCTTAGAGATCTATCTATACTTGCCAAAGGTGACACAGAATGGCATTTGAAAAAGCGTGATTTCTGGAGTCAGATGACCTGGACTCAAATTCAGATCCAATCTATGATTACTTCTTGTTGGTGGTGATCAATTTTCAGTGGGGTCTGACTATTCGTGACTCTACTTGGGGTTTTCTTGACAAAGATTCTGGAGTGATTTGCCATTTCCTTCTTGGCTCATTTTACAGATAAGGAAACCAAGGTAAACAGGATTAAGTGACTTGCCAGGGCCAAAAAGCCAGCAAGTATCTTAAACCAAATTTGAACTCAGGTTTTCCTGACTCTAGGGCCAGTATTCTATCTAGCTGCCCCTCTGACACTACCCATGTGTAGTTTGTCACTGGGCCTCCATTTTCTCATCTCTAAAATGAGAGGGTTGGACTAGTTAACCTCTCAGTTTCCTTCAAGCTCAAGCTTTATGATCCTCTATAAGAGGCATTGCAGGATTTGAATTCCCTCCCTGACATGCCTTAGAAACACGTCACATAGAATCTTTGATTTAGAGCTGGAAGAGAACTCAGAGACCTTCTAGTTAAACTCCTTAATCTTACAAGTGAAGAAACTGAGACCCAGGCCCCATGTGACTTGCCCATAGATGAATACATAGTTTTGGAAGAGAGATTTGGACCCAGGTCCTCCAGATATAGGACTGTTTCCATTTTGCCACATGGTGTTCCTTCTTATCTTTGCTTTGAGTGAAGTGGGCTTCAACTCTTGAGACCTAAAAAATGATATGTCTTTTGATTCATATGTAAGTTGGATTTAAGTGAGCAGAACTGCACGAAATCATTGGTGGTCTCACTCTCAATTCCAGAGTTATCACAGTCTAAGGGCAGGACAGAGTCAAGACAACTGGTGGTGACAGTTCAAGATGCAGTAGATGGCCTTGGCATCTTCAATGTCTAACCAAGTTCTAACCACTCCACTTTTATTTTAGCTGTCTTCGTGGCCACTGGAACAAAGCGTTCTCATTTAAAGTCTTCACATGACTGGGCTAGACACCCCCCTGACTCACCTATGAGTTTGAGATCCCTCAGTTAACTTCAACCTGGTTTAGCTCATCTGCCAAAATGGCATGGTCCCTGTGCATGTAAAGTGGAGCTGGACACCAAAGGTAGAAAGTAGTCCTCATATCAGAGGTACTAGTCTTCCCTGAACACACCCTACAACATAGTGGTAATATTTTACTGTGTGTGTAGATTGTAAATCTTGAGCCCCATCAATCAATCAACAACTATTTGTACCAGATCTTATGCTAAAACATTGGGATACTAAATGAATAGATAGATAGATAGATAGATACATACATACATACATACATACATACATTTATACATATATACTTGGGAAGGAAGGAAGGAAGGAAGGAAGGAAGGGTGCTATGCTTCCTCTAAACATCCGAGTTTCTGAAGACCAGGTCCAAACCCTAATCTCCTTGCTACACATTTGTTCTTAGTCACTTACTTTCACTCATCCTTTATGTTGTAGTTTTCTACTACTAAAGATCCCAATGTGTGGATTAGCACATGATGCAATTACATTATCTATGTTCAGAGTTCCTAGAATGGATATTATTAAGTTGAGTGAAGAGTTATGAATTTTATGAATTTATCAATCAATTTATGAATTTATCAATGAATTTTGAAAACCATCTACTAAGTCATTGAGGATCATGATTTGCACAGATAAAAGGAAAGTTAATACTTGCAAAATCCTAACTCCCTAAAGCAGAACTAGATTTCTATATGGTGAGCTGATACAGTAAATATGGGGAGAAACATATTATAAGCATACAGTACTCCCACAATGAAGCTGGAACAGACATAGCAGCACTCATACTCCCAAGAAGGGAGGGGGAGACACTATGATAGGAAGTAGTGGAGTCATTCTACCAGAGAAAAACATGGAGGAGTATGAGAAACTGGAACACAAATAGCATAATATTCTTTTTTTAAAATTAATTTATTTTTTTTAAATGTTCTACAATCACTTCCTTAAAATTAAGATTTTATCTCCCCTGCACCTTCCCCCTACTACCCCCCTCCCTCCCCATGACAGCATACAATTCTGTATAGGTTCTACATATACTTTCCTATTGAGCACATTTTCACTATAGTCATGCTTGTAGTCGCACTAAAATAAATGGAAGAAATCATATAACAAATCAAAACATAATACACTAAAACACACACACACACACACACACACACACACACAAACATGATCTGCTACATTCTGCAAATGACTTCCATATTTCTTTCTCTGAGTGTGGAAGGCATTTTGCCTTAGAAAATCATCCCTGGAATTTTTTTTTTCCCAGTAAGTTCTTGTGTTATTACAAAGTT